>OV049924.1:284418071-284871547 GCA_920104205.1 Eupeodes latifasciatus
AATGCCAAACACAAACTATATGATTTACTGAAGCTTCTTGTACCACTATTAGCAAAATATCATTTAGATGGACCATTAAGAATTCAACGTTTAACAAACACTTTATTAAAAAGAAACGCATTGCAATGCATGATAAACACCAGGTCTTTTAGTTAGTTACGTTAGACTTTACTTAATAAAAGTGTTTGTTCTGTCTGTTCCTTATTATTACCAAAATGTTATTACTTAAATTTAGTTGAATATTAATTTGCGTCATTTTTTTTAAATTAAATTAAATTAATAATTTAATTTAGTTCAATTTAATTTAATTTAGTTTAATTAATTATTAATTTAATTTAATTTAATTTAGTTTAATTTAATTTAATTTAATTTAATTTAATTTAATTTAATTTAATTTAATTTAATTTAATTTAATTTAATTTAATTTAATTTAATTTAATTTAATTTAATTTAAATTTTAAAATTAAATTTAATTTAGTTCAATTTAATTTAATTTAGTTTAATTAATTATTAATTTAATTTAATTTAATTTATTTTATTTTATTTTAATTTAATTTAATTTAATTTAATTTAATTTAATTTAATTTAATTTAATTTAATTTAATTAAATATAATTTAATTTAATTAACTTGTGATATTACTGCGTAAAAATTGAAATTATTAATCAGAGTAATATAAAAAGTCACCGAGTGTACGTTGTTATTTACTTTGAGTTTTTCAAGAGTTCAAAAGAATTTCATCCCAGAAATTATAGTTATGCTTCTATTGCCTTAACTATTTTATCTTGCAGTTAAATTAGAGATGCTGGGAACACATCACACTTAGTTACAGTTTAAGGTTTTAACTAGCAGCAAGTAAATATTTTATTAAATTACAGATTTTTTGCTGTTACATTTTGTAATTCGGACTTTCCTTCGTTCTTGTGCTACATTTGTTTTGCTTATTTTTATAAAAAAAATAGCTAAAGGTCGTTAAGTTCTTGTGTGTCTAAATGGTTCTTTATTTAAATTCAAGTTCTACATGTAAATATAAGCAATGAGTTAACTAAATTTTAGTGTTTTTTCTTTTTGTTGACAGATGTGTGGGTATGTATAATTTTATATGAATTTTAAAGTACTTTAATTATCGTTTAAAAAAATAGCAAAAGCACAGAAGGGCGTGTTAATGGATGTGTGTATTAAAAAATCCCATAACAAAATAAATTTTCTGTTTCTCTTTATTCCACAAATCCGATATCTCTTTTCGGGTTTGACCCTCTCTTAATAAACTGAGAGTAAATAACAAGTATCTATGAATTTGTGTGTATACATGCGTGCTTGCCCTATAAACTATTTGTATAAGAGTGTGCTGACACTTTGGAAATAAAGCTTTCAGGAGTTAATGAACGAAGAACCATTTCTATTTTTATGATAAGGAAAATGCTTTTACTTAACAATAAGTTTATAATTTTAAATGTCGAAATCTTGGATATAAAACCATTATTTTCATGCAATTAACAGGAAAGTTATGCAGTGGATGATGGACACTAGACGGTCTTTCAAATAGGTACATCAGGCGAAACATTAAGTGTTTATTCTGTTTATGTTTTTTACGGGTGTATCTTAGGCCTTAGGATGAAATGATTTTTTCTAACATAAGGACCTAAGCGCCAGTTATAATGGAAACTTAACACAGTTATTTTAACCAAAATTAATCCTAATACTTATATTTACTTTATAACAAATTAGTTTTCTTAGTTTTTTCTCAACAACAATTTTTTTTTTATGAAGCTGAAAATCGCTTAATTTTTTTCGTTTATACAGGGTTATCCATTTTGCGGTTTCAAATGTAAACGTAAATAAAGCACATATAAAATATTTTATTTCATGGTATTTATTTTTATTATAAAGTTTGAACGTTGACATTATGTGTGAAACATTACTTCATTTAAATAACTACGCGAATTGTTGCAGGCATCAATTGACGAATGTTGGTTTTTAAGTGCCCAAGAGTTTAAGGTATATCTGCATAAACACGGTCTTTTGCGTAGCCCCACCAAAAAAAGTCCTGTGATGTCAAAGCGAGTGATCTGGGTAGCCAATTGATATCGCTACGAGGAGAAATTACACGGCCGTTCGAGTTGTGGCATGTGGAACCGTCTTGTTGAAATCACATATGTATATTCTCTTGGGGAGAGTACGATAACTTTGGCGACAAAGTTTAATGACGGATTTGTATAGAACAGCTAAAAACAAGCATTTTTTACTATGGGAGGGGGGTCTATCTCCCCCCCGTTTAGGCGGTAGGGGCAATTTAAAAAAAATATGTACATTAAATGGAAAAAAATAATTAAAAAATAACGGTAATACTTACAATTAAGTATTATACCTTTTTTAAAGCCAACATTTTTGTCTATTAGCCTGTTTTTAAATCAAGTCAAAACTATGCATAGTTTTTGAAAAAAATTGTTTTAAACTAAAAATTTATGCAAAAAAAATTAAAAAAAAAGGTTTAAAGTGTAGTTTTTCAAAACTTTCAAATTATCTACGGTTTTTTTTTAAGAATTCATTACTCTTATTTGTTTTTGATCAAAAACTGAAAACAAGATGACTTTATGTCTTCTAGTTCTTGAGAAAATTGAAAATTACCAAAAAAAATATTTTAATTAAATTACTTTTTCCTTGCTTACTATTAACGTAGTTTTATTTTGATAGTAATAATCGAATATGGATTAAGATACACCTAGGGTAAATTAATTTTTCTTAAATCCAGCTTATTTAAATGCAAAAGAAACTTTGCATGCACCCCATCTTGCACCCACCGAACCTTGCCCCCTCCCCACCTTGCACGCACTCCAACTTGCACCCAGCCCAAATCCTATAGTGTTCCCAAGCAGGGGGGCAGCATGCCCCCCCTTACAGATCCCACTGTTGCATACACCCAAACTCGCACACACCTTACTGTTGCATACACCCAAACTCGCACCTACCATTGTTACTATCAAAATAAGACCACTCAAGCAAAAAAAAAAGAATTAAATTAAAATATAGTTGTGGTTATTTTTAATTTTCTCATAAACTAAAAGACATAAAATCATCTAGTTTTCAGTTTTTGATCAAAAACAAATAAGAGCAATAAATTCTGAAAAAAAAAACAATGGTAGATAATCTTGAAGTATTGAAAAATTACACTTTAAACCTTTTTTTAACTTTTTTTACTTAAATTTTGAGTTTAAAATTAAATTTTTCAAAAACTCACACAGAAAAAAAATCGTGTAAAATCAAAAATAATAAATGATTCAACATTTTTTTGCTATGATTTTGCTCTAATGGCGTTTCATGTTGATTTAAAATGATTTTCTTGTAAGACAAGCGTAAATTCTTTTCGTTTTGAAATAACGTGATATCAGCTTAATTTGAAAAGATTATCGTATTGATATAACTCGTTGATTCCTGTTGAATCAAAATGACTACCCTTTTAAAATAATACGCATGTCCTCTTGAATCATATCGATTTTAAAATTGAAATAACGCGATGATCCCTGTTAAAACAAAATGATATTCACCTTAAACCAAATCAGAATTCGAATTGAATCAACATGGCTCTCATGTCAAAATAACATGATAGTACCTTTTAAAATAATACACATATCCTTTTGAATCAAATTGATTTTATAATTGAAATAACACGAGGATCCCTGTTAAACCAAATTGATATTCACCTTAAAACAAATAAAAATTCGAATTGAATCAAAATGGCTCGCATGTCAAAATAACATGATAGTTCCTTTCAAAATAATTCCTTGTCGTATTAAAACAACTTGAATTTTCCTCGAAAAATCAATATGTTTTCATTTTAAAGTAAGATGAGAATTAACTTTGAATTAAAATGACGCTCATGTTAAATTAACATGAAGGGTTCTGATGAGTTGGTGATCCTGTGAACATACATACATACAGAAATACATAATGCATTTTTTTTATGTTATAAATTATTCATTCTTTATTTTATTCTTTAAAAATATATTAAAATACATTAATTTCAAAAATATATTTTTCCATTACAAATTGGAAATATCATTCAATTTATTAATTTTTATTTGATTTCTTAATCTAAACATGAACTTAATTAAATACATTTATTTCTTAAATATGTTTTTCCATTATTAATAGGAAATATATTTAAAGGCGGACTTGTCCAGGGTCCACTGCACCCTCTTGGATATTCAAGTGACAATACTTGAAACAGTTTAAAACAAATATCCAAGCTTGTCAAGAATGAATCGAATTTAAGAAGTGTGTTATCAAAATATAAATAGAACTCTTTGAGTGTATAAATGGTTAACCCAACAACTATTAATAATGGTTGCACAATGCACTGTCAAACCTTTGTTGAAGTATTTCTCCCGAAGATCTGATAAGGTTTTCTTGTAATCACTTGTAGTCGTTAAATGCACAATAAAGCTTTCGTTTGCATCCGGAATTGAAATTTTTCTGGAGAGTTTTGATCCTTTGTCTGAAAACCGTGCCGTTGGCAAAATAACTGAGTTTAGAAGAACAGCAAATATATAGTCAAAAGAGTCTGTGAAAAAAAATTTATGATTTAGGAATTCTAAACTATGTATTTTTATTAATTACTTGGATCTGCTATCCCCTTTGAATTAGATAAAATTTCCCTGGACTTTTTATCTTTGATTTGTAGGCAGTAATAGTTTTCGATTTTCGTTTTAAAATTTTCCCACTTGCTTAGAAGCAGATGTGCTTTGTTAGGATGGAGTAAGTCAAAATCAATATTTATCTAAACGAATCATAATTAGTAGATATACATTATAATAAATTGGCAACAAACATACTAGATCCTGAGCTTTTGCGTTTGTGAAAAGAGGCCAGTCAATTAAAAACTCAACGTTTGTTTGAGAAGTTTTCAACTCCTTCTGTCTTAAGTCAAATGTGCGCTGCCATTTATCTTTAACACTGTCCCAATCAGAAGATTCTCTTGAGAGCGATAGTTTAAAGACAAGTAATTTTGCTGTTTCAATTTTATCAAGACCAGAAGTTTTTACAACCGAATCTTCTTGGTTGCTATTCTCTTCCAAGTTGTCAGATAATGGAACCAAAAGTCGCGAACGCTTTGCTTTCTGATTCACATACTTGTCCCAAAGTTTTCCACCAGGGTTTTTTTTTGTTCCACGTGGGCTAAAATAATATTCCTACAATTTGGAAGAACAAAGTTTTAATACATAAGCTAACGATATAATATTTTGTATTGATATTAATAAAAAATAAATCATAACCGATTATATTGTACTTATTGTAGGTATGTACTTACGTATTAAATAATATTTTGCCTCCGGCAAGTTAAAGTTATCCAGCAGCTCGTCCAACTTTGTTTGACTTTGGTCCAACACTGGTACTGATGGCAAATTAAGAATAATATTTCCTTGGTCGTCCCTTTCATACGTTACTGACTCACTTAACACAAAATCATTATTTTGTACATCCATTACAAATAATCTTTGGGGCGACTTTCCATTACGACAGCACGAATTTCGGTCTGATTTTTTTTTTACAGTTAGGTAGGGGTCTCAATAGAACATGTTTTAAATATTAAGGCGAGGAAACACCTTTAAGTCATAGAAAAAAATATTTTCTTTTTCGGACTTAACCCTACTTTTTTTATATTTCATTTTTTGAGCCTAAAACAAGTTTTTTTGAATTGATAGCACGGTGTACTAACAGCTAGGTATGTAAGGGGGGCATGCTGCCCCCCTGCAACCCCCCTGCTTGGGATCACTATAGGATTTGGGGTAGGTGCGAGTTTGGGTATATGCAAAGTACTTTTTGCATTTGAGCACTAAAATCAAAGAAATTCCCAACAAAAAAAAGCAAGTATGGCAACACTGAACAAAAAACAGGGAAGAAATGTCAAAATCAACCATTTTTGCGTGTTTTGTATGTAAAAAAGTGAACTTTAAAAATTAATTTAAAATAGAAATAAATGTTTCCTCGCTCTAAAATTGCTGTAGTTATTATTTATTTGCACATATCTATCAAATAAAAAAAACCGCGAGTCGAAATTCGTGCTGTCGTAAAGGAAAGTTGAGCCTAATCTTTTAAACACTTCACTTCACTTTATTAAAACGAACTCTTCCGACCGAAAGCTAAAATGCGAATGCCACTGCCGCCACACATGCAAGGTGTGGTCGAAAAGATAGGGGACCTTTTTGTCCCGTTTGGCAAATCTTAATCAAAAATCAACACGATTTGATGCAGTAAGAACACTACTCCCTCTTACTTCAATACGATTCCTTTTTGTTTTAAAACGATTAAATGTTGATTGGCTACTAAACAGTTTTTGAGCTGAGACGCGCAATCAAATAAACTCAAAGAAAAACAAAAATGCTAATGCAACCAGAGAAAAGGTGCTGAAATGATAACGGATCTTTTTCATCTGTCGGCAAATTTCAGCGTATTTCAACTCGACTCCGTTTTATTTCCACACGATTTACTTTTTTTTTAAAACGATTTCATGTTGATTGAATACAAAAGCAACAATAATGCATCGTTTTGATTTTACATTTTCTGTTTCAATCCGAATGTTAACACGACTCCGTTTTATTTCAACATGACGTACTTTTTTTTTTTAAACGATTTCATGTTGATTGAATACTAAAGGAACAATAATCTTTCGTGTTGATTTTACATTGGGTTTGTTTTCTGTTTTAATCCGATTATTAACACGATTCCCTTTTATTTCAGCACGATTTACTTTTTTTAATCTGATTTAAAGTTAATTTTAAACGAAATACTTTAAAATCAACACTTAATTTATAATAATGACAAAAAGCATTCATGTTTCATTCAAATCTAAATGAAAAAAAAGTTGATTTAAAAACTGTGCACCATTGTAAAAACAATAATTTGTCGTGTTGATTTTACATTGGATTATTTTTCTGTGTGACGCATAGTTTTGACTTGAATTAAAAACTGGCTAATAAAACAGAATGTTGGCTTTAAAAAAATGTATAAAACTTAATTGTAAGTATCACCGTTATTTTTTAATTATTTTTTTCCATATTAAATAATAATTTTTTTAAATTGCCCCTACCGCCTGAACGGGAGGAGATAGACCCCCCCTCCCATAGTAAAAAATGCTTGTATTAAGCCCCTCTACCAAAAACCGTTTTTATATCTTGGCGCCAAAGGCCCAATCACACCTACGGCCAAAAATCGCACCTAACATAGACGATTTGTGGATGTAATGGCCTCTCTTCAATTACTTGAGGATTCTCAGAACCCCAAATACGACAATTTTGTTTATTAACATGCCCACTTAAAAAAACTTTAAATAAATTAGAAAGAAATTTAAGACACTCATTAGAATTTGTACATGCGACATACAGGAACTTAATGGCCAGTTTTGACATTTGACATTACGATGGTAGAGAAGTCGAAAAAAGTTGGTCGGTCAATTTCGTCCACGCCCGTACAGCAGAAAATATTTGGTCGATTGAGTTCAAACGTGGAAATTAAGGTTTAAAGCGTTTGGCGTTTTTTTTTATTTCCTTTAAGATCGAAAATTTCAATTTTGACAAAAAACAAACGGATAGATTTGTATTGAATTTTGTCTGCATTTTTTTTTTCTAAGCTTGGCTTCTTGCAATAAAAAAAATATATTTTTGTATTGCTTCGGAAAGGTACCCCCTTAGAACCGTTATATTGTTTTTAAATTTTATCAGGAACTCATGAACCGATTTCAATACATTTTTTTTTCTACACAATCTCTCATATAGTCTTAATAATATATGATGATCAAAAATGTGGACATTTTTGTTTTGGATTTGTATAAAGATATTACATTTTATTTTTCAGAATTCGATACCTCGAAAATCAAATATAAAATGTATATTAATATATTCTAAAATTGCAAATTTTCTATATAAAAATTTAATTAAAAAAAAATCGCTCTAACGATTTTCAAAAAATATAATTCTGAAAAATGAAAGATTTTTTGAGAAATTTAATAGTCCTTTTAATTTTTGAGGACAAACTTATTTTGCAGGCATATTTTTAAGTCTTAAATTATAAGTACTATTTTTAAACAGACTCTTTAGATACAGAAGCAAGTTCTTTTGATCCAGTGGAGCATTTTATTGCTAAGTAAAAACATTTCTTATCCTATTTTGCTGGGCTACTGAGCCATGAATGATTTAGGTTCATTAAATTACATCCTACTGTCATCACTGTATGTTAAACAAAAGTTTTCAATGCATTTATTTTATTATTTAAGTGCAAATTTCTTAAAATGTGTTAAAATGTTAGTTTGACATGAAGCTGAAGATTGCTGCATCCGAGTTTTTTAATGAGTTTTTAAACTTTGTAAAAAAAACTTTTTTAAAACGATTAAATTGGTTAAAAATAAATAAATTACTATATGTTGATAAATATATATAGGATAAAATAAAGGCTTTTTTAAAATACTAAATAAAACTTTTCACACACCCAGTTTCGCTCATACTCCAGACCTTTTAGTGCAACCTGAATTTTTGCACCGAGTCTTACTTCCAAAAAAAAAAACTGAGAAAAATAAAATAAAACCAATTTGGTATTTTCATTACTTAATTTGCCAAATCCTTTGAGCTAGGTATGGGTGTATGCTGCTCGCGATAGAGATTAGGTGTATGCAGTTTCTTTTGCATTTAAAAAATCTGTACTTAAGTGCATACATTTCCATAGGTACTTCGTACTACCTATAGGTAATGTTAAATTGGTATACTGTAAAATTTCCTTTAAATCTATACAGGTCTCCAAAAACAAAACAAATTGTGCATACATCCAACCACACGCCTACCCCATATCTGGTAATGTTTGCATACTTGACTGTTTAAACGCTGATATGCTGTGTGCTGTTAAAAAAGAAAGAGGACAAATTTGGCTTTATTTACCCTTTTTTAATTTTAATAAAACCAACCAGTGAAAATGGATTTTGAAAGTTTTCCTCATTTTACTTTGCTTTATTTTAAAGCACCCCATGAATAACATCTTAGTTACAAAATTCTTACAAATAAAGATATAATTCTTATTAAAAAAGAATTCGGTGAGTTTTTCCAGCATTTGTAATCATGTTCACTACACAACTTTGATTTAAAAACAATTGTCATATATTTTTTTAAAGAAATTGTTGGTGCTGGTTGGCCGGAATTAAGTCTAAATTGGTATTCATCGAATTGGTCCAGGTGTTTTAGAGTTGTAAGCGTAGTAACTAACGTCACTTTCTCTTATTTATATTTACATACATATATTATGATTCCAGTTAAAATAGACATTTCTCTTCGGAATAATTCACATACATATATGTATGTATGTATGTATGTAGATGAAAATTGGTATAGGGACTGAAGACATCGGCGCAAAATTTTACACAACCTATTGTTAGGGGTTTAACAATTTACTAGTTGATAATTTTTTAAATATTTGGCAATTTATTTAGGACCTCCAAAATGTTAAACCTTTCTTTTCGTTTTGCTAACTAATTAATTTCTAATTGCCCTTTAGTAAAAAATGAGTATTCAAACATGCCTAAAAAGTGACAGTTCGTAAAAATAAACACAATTAGTACAGATGTTTAGAACATCATTATTAAAGAACTGCGAGCCTTAAGATATCTATATATTGATATTGTTATACATATGCATTAACATTATTAAATACTCAAAAAATACGGTATCTTTTATCACCATTGTTCAGATACAAAACATAAAGATGAGTTTTGGGCACCGATTAAAAATGTTCCCAAATGTTCTGTAAAGGAGACTGACAAAAATATAATAACAATTTCTCGTGAACCTTTAGAAAGTATTTTGATCAGAAAGGAGTCAACAAAACTTTAAAATTGGCGAGAGAAGAATGTTTGTGTCTTGAATTTGAAGAAATAGGTTCATCATTTTCTTAACAATTAAAAACAAACAAACTATGGACTTAATATTCTTGAAATTCATGTTTTAACCTCAACTCTGGAGCACCCAAAGCAAATTCACTTCAAAAAGTAGATTTCTTCAATTTATTAAGATCTTAAAGTTTTTTGAATTTAATAGATACAATTTCAATTTTGAAAGAAAAGCCACTTTACGAAAGTCTAACACTATTTCTGTGCGTCAAAGACCAATAAAATGAAATTGAAGACGATTTTCAGGAGTTTCAAGTTGGCTTCAGTTTGAGTTAAGAAAATAAAAAATGATGTTTCGTCAGAATATAATATTAAATTGATGATCTCTTAGTCAAGGTTGCTTCTTTAAAATCGGAATATTTTCTCTTTTCCTCAGCGAAGGTCTTTTTAAAATAATAAAAGTATTATTAAAGTTTTTTCTTAAATTTTAAATTTTATGAATGCATTTAAGATTACTACAAATATTTTAGTTGTTTTTGACAGACAAAACTGTATGAGGTCTATGGCTTATACATAATGACCCCCCCCGTGGATCCTCCATTGGTTAAATGTTGGTGAATTTGTGCGGAGCGATTGGAATAGAACTGGATTTCGGATTCATATTGTGTTCTGTTGTCGAGTCCTCAGTTAAAAGTAGCACTTTTAGCTTCAGTTAAAAATACCACTTTTAGCCACAAAGTGGAAAGCAGTAAAATACAAATTTAATTTTTGTATAATATAATATATAAATAATTAAAATATAAGGGGATTAATACCCAATAACGCAATTCAAGGTAATCTTGCTAAAATTTAAAAAATTCTATCCCAGGGTGGGTGGGTCACGACATTTTCGACCCCTATCTGGATCCGGCGTTGCTCTTTTATTATAAACTTTGACAAAATGCAAAAATCAAGTTCAGAAGTTTCTCCAAATGTCCGCTGAGCCTACAGAACGGCTAGAACAATTAATGAATAGATGACAGCAACGCCAATGTGGCTACTATAAAATCAATAAACATTCCTTTGAGAACTAGGGCCTAGTGACTTACAACTCTCACTTTTCATGGCAATAGTAACTCTTGGAGGATTTATCAATTCCTCGCAAGACGCAGTACCATTTAAAAAAAAAACTTTAGATGGCACAGGGATTGAACCCAAGACATCTGGATCTGGCATAACAGTTCAACGCACTTTTTTTCTTTTTAAATTAATTTTTATTAATTCAATCTTAAACCTATCTTAATCCTAGACACAAATTCATAAAACTAGCCCAACTAACCATAACTTACAACTAACTTACTGGTCCCATACGGACACAATAATACTTAATTCTAATGCCTTTCGGCCCTAAGATCTATTTTACTTCAATTTAATTTTATTTATTTTTTTATTTATTAGAAAATTTAAAAAAAAAACTAATTTCAATATCTTTTTTCATTTTTACTTAGGTTAGGTTAGGTTAGTGGCTTTTCATGATGGAATTGGACACACTTAGGCCAGTTTAATGGCCCATTGTGATACCACATGAATCTTGATGCTTCCTCCTAAGCTCAATGGAACCAGTTTGAGTCCCTTACGAAACGTGATAGGCTGATTATGCTGATATGATTTAGATCGTTTAGATCGTTAAAGAAGAATTCTTCTATGTAATTCTTGCGTTTTTGAGCTAGAGCAAGGCATGTACAGAGAAGGTGAAGAAGTGTTTCCTCCTCTTCCTCGTCCATACAGCTTCTGCAAAAGTCATTTGAGAATACGCCAAGCCGCGTGGCGTGCTTTCCTATTAGACAGTTTCCGGTTATGACAGCTATTATCGAGCTTATATGCGATCTGCTTAGAGATAGCAAACACCTTGATCGCTTTAAATCTATTTTTGGCCTGATGTTTTTTGTGACCTGAAACGTGGTGATGTTGTTCCACCTGGTGTTTGCCTTCTTCATAGCGTCCTGCATTAGCAATAGTTTACAAGTAGCGATTGGTATGCTAGCATTTGCCAAACGTGGTAGAATGGGTTGTACTGTACCGTTCCTGGCGAGTTCATCTGACTTACAGTAACCTGGATTGTCTCTATGGCCCGGCAACCAACAAAGGTGAATATTAAACTGTTGTGCCATCTCCATTAGAGATAATCGACAGTTATGGACTGTTATAGAGTTTGTAGAGACAGAGTCCAGAGATTTGATAGCGGCCTGACTATCTGAGAAAATACGGATATCAGATGTTGTTGTTGTCAGTATAAAAATGGATTGACTCATCTTCCAGGAATACCTTATCCTCCCAGAAAGATCTGGAAGTAGAAATCTGGAAGTTTCTGTCGAATTTCAGTTGGGGGATGGTGTAGTCTGTGTGCTTCCTCCTCTGGGGTTTCCACCTTGTAGTGGTGGGGAGGCTTACGCTTAAAATTCTCAGCTGATCAGCTGTAGACTTTTATTCTTAAGTCCTCAGCTGGCCAGCTGAGATTTTTAGGCAAACCAAGAGAAACCCAAAAAACGAAAAAACCATGAACAGAACACAACAAAAGAACGAAAAACCAGCGGGGATATACGCTGAAACGTCTAAAGAAGTCACGGATGCCGGCGCGGGATTTGCCTCTCCAACAGTAGGAGGGGAGAAGTTGCCAGTGACAGACAAGAACGTACATAAGGACAAAACTACAAAGACGACAGTAACGAACATTACACAGGAGGAAGAAGACCTTCTTCTCACTCCTTTTTCCAACCTCGGTGTGGAGGATGGAGCTAGCATCGGAACACTAGACGACGACGACACATGTTCAAATGCTAGTTCTACCCTCTCACGATTGTCTACCACTTCAGTTCGGAGTAGAATCTCCAACTGTAAGAAGACAATCAAACGACTAGGGAAAAGGAAATGGGAGGAATTGACGACAAACGAACAGGTACGACTTTTCAACGCTCGTGCTTTCCTAAAGAACGAGCCTCTTATGATGCGGGGGCCATATGCCCAAACATCGGGGGAGGCGGATTCCAAAGGAAACACTGACATGGGTGCGCTGATGGGAGCGCCCAATCCGCCGATTGATATAATTCAATCCAAGAAAGGATCGACCCCTTCAGTTGCACCCCTGACTAGGGAACAGACGCCGTTGCAACCTTCGAGGCCGTCTACACCCGCCAAACCCAGTACGGGGCCATGTGCAACAACGAGCTTGGAGGATGGTAAGACGGTCTCGAAGGAGAAGAATCTCGAGGTTGCTTGTGAAAGCAGTACAAGGGGTCATGTCCCTGAATGCAGCTCTAGCATAACCCCTTCACCTTCGTCAAGCAGCGGTGTCATTGACATTACTGCACTAAGTACTAGGACGACAAAAACGGTGATCGAGAAAAAGACTACCAAAACTCTCACCGTAGACAAAATACTTCATAGGAGAATACATAACACTGAACGGACAATTCGACGCCTATCTAACAAAGATCCGGACTCCTTAACGGCAAGGGATAAGATAGTGCTCGAAAACGCGACACGAAAACTTAAGATACTGACGACAACGAACAAAGACAAAAATATAGGGACTAAGAACCTGATGAAGGAGAAGGAGATGGTGGGCCACGTGCCTCCCCTGGACCCTGATTCAGTGGCAAAAACGTCCAAAAGAACAAGGCAGGATGATACACTTTCGCCCACGAAAAGATCACCCCTGCAGAAAAGAAAAAAGACCTTGGCTACAGAAGAGATGTTAGAGGCGCGCAAATTCGCCATTGCGGATTTCGGTAATCCCTCGAGAAAACTCTCAGAAGACCAATGACAATTATTAGAAATACGAATCCTGGATGAGCTTAACGATGCTATCGTTAATAGCAGGCCACCACCACTCTTTGGGAACCTCAGAACCATCCATGGGTTCAAAGTCCTGACGTGCGAGGACGACAATACTCTCGCTTTCCTGCAGGACTTCGTCAAAAGAACGATAGCTCCCTGGCCCAACGCTGATCTCCGCTTAGTCGGTCCAAACGAAATCAGCGACTTCGTCAAACCTAAGGCCAAAATGACGATAAAAGGCCCCGCGATACCCCGAGATCTCGTAGAACGATATCTCCAATCTCTAAATACGGAACAGCTAAGTCAAAGCTGGAAAGTAATAGAGATGGGAGAAAGAACGGAGGAAGGTACAGAAGTGGTGGTGCAACTTAACCACAAATCTATACCCCTCTTGCGGAAAATTGGATATAAAGTACGCATCGGCATAAACCGGTGCAAACTGCGGCTCATAACCAATAAGACCAAAAAAAGTAAGTAACACAATATGTGCATGAAATTGATTCAAATTAATCTTCATCATAGTAAAGCCGCCAGCTCCAATCTTGTCTACATTTTGGGAAGTAGACAAATTGACATTGCCCTAATTCAGAAACCCTGGATTTCAGGTGGCAGAATTAGAGGACTACACACTTCAGACTTTATACTATACAAAGCCACACAAGTAGCTGTTAGTAATATCAGATCCTGTATTTTAGCCAGGAAGAAGTTTAATCTCTTTCTTTTAGAAAATTACAGTGATCCAGACCAATGTGCTGTGAAAATAGAAAGGAAGGGACTCCCACCACTGATCCTGACATCGTGCTATATGCCGCATGACGGACAAGAAGGGCCTCCCGCTAATATCACAAGCCAGCTTGTAGAGAAAGCTGCCTCTGAGGGATGGGACGTGGTACTAGGCTGTGCTACAAACTCACATCATACTCAATGGGGTAGTACCGACATCAACAACAGAGGTGAGTCTCTTTTTGAATTTATACTAGACCATAATCTTTTAGTAGCAAACAGAGGTAACGAACCCACTTTTGTAACTAAAAATAGAAAAGAAGTGCTTGACGCTACCCTAACCAATAACTCAAGCACAGTAGTAATAGATCAATGGAATGTTCTTAAAGAGGAATCATTCTCAGACCACAAACTGATAGGCTTCTTGATACAAAATGAAGTAGCAACTCCAAAACCCTTTAGGAATTTCAGGAAAACAAACTGGAATGTATTCTGGAGGGAAGTAGGGCAGGGGATTCAAAACCCGGATACACTTCTAATTCAAGAACCCTCTGACATAGATATTGCGTCAGAAAAACTCAGAGTTGTTCTGAATAACGCTTTAGAAAAAAGCTGTCCCATTAATCATATGGGAAAAGGTAGGAAAAAACCACCTTGGTGGACCACGGAGATAGGCAACTTAAGAAAAGAAACTAGAAGACTTTTCAATGTCGCCAAAAGAACTAGGAAAGAAGCTGATTGGGAACATTATAAGACCAGTCAACGTATTTTCAAGGTCGAAACGAGCAAAACGTAGCTCATGGATGGCCTTCTGCGACGAAATAGAAAGTACAAATGTATCAGCAAGACTCAGGAAAATTCTGACCAAGGATTCAGTCGCTCTAGGATCCCTCAAAAAATCTACAGGCAGCTGGACTGAATCCGGTGGCGAAACGCTTGAGCTCCTTGTGAATACCCACTTTCCTGGCTGCGTAGCTGATATCCGTAGTCCAGAAACAGAGTCTCATACGGAAACCCTAGTACCATCGGATATTATAACGGAAGAAAGGATAAAATGGGCCATTCACTCCTTTTCCCCGTACAAATCCCCTGGTCTAGACGGAATCTTCCCTATGATGCTTCAGAAATGCATAAACCTTATCATCCCACACCTAGCTAGCATTTTCAATAATAGACTTAAATGGGGGTATGTTCCCTTATCGTGGCGTGAGGTAAAGGTAGTTTTCATCCCTAAGGCTGGTAAACCTAGCCATACGGAGGCCAAAGACTACAGACCCATTAGTCTAACATCGTTTATTTTGAAAACTTTTGAAAGGCTAATTGATATACACATCCGAAGCACCCTGAAACCGGACTATAATATCGGAATTTCAACATGCCTACATTAAAGGAAGAAGCGTTGAAACAGCATTGCACAGTGTTGTCAGCGTCATAGAAAAATCACTGCATGACAAGGAATACACCCTTGCAACGTTCTTGGATATTGAGGGAGCCTTCAATAACGTAAAGAACGAAACAGTGAAGCAAGCCTTGGACGACCACAAAGTCGAAAAAGCAATAACACAGTGGATAATGTGTATGCTCAGAAAGAGACAAATTAACTCTGAGCTAGCGGAAGAAAGGGTAAGAGTAACCACATCCAGAGGCACCCCTCAGGGTGGGGTTCTCTCACCGCTACTTTGAGTTCTTGTCATGAACGGCACACTTTCTAAATTGAAATCAAGTGGAGTAAGGATAATAGCCTACGCTGATGATCTTGTATTACTAGCGACTGGCAAGTTCCTACCCACTATCAGTGAACAAACCGAATACGCCCTCTCGTTGGTAAGCAAATGGACTAGGAGCTGTGGGCTGACAGTCAATCCAGCTAAAACAGAACTAGTGCTATTTACTAACAAGCGCAAAATACCTGATTTTAAAATTCCTTCAATTGAAGGCTGCCCTCTTAAAATCTCTGATCACGCAAAGTATCTCGGTGTGATCTTAGATAAAAAACTAAATTGGGGCCTGAACACCAAAGATAGATTCAAAAAGGCATCGATTGCCTTTTACTCCTGCAATAGAATTTTCGGGAAAACCTGGGGACCAAACCCTAAAATTATCAGATGGATGTATTCAACAATAATTAGACCAATACTAACCTATGGTAATTTAGTATGGTGGAAAGCTTTAGAAAAGAGCACGAACCTAAAAACTTTGACAAAAATTCAAAGACTTGCGTGCACTGGCATTACGGGAGCAATGAGATCCACTCCAACTGCGGGACTGGAAGTTATACTTAATCTGATTCCCCTAGACCTCTTTGTTCAAGAATCTGCGGCCAAAAATGCCCTGAGACTTAGTCAAACTAAAGTCTGGATAAACAGTTCCATAGGACATGCCCAGATCCTTCATAAAGTTATGGCTCATAGTACTACAGCAGACTATAAAATACCCGAACTTGATTTTCACAAACTATTCCAGGCCGCCATCCCAAGCAGAGAGGAATGGATAGATAATATACCATACTCCAGTGAGTCGTCAATAGCTATCTATACTGATGGCTCTAAAATGGACACTGGTGTAGAGGTAGGCTTCTATTCCGAATCTCTCAAGTTGACCGCCTCGCTCAGGCTTCCAAACTACAGCAGCGTCTTAGAAGCGGAGGTCCTGGCAGTGACAACAGCTGCTAAAAAGGTATCAATGATGGCGATACCACGAGCTGATATCACCTTTTACATTGATAGCCAAGCGGCAATAAAAGCGATTACTGCAACTGAGGTAAAATCAAAGCTTGTTTCATGCTGCCACGAAGAGCTTAAGGTTCCTGGTGCACAGCACAATATTAGACTCTGCTGGGTCCCAGGCCACAGCGATATACTAGGCAACGAGAAAGCCGATGAATTAGCAAGATTAGGGTCAATGCTTGACGAAATCCAAGCTCAGCTAGTTAGCACCCCTACCTGTTATTTAAAACAGGAAATCTCAAAAAGAATAACTATTAAGGCCGATGAAAGATGGAACTTTCTTGACACCTGCGGTACTACAAGAAAGATCTGGCCCTGTTTTAACAAACAAAGAACGGAAAGAATTATGCAGCTACAAAAGGGATCACTTCGATCTCTTGTAAGCATAATCATCGGACGTAATCTGTTAGCTTTTCATATGAAAAAGATGAGAATCAGTTCAGATGATCTATGCTGAGGATGCGGTGACGAGGAGGTGCATGAAGACACTACGCACTGTCCCGCACTCTCCCATCAAAGGAAGAAACTGCTTGGCAACTTTTTCTTTGGGGATTTAAAAGAACTCTCTAGTACGCCAGGTACATTCTGAACTTCGTCAAAGCCTCTAAATGGCTTGACTAACCGAACACATAGGTTTTTCTTATAAGCTTGAGTATCAATACTCACGGGTATCACAATGGATCTGTATTGATCTAAGTGTGACGGTTAAGACACCAACTGTCAGCCCCTCAACCTAACCTAACCTAACCTAGTCTGTGTGCTTTGGAATTGATTCTAAATACATTTTTACTTAAAATTAGGCCCTTAATATAAAACTCAAAACTAACCTAAACTACCTATTCTACCTATAAATTACTTAAAACTAGAACAACCACAGCAGCAAATCTAACTATCTCACATTTTTTGTTTTTTTCCCTTATTCCAGTTTTTTTGTTGTTGTTTTTTTTTTTAAATACATTTTTTTTTTTTGTAATTATTACTGAACCCTAAAATTATAAAACAAGTATGTAAGCCGGACAAGGCTTAAAACCTCATCCCGACTACCTACTATCAAGTGCCGATTGAAGCCCCCAAAACTGATTCTCCTGCTTCACCCTATCAGTTCGGACACAGCCCTACTGAACCGAAGGAGCTCTGCTCCGCCTTGTACCATGACGTCCCGAATGTACAGGAGTCGCCTATCCACGGTTCGTCGTCTGACGTGGTAGATTAGCGGAACTGCCAATTTATCCTGTATCAGACCGCATCTATCTTAAAAGAGGAATGCCTCTGGTGGAATGAAGCTGCTCAAGCGTGCACTCTCAAAATACTCGTCGTTCGAATAGAACGCCCCGAAAATTAAATTGTTGGTCGAAGACATAGCTCTTGCAAGTTTTATCACGAAATTGTCAATTCTGTTGATTCGAGCCCCGTTGTCCAACGCACTAACCATCAAGCCACGGTGGCTAGTATACATACTATGTTCAATTTGATTATCCAGTAAGACTTAATATGGCAGAGCTTATTCAAACACATTGTTTTTGGTTGCTGCTGATGTTTCATGGTTGTACCCAACTTAACAAATTGCCACTGAAAAAAAAACCGAACCCCTGGGTTACATGAAAATTGTTTTTGTTTTATTACATAAGCCCACATACACCCCACCATGACCTGTTCTTCCTCTTTCTGTGAGGAGAGGGAGACTGATCTCTCGCTTATTGGATTGTTAAATTTAAAAACACATTATGGCTGAAACACAAACACGCTTCAGCTTCGTCTGCGTTACGTTGGGCCTGCTTAGAGGTTGCTTTGAATGACACTTCCAATATGAAATTTCTAAAATGGCACTTCTGCCATTAGCAGCTGTTATTTTTTCTCAAAATAAAAAAAAAATATGAGCTTTGAAATCGAAAAAAAATTAAATTTATCGCGGACGTAGCTTACACAGCCTATAATAAGAAATGGGAATCCCTCCAAAAGCAAATGTATTTTGTTTGTTGACTTTTTTACTGCTGTTGAGCTGTCAGACAAAGCAAATGTTGAACTAGAGCTTCCGTTTGGAGTCACATTACGTAACATTACGTTATTTCCTTACCATTGTCAAATGAAACGTGAGGTCGAAGCTTCATTGTGATAGCATGCATTGAATTCCGATGGGTGAACTCGTAATGGCTGAATCACAAACACGCTTCAGCTTCGGCTTCGTCTGCGTTACGGTGGCCTGCTTCGAGGTTGCTTTGAATGACATTTCTATTATTTCATCCCTCCAAAGAGCAAATATTTTGTTTGTTGACTTTTTTTACAGCTGTTGAGCTGTCAGACAAAGCAAATGTTCAGGTAATTGAACTAGAGCTTCCGTTTGGGGTCACATTACGTTACATTACGTTCTTTTCCTTACGATTCGATTGTCAAACGAAACGTGAGGTCGAAGCTCCCTTGTGATAGCATGCTGCATGCATTGAATTCCTATGGCTGAACTAGTAAGCGTCAGGCGAAGCTGAAGCGTGTTTGTGATTCAGCCATAAACTTCAGGCGAAGCCGAAGCTGAAGCGTTTTGTGTTTCAGCCATTATTGTTCAGAGCTACCATATTCCTTCGCTGATGGAAATTATAATACCTTTTATTATTTTGCTTTGGAGCTTTCAGAATTGAAGCTTTCTTATCGCTTTTGGGAGCTTTTATTTAAAGTTTGAGAAAAAAGGTGTTGTCGTGCTGCGTTTTTCTGATTAAATTATTATTGTATTCCTAAAAAAACGTATAAAACGTAGCTATTACTTGTCTATTTTTTTAAAGGGATTAATACTGATTAAGCAAGTTTTTAATGGAGTTGGGTTTATTGTTTAACTACAACTTTGATTTGTAAGTGCCAAATAGGTTTTGTGTTTATAAAAATTAAAATAAAAAAAGAGAATTTCGTGAATAAATATTGCAGTGCAATAAACTTTTTGAGTTGTTATAATTTATGTGCTGTGTTTTTGTGTTTATTAAAAATTCAAATGGCTCTTAGTACTTCAAAGGAAATAAGTGTACAAAAGAAGCAGGCAATCGTTCATCAAATAACACATTTTACGATCTTGTAAGAAATAAGACAGAAGCTATTAAGAAAACTGCGTTTTTATTTTCTTTAACAGAGGGAACTGTCTACAATTGTTTGAAGGAAAATAAAATCAAAGGCCAAACATAACACCAAAAAAGAAAGTACAAATATTTTAAGAGCAAAGTTGACGATTTTGATAGGTGCAAATCGTTTTTACGTTAAAAAGAATATGCCTCCAAAGGAACTGTTTAAAAATCGCTCCTACTATCTTACCACTTGGTGGTGTTGAAAAAGGTTGATTTAATTTAATATCTACGTCTTTCCCTTCATAAAATCTAAATAAACACTTGGTAACCATACCGAAATTTTTGAGATAATTATGCCGATGTAAAATGATCACTCCATCAAGCTTGTGAGAGCTTTGAAATGGAGATAGCTTATTGAATTCTATAATAGTTCTGCATATTAAAATGGAACAGAGAATAGCAGTAATATAATATTTTTCGAACGAAAACAGAACGCAGGGTTGTAGACATAGATTGTGATGCGTTTTTGTACGAGTCTGAGTTAGACTCTTCGGTGACCAGGGTTCTTCCCAAAGAAAATAAAAAAACTTAGATTTAGAGTTTTTAAACTCCGATTCATTAAATCGTATTCTTTAGACTCTTACAACTTAGTTAACAAGGTATTTTAAAGACTTTAATTTCCTTAAAACTGAACTTGTACTTCACAAACTATATACAAGGATAAAATGGTATTTCATATAATGTAACAATTTAAAGATATTGATACCTGTCCCTATTGAGGTAATGGAATGGTAAGAGAAGCACTAGACACGACGACGCTAGATTTGTCCGAGTTACTTTTAGACAGTAACCATGGAATAATCAGTTGGAATTGCTTTCCTTGTCCTTGCAGCAAACATCCAATTGGTCATAATCATTGCTCACAGGACTAGCTATGTTTGTGGTACCCTTAGGAGAAGGTAGTCACGGAATAAACGGTTTGGAGTGAAGCTACATATCTGCCCCAAACTAGATCTAATAAACTAGAGAACAAACGGGTGGCTTAAGCCTTATTCGTCATAAACTTAGAAGAATTGGATGGCGGAATAAACGGGGGTCAGAAAAAGGTACTGTGGGACCCAATTCAATTTATTTTTAAATATTTTTTTTTGCAGAGCAGGTTGCTCTAACCTTTATACATTATGTTAATTTTTAGTGACGGTTATTCAAGGTCTTTGTTTGACTTAGGATTTGCTTGGAATATTGCCGGGATGGGTTTTATGATAAAACCTTATATAGAGATGTATGGGATTCCGTTCAAGTTGATCGTTATGTTCCGGAATTTTTTTTTTAAATGTTTCGTTTAAATTGTGGTAATTATTTACTGTTTTGCTGGTATCTGGTAACGTTTTTAAGAAATTGGGATGCAAATCTTTTATTAAGATTCTAGGGACCTTAAAACGTCGAGAAAAATCAAAAATTTCTATTAGACAAATCGGACTATAATAAATTCGTGTGGGAAGTTAATTAAAACTCAATTAACTAACTTCATATCTAATTTATTATAGGTTATGTAAATACCATTTAAGCTTAATATTTATTTAATAATAATAAATTATAATCATATATCTGCATGTGAAAATTGATACTGATAATTACATTTTTGTTAGTCAAATGTCACTTCCACCAAGCTATCCTTATATGTAAAGTGATCCTACAATTTCCATTTAGCGTTGGTTGTCAAGTTGGAATGTTCAAGTTTTCAAGTGGTTCTAATAATATATCGAAATAAAAGTACCAAATTGTCTGTCATGTGATTATGTTCCTCCTTTTTTTTTTTTTCTTAAAGTCTAAGATTTTTTGATCAAAAACTTTTTTTTTAAGAAACAAAAGCTGCGTTTTATTATCGCCAATGAACCATAAAGATTATCAAAAATAAAACGATGTAGAGCCCAGACATACAACATTCATAGAGCGACTTCTTTTTTTCCCTATGTTTGTTTACTTTTCAAACATTTTCTGCCTCTTTTCTTTCAACTACAGTTTTGACATTTAAAACACGAAATAGCCATCTCACTATTTTTTAGGTTTAGATAGAAAACTTAAAGTAATATAATGTGAAGAAATTACAAAGAATGAAACAGAAAATTTCAACCCTTCCGATTTAAATTATAATTCCCACAATCTGAATCATTATATATTTTCCCTTAAAAAATAATTGTTGCACAAAACTTGTCCATTTAAGTTGAGGTACGCACTGTCATGAATCTATTATAAATTTGTGGAAAATTCATAATAGCTATGAACGTGTGCGGTATATTGATATTAGCTGTAGATGTGTGCTGGAAATCGACATTTCAGCTTGTAGGCAAACCAGAATGACAGATAAAATTCCGTTATTTATATGGAGTGTCTTTGGTTTTAAGATTGTAGCAAGGGGAAAATTGTTTGGCTATTCCCCGCTTAGTTTTACTGGTCAATTAAAAGATAAAATACTCATCTCAATTAGTGTCATCGACGTCGAGATGATTAAAACTGAAATTGCAAATGACAGACAGCAAATAACAGGGAGATGTCATTTTGTATTTTGTTATGAAGTGAGCAGTGCTGCCAATTTTAGTGCTTCCATGTTACAAAAACTTACTTCGATTGTTAATAAATGTTTTGATTTGGCTTGTTTTAGTTTGTTAGTTGCATTTTTCTAAGATCAATTAAGCGAGTAATTCAATTAAACGGTGCGGTGTCCAATTAATCGAAAAAAGCTGTTGTATATGTATGGGGAATTTTTGAACGCGATTCGGTCAATTAAGCGCAAAATAAACTGAGCGAGGTGCAATTAAGCGAAAATTACTGAATTGGAAGGAATTGATCAAATTTTTCAAGAATAATAATATGAATTAACTTAAATTCCGTTCTGTACTTAGTTTTGTTTTTTCCTGTATGTGAGGAAACAATTTGTGAATTTGAAAAGTTCATGATTTGAACTTCAGCTTGGCAAACGTGTAAAGTACATCTTTTGTAGACTACTTTTCCAGATTCAGTTAATATTAGTTCTTATTTTCATAAACAATTACTTGTCTTTATCTACTTATTAGTGTGGAATCTATACGTTCGTAGTTTTTTGCGTAAATAACTTTTCGTTATTTCATTATCTACATATAATATGTTCCTTTTTTGTTGTCCTATTTAGTGTCTTTTTCCTGTTTGGTTTTGAGTTTTTCAATGTTGTCTTGTATTGTTTTTTCAAATTCCTCGGGGTTTATTCTTTGTATTCGTCCATAGAACAGTTCTATAGTTTTTTTGTTTTTGGATGAGTGAATGGTAAAATTGTTATCGTCGACGGCTTGTTCTAAGAGTTCTTCAAAGGACCGTGAGGGTTCATCCGATTTCAAACATCTCATAATTTCTGATAAAGTAGAGTGAAAACGTTCGACTTTCCGTTCACTGGACTTTTGTATGGCGGAGTTTTAAAGATTTTGATCTTAAGTTGAAGTTATTGAGGCTGAGTTGGGAGCTTTTTTTAAGTACGCAGAAGAAAAATAGTTTATTTCGTAACGGTCGTCTTATGTCTTCGATTGGTCTTGATGAAATTATTTTAGCCTGGGCAAATTTAGTAAATTTTGCAGTAAGGACAAAATGTCGATTTCACACGCCAAATTTGTTGAGATCCTCTCCCACCCGCATGCGTCATCTAAGTCGCGATCTTCTGCTACTGCGCCCTACCTCAGGATTTGATTTGAAGATCCTCCGGGCTGGAGCGTTGATGTCCATTCGCTTTTTTTATGACAGTATTACCACTAAATCCATCTTCTCCGCATCTGTCACCATGCTCAAAAACGCGTCACTTACATCACGCTTTGATCTTCCAATTTCATTCCATTCCATGAGTTTTGCACCTCCTTGTCTAAGACCTTTATTGTCATTAAAAGCATCGGTAAATTTTGTCCAAACTTTTTTTTATAAGGCTGAGGTAGACTCACAAGTGTCCAGAGTTCTTCCCAAATAAAATAAAAAACTTGGGTTTAGAATGTTCAAACTTTTTTTTGTATGTTACAATAAAACAACCTCTTCGGTCTAGGTTGAAAATCAGAGTGAATCAAACTCTACCTATTCCAAAACCTAGGTCATCACTTCTTTGAAGTCAACCACTCCTTGATGGCCGCTTTAAGTTGCGCCATGAAATGCATTTAAATTGTCTTAATCCCATTAGGGCCAGAGACTTCTACAATGTTCTGACTTACGTCTTGTAGTTGCTATGACTGCGTGTTATCCAATAACTTCTGCTGTTTCATACGGGAGAGAGCCTCTGCGTTTGTATTCAAACGACCTGCTTTATGAAAAAGTGTAAAATCATATTTTTCAAGTTCTTTACACAAGCGCAGTATTCTTGGAATGGTCCTTAATGTAAACCATTCACACAAGTAGTTTGTGATCAGTAATTCAATTTTGACAACTCCACGTCTTTCTTTCTAAATGGATTAGAATATGTAGATATTTTTTGTTTAGAATTTTCTTGACTTTAGGTTTGGGGTAGCGGATTAAGGACTTGAGAGTGATTTTGTAATTTTTGCAGAGGAATTTTATAACGTGTTGAAATAGAAAGTTTAGGATTTAAATTAAGTTTTTCTGATTTCGATCGATTTGAAATTATATGTTGAGTCTGTTAAAGAAATGGACTTGACTTTTGATTATGAGACAGTCGATTCAGGGTGTTTGACTTGATGTTGTGAAACAGTGCATTCAGTGGATGTAGAGAAATTGAATACCGATTCTGATTTTGTGGACACAGTGGTTTAGCTGATTTAATATCGCTTTTACACCTTAATTAATGTGTTTTACCTGGTTCTGGTTGTTGGACGGGCCCGGTCTTTGATAGTCTCCCGAATTTTTATTAGCTCCATACTGCCTTGAATTGTCTTGCTTGCTTTTGTTAAATTGTCTTTTTCTGCATTGGCTATTGTGGGATTCAGATTTATTTATATCTATTCGTTCCTTACTTATCCGCTCTCTCTTAAATTAATTAATATTACAATAATTCTTGTAATTGTACCATTGTGGACTATTAATATTATTATGGGACGTGCTTCTGCACCGTATGGAATGGCGGAATGATAGCTACACTTTGGTTGCTCTAGAGGATTCTTTACTATTGAATCGCTTTCTTATCCAAAGAAACAGCAGTAAGCAAGAATAATTCTTCTTTTATTCTCAGCGCTGGTGTTGTTTGCGTTCATAGCGGACCCTAGGTAGACAAAATAATTAATTAATTAATTAAATCGCATGATGGTGCATCATCTTGTCTAAAGCTTTTTTTGACATCGAAAGGTTCGGTTAAATTGTTTCCAACCTTTATGGAGTCACGCATTCTCCAAACCGACGAGTTTGGTAAGAATGCCAAATCTAGACATGGCTCTATAAAGCTCTTTCCTGTAGATGCTGACATATGCGACCTTGAAATCGATGAAGAGACGGTGGGTGTCCATTTTATGTTCTTGGGTGTTTTTTCCAGTTGTTGACGATGGGATTTAGATGTTTTCATATTACAGTAGAGAAGATTTTGTAAGCGATGTTAGGGAGATTGATTGATAGTTGGTGCAGTTTACATGGTCTCCTTTTTTCAGTATCGGGCAATAATAAGGTTCCATTCAAAATATTTTATTCTGACCATATTTTACAGATAAATTGGTGCATGCTCCTAACCAAATTATCTCCAGTTCCTTTAAATGCTCGGCCTTCAAGTCATTTGCTACCGACATTCCCCATCAAACCAGGTTTTTCCTGTTAATGGCTGTTTGAATCCTATCTCATCAGAGGCGACTTCTCTGATTGCGTCTTGGCAATATTGCAACTGGAGAGCTGCAAGTTCCTTTGTTGATGTTGAGGTTTGGAAAACGCTCACTGGCTACCATGGCGTTTTGCCCCTCCTCTCTCGGTTGCTACCCCCAACAACTTTCCACTCGGGACGGAACCAAATCTTAAGTTGTGGTATTAGGCACGCTATGATCACCGCGGGGAGGTGAGCGTAAGAGTTGGTAGACAGAATTTTGTTGTTGAGGTAAACCTGTGGACGCTTCTTAAATTCCCATGTCTACCATTTGAACATTACAACATTACACACATACAATAAAAATCATCCAAGATCAACATTTTCACACGGTATTTTTGAAAAAAAATACGCTTTCCTAGGTAAACAAGAATTAAAATGTAAAAAGTTTGATATATAATCAATTTTGGAAATAAAATGAAGATGCATAAGAGCTTCAAAAATTGAAAAATCATACTATTTGCGATTTGTTCAACATATCCTACAGAAACTACGTACATTACATCACTTCGACGATATCTTATCCTATCTAAATATCAGAATAATTTTGATAAAATAAATATTTAATAGAAAGTATTTTCTTCCATATTTTGAAGTTTGAAAATACATTTAAGGTTATTACATTCTCGATATGACTATGTTTTGATTTACCAAGCCCAATGCTACGCAGATTACTCCACAGCTGTCGGTTATTAAAGGCGACGGTATTAAGTTTAACCGAATAAATCCTAGTCTTGGCTGAACGAATTTCCATCACAACTCTATTACGAAGTGACTGATATATTTGTCTAAGTTCAGGTAAACGATACATTTTCCACGAGTTCTACGCTCGATCCAGTGAACCAGTTGGGATCTTTTGATTTATTTTGAGTTTTTAAGGCAACGTGTCTATTAAAAAGTTGAGCAACATTATTATTAAAAAACTGCACCTGCGCAGTGGACGAAGACAAGTTAAAAATATTGTTCCAGTCTATATTTCGGGTATCTGCTTCGAGTTGGGAGTAATCAATGTTTTTGAAATCTCGATATTTACATGTGATTGCTAGTGGGTTGAAGATGAAACTATAGGTAAGAAAAATTAGATCATGTTTGGAGAAACCACGTGCAGAAAGCTGATCATAGAGCAAAACTTTATTCTTATCATCCACCAGAAATAAATCAAGAAGAGTTGGTTCTCCGCCAAAATAGTGGGTGGGGGTGTTTGTATTAACTGATGTAAGATCAAGTCTACTCATCTGCTCAGAAAAAACATTTTCACATAACAAATTGCAATTAAAGTCACCACACAAAATAATGTTGGGACAATCCAAAGTAATTTCCTCCAATAGTTCATATAGAGGCGATAGATCTATATTTCTATTAGGCCTGTAAATTTCACCTATGAGTAATTTATCATTGTTCCCAATTACATCAACGAAAACATACTGAATACCTGTACTACGCTCAGAAGAACATCTTAACTTGCATTTAATGGTTTCCTTGACATACATTGCCACCCCACCACCCTGGCGATTTCTATCAGATCGAAAACAACGAAACCCAGTCAAAGAACAAATCTGATCATTTAGACTATCAACCAGCCACGTCTCAGAAACACAAATGACATCCACTCCAGAGTCTATAAACAAGTCACGGAATTCATCGATTTTCGGCAAAAGACTCTGAGCATTAATGTGACATACCCGTAGCCCATTGTATTGTTTACTCAAAACCCTAATCATCGAACGCATAGATTCATTAACACCAACGACGCCATGAAAATTAGCCATTATTATTTATATATGCATAAATAAAAGCCAAAATAATATTTATATCAGTACTTAGCTGTGAAAGGTATAAAAAAGGAGAAAAAGGAATAAGAAATTAAAACAAGAGAAAGTAAGAGATAATAGAAACAGATTTGAATTTTTATTAGGTGTAAAAGAACAAGAAGTAAATGATTTGAGTGAAAGGTATAAAAAAGGAGAAAAAGGAATAAGAAATTAAAACAAGAGAAAGTAAGAGAAATAATAGAAACAGATTTGAATTTGTATTAGGTGTAAGAGAACAAGAAGTAATTGATTTGAGTGAAAATATTAAAGTAAGAGAAAAGTAATAAATATGAATTATAAATTGAAAAATATGTATAATCAAATAGAGAAAATTAAATTAAAGATTATAATAAGAGAAAGAGAAACGTTTGTGAATAAGTAGATATTTACCCTGGTTACAAGAGGAGATCGAGGAATCGAATCGAATCGAATTGAGATTTCGATCCAGGTATATGGTTGCACTGAATCGAGGAATCGAATTCAAATGGAATCGAAATGACATTTTCGTTTTATTTGTGTGCGTACAATGCTCTCAACACAAAGACGCCCACCAAATTAAATTCAGCTTAGAACAAACAAGGGGGAAGAAACTTATCGCACGCACACAAGCAAAACCTCAAACGCTGAAATAAACTTCGGTTTAGCCTAGATAAGCTCTCACGCAGGTAGATAGGTTTTGGTGGTTGCGTAACACTAAAAAAGCCCAAATGATGCAAGCAGAGTTGTTGTTTGCTTGAAATTCGGAAGTCCCCAATTGATTTGAGAACAAAGTTCTTATCGTATGGAGAGTTGGATTTGAGCATGATCGCAGTGTTGGTCGAGTTACTTTTAGTGCTAGTTCGGTAGATGTTGCGTAAAACGGGAGGTGCTATGTTAATGGCTTGGCATAATTGATTGAACAAGTTTTTAAAATTTTCATCGGGTAAACTCGGGTAAACTCGGTTATCATAGTGATTAAAAGAGTGCTTAAGCCCTTCCAATTCCGCGGAAGTGTGAGCGAAATATTCATGTAGCTCTGCATATTCAGATGTTTTTTTAGCAAGCAATGTTTTAGTGTCTGCACAGTCGGTAGTAGCTTTGCAAAGTGACGTTTTAAGTGTGCTTAGATCATCTTTTATCAGCTGAATATTTGAATTAAACGTGTTTTTAAATGATTCCAAGTGTACAACTTGATTGTTTATATCATTAATGCTTGTTTTAATTTCATTAATTTCACGATCGATTTTATTGGTAATAGCCTTTTCGGAATCGGACATTTGTTTTGACAAAAGAGAAATGATGAACTCACTTTGTTTTGCAAGTCTCTCGTCCATCTTAGCCCACGTATTGTTGTTGTCCTCCATGATGTTGTGAGCGACTTTGCGAGGTGGTGATGGGGAAGAGAGGCAGCTTGGCGGCGAATCCGTCGTTTTACTTTTCTTCGAGCGGGAGGTGTTTCGTTTTGGTGGATTAGGCATGTGGTGGTGATTGATGCGGTAAATTCAAGAAGAAATTGGTGTGTGTGATGACTTTGTTCAGCGATTGAGTATGTGTGGTATGTACAAATAAAACTCAGATGAGATCGGAACAGCAAATAAGTAAAATTATTCAATTTCTAAATTGCAATTAAAACTTTAATTATCAACGCGTTAATATGTCATAAAAGCAGTAAATCAAGAAAATATTGATGCGTGATGCGAAACTTGTTTGAATATAGTTAAAAGCGTTTATTTTTCGATCGAATTAAAAGATTAAGCGAAAAGAAACTGCCAGTGTAAAATAACACGTCTATTCACTAGCTTTCATTTACGACGTCATGAGCAACTTGATCTTTAACTCATTGATTTTGGCCATCGCGATGTGTGAAATGGTTTGATTTCTTCACTCAAACGCTGAAATAAATTCGCTAATACTGGCCGTTGATTGTTTTCCTTTCCTGAAGATAATCAATTAAAACTATCCCATGCGCATCCCAAGAAACTGACGCCATGACCTTGCCTGCAGATGGATATGTCCTTGCCTTTTTTGGAGCTGATTCGCCCCTTTCAGTCCATTATTGTACTTCGTCGCAAGTGTGAAGTGATGGACTCATGTTTCATGCATGGTTATGAATCGACCCAGAAACTCTGCTTTGTTGCTGTGAAAATTCGCCAAACACTCGAGGAGGGGACGTACAGTTTTAAGCCGAATCCGAAGGGCTAATTTGAGAAAGCACTTTTCATGACAAGAAATACTCTTAGAAGATTTCTCAATTCCTCGCAAGAGGCAATACCCGTGAAAAAAACTTTAGATTGCACAGGATGGGATTGAACCCAATACCTCCGCCGTCACAGTCCAACGCACTAACCATTATGCCACGGGTACTACTCCTTAAAAGTAATACAACATCATTTGATCGAATTTGAAATTTTAGGGGATTTGAGGAAGGAGGGATACTCTCCCATAAGAAGAACATATATATTGGACAGGGTACCAACATTTTGTGTAAGATAAGGCAAATGTAAAGTCAATATCTTTCTTTGTGGTCATAATACTTGGGTCGAAAATCATTTCTTATTACAATTTGATTTTTCTAAAATTAATATCTTTTCTTATTTTATTACCATTTTTTGAATGTTTTATTTCTTATAAAAACAATACCCATTGGATTTTTCCAGCAACGTTAGTGGCAATGTTTTGAACAGAATGAATCAATTTTGAAGTCAGTTTAAGTTCAAGTTTTATTGAGACAATTAAAAACAATACAATTTGAATAAAAAAGATCAAAAACTTTAGTTGGTAGACATAGAGATATGTCTGACTTAAGCAAAATTCTAAATGTTTAAAAACATAATCTATTCAATTATAAATTTTAGTATACGAGTATACAGTTTCAACTTGTTCGCTTGGTCCCGGCGAACATTATCATTATAGCTGTATTTTGGCTAATATAACTTAAACACTAAAACTATAAATAAAATTAAAACTAAACTTAATCTAAAATAAAATACAATAATACTGAAGATAAAAATTCTCCTTACATAACATTTTCATGTGCATATATAATTATTGGGAACTCTACCGATATTAGATAGTTTAGGTTAGCAACACTTTTTTAGATTTTAACAATATCACCCTCTGTAACTGGAAGGGGAAGCTTTTACATAAAAAGGAATTTGGTTAACGTTTATATCTGGTCTTAAAACAGCGATTGACCCCTCATTAAGAATATTAAATGGTGACAGGAAGCGCCGGCCCCAGCCAAACTTGCGCCCTGTGCAAGATTTGTAGAAATTGCCCTTTTTTATATTTTTTTTACACATAAACTGATACACAAGCATTAGCCTTTCCCAGATTACCCAGGAGGTAGACTTTCAATGCGTTTTTTTTATTGAGGTATCCCCAGGAGGCCTAAACTATTAAACTAAAACGCAGCGAAGAAATGAGCAGAGCGGAAACTTTTAAACTTGGAAACTTACTTTTCTGGCCTAACATTTTGCAAATTCAGAAATGAGATCATCAAAGTCTAAAGAATTTAATAATTTCTTTTCAATGGACATTATAGATAAACCTACCAATCTCTCTTGAGTCATGGTTGTCCTAAGATAATTTTTAATAATTTTAAGTTTAGAAAAACTACGTTCTCCTGAAGCTACCGTGACTCGTGACCGGGATTGTATTAAGAATTTGGAGAGCAATTGATGGTTTGAACTAAAAATAAAATTTAACACATCTAAACTTGAGCTGTGTCGTGTAACAAGCTGGGATATTACGGTAAACTCTTGAAACAATTCTTCTCCAACTATATCTTTAAAACTACTTTATGTTAAAACATTCTGCAAATTAAGGCATGAAGCACGTACATTTTTATTTTTTAAACATTCGCTTATGTTACTTAAAAATGAAAAATTTATACTATACGTATAAAACCTTTCAAGTATTTAAAAAAAAAATTCAACTTAAAATCTTTGTTTCGGGTCTAATATAGTTTCAGGACATTCATCAGCATAAAGTATTTTTCTCCGTTGAGATCGCAATGATGAAGCTACAGGAAACATATTTGGTATTTCTAGGGAACTAGCAATACGCTCAGTTAATTGAACATACTTACTCATTAAATTTTTCATCGGAACGCATTAAAATCAAACTGTTTTTTGTATTTTCTAAAACTGTTATGCCAGTTGACAGATTAACGGACGGACTTTGCAAATATTTACTAGTTTAATTTATATTTTCTAAAGTATCAAACCAAATTAGCAGGCAGCAAATAAATGTAAAATCAAAAGTTTTATTTCCTAACGATTCTGCAATGTTTTTTGCCTCTAGATTTTTTAATTCTATAAGGGCTTCATATATTTCTTCTTAATTTGTTTTTAAAGGCCTTAATGCGTCTAACCTGCTCTCTCATCTAGTCTCAGAAGGGGGTTTCAAAGTATGACTTGGAATTTTTTTCTTATAAATATACCACCTCGTTGTGGAACTTTAAAAAAAGTTATGCAAACATTGAATTGTATCGAAAAATTTAACTGCATAAAATAAGCACCGAGCAGCATCATTAACCACTAAATTTAAGGAATGCGGGCAACATGAAACTAAAAATGCTCTTGGTTCCAGGGTTCGAATACGATTCTGAACACTCGCTTCTTTTCCTTTTATATTCGAACCATTATGTATGTATGTATGGATGTACTTTATTGAGATTTTTTTTTTACACTTAGGTATGATTCTTAATTCTATGTACCTATACTATACATAGTTATTTCAATAGCTTGTTATTAATTTGCCGACTTAGAATTGGTCAGGCTACACAGTTTTTATTTTATATTAATTTAGTTTATTTTTGTAAAGCACATTAGTTGTTTCTTAGACACAGTCTCTTAGTTTTATAAAATTACGTCCACTCAACAAGACGAAGCCTATTCGAACCATTATCATAACTTTGGCTTTGACAGTTAGATACTTATTAAAATTTCATGTAATTCAAGCTTGTCTAAAATCAACTGAGTCAGTCACATTACGGTCTTGTCACAAAATACGTCACTTCTATTAAAAACTGTGCTATGTATTTAATATTAATTAACAACAAAGCGAAAAAACAATTGCAACAATCTGCATTCTGCACCAGACTAGATATACATTAAAAGTAGCCGTTACAACAGTCATTAACTTTCACAAAAAAAAAAAAACAAACTGCCTGTGCAAGAACAATTCGACTCCACATAGAATCATCCCTCTTTAATTTTTAAGCTCTATGCTCCTTTTCCATTCTATTAAAAATTTCATCTGTAATCAGGCACTTAACTCTTACACAGTGTGCAATAAGAAAACCTGCACGCTCTGACCCATATGATTCCGTATAAATAAGTTTTTTTTTTTAAATATCTCCCATGTTAGTTTCGATACTCAGTGTGCAAAAAAGAAAACTTGCACATCAATTGACCATTTGTAGCAAAGACACCTACCTACCTCATTTCCAAATATTTCACCCTGTTCGTACAAGAGAAAAAAGAAAAAATCTCAACACAAAAAAGTTTCATGCAAGAGAAAAAAAGAAAAAATCTCAATACAAAAAAGTTCCATGCCACCTCATCTGTGCAAGATATATTTTATGCACACCGAGTCCCAAAATTAACATAGAGAGTATGACAAAGCAAAATACTTATTCATATTGAATCGTATGGGCTAGTACGTGCAGGTTTTGTATCACGCACGTTCCTGAATGTGAGTTCTCATCTACAAAGAAAACAACAAAAAATGTCTCCGAAAGAAGAGAGCAGGTAGGTTGCTGTGCTACTTTCTACTACAAATACTAATCAAAGACACTCCATATATTTTTGTTGTTGTTTTTTTTTTGTAGATGAGAACTCACATTCAGGTACGTGCGTGATACAAAACCTGCACGTACTAGCCCATACGATTCAATATGAATTAGTATTTTGCTTTGTCATACTCTCTATGTTAATTTTGGGACTCGGTGTGCATAAAATATATCTTGCACATATGAGGTGGGTTGGAGTGCCATAACCCCCGCGGCATTAACCCCCGCGGGGGTTAATTCCCAAATGAATGGGAATTAACACCCGCGGGGGTTAATTCCTTTTTCAAGTGGCATTAATCCCCACAAGAAAAAGGAAATAACCCCCGCGGGTATTAATTCCCATTCAGAAATGGCTTTAACCCCCATTTTTTCTTTTGTTTTAGCTTTGCTGTACAATAGTAAACAAATAAAGGAAAAATAAATAATTATATAGGTATAAAATGCACAACAAAGTTGCGATCTTGTTCCTTGAGTTGAAGTTTAAAATAATGTATTTAAATATTTTTGGAAAATAATTCTTATTTTGTCTTACGCATTTTTAAATGTACTTAAACCTTTAACTTAAACAGAAATAAAGTACATATCTATTCTTTTTAGAAATGGTGAGTTTTCAAAATGGAATTGAGAAAGCTATGACATACCTTCCTATAACAAATAAACAAAAAATACGGGTGACGTGAAATAGTACCAAATGAAATAACACCAAATTTCAAATTTGGCCTTATTTTGTTGTTCAAAACGAAATAAAACCAATTTGGCTTTATTTCGATTTATAAAAAGAAATAAGGCCAAAAAATAAAGGAAACAACGCCGAATATTTTAAAATTCGTAAACTTTAATAAAAAAATTTAAAGTTCACTTTTTTACATAAAAAACACGCAAAAATGGTTGATTTATTGTCTAGAATAGCTACTTTTGCTAAAAAGTTTTTTTGAATTGATAACAGCTGGGTATGTAAGGGGGCATGCTGCCCCCCTGCAACCCCCCTGCTTGGGATCACTATAAGGTTTGGGGTGAGTGCGAGTTTGGGTATATGCAAAGAACACGAATGCGTTGTGATTCTTTCATAACTGTGAGCCATACTTGCTTTTTTTTTGTTGGGAATTTCTTTGATTTTAGTGCTCAAATGCAAAAGTTTTTTGCAAATACCCAAACTCGCACCCACCCCAAATCCTATAGTGATCCCAAGCAGGGGGGTTGCAGGGGGCAGCATGCCCCCCCTTACATACCAAGCTGTTAGTACGCCGCCGCCGCCGTGCTATCAATTCAAAATGATTAAGATACATTTTTTTTATTGTTGAAGTTGTTATTTTATTTTTTAAATTTTTGTTTTATTTTGAAAAATAAATGAAGAAATAATTTTGTTCCTTTATGTTTGTTGTTTTTTTATCAACGTGGGGCTTATTTCCAGTTATAATTGGGCATTAACCCCCACATAAAAAGGGAATTAACCCCCGCGGGGATTAATGCCATTTGAAAAAGGAATTAACCCCCGCAGGGGTTAATTCCCAATTGAATGGGAACTAACCCCAGCGGGGGTTAATGCCGCGGGGGTTATGGCACTCCACCATGAGGTGGCATGGAAATTTTTTGTGTTGAGATTTTTCCTTTTTTTCTCTTGCATGGAACTTTTTTGCATGGAGATTTTTTCTCTTGTACGAACAGGGTGAAATATTTGGAAGTGAGGTAGGTAGGATTTTTAGTTCTGCGATATTTTGAGTTAAATTTTCATTGAATGCAACAATGAAAGTGATATTAGTTAGTGCGCAAGAGATAACTTAGGACAGTTATGATGGATGTATTTTTGAGATTATTTTAAGAATGTTTGTGGTTAAAGAATGGCAAATAGTAGTACATATTTGTTTGCAAGATCAGATTACATTTTCTTGCTCCTGGTAATGCGCTGCGCCCCCAGAATTCTGCGCCCTGTGCATTTGCACATCTTGCACATATGCTTTGTCCGGCCCTGGTGACAGGTAATATTTGTCAAGTACACTATCATTGGCATTAGAATCCATTAGGGATCTTATCAATGGGTTTACAACAAATTTATTTTTGAATGTTTTTTTAAAGAGAAGACTCATTTGGTATTTCATGAAAGGTGTATTGTGACCATTTCTTATCTGGCTTTCGGAACAATCCACAACAAAATCGTAATATTTTTCTTTCAAACACTTCCAATTCATTTGCAACCGTCGGTCGGTGATATGGTGAACCAAGTCCGAAAACTGTAGGTATGTCAGAATCTTCCCAATAAGTGTCTTGTACATTCAAATTTTAGGTTTTGCTAAAAGGATCTTTGAATTAAACAGCACTTTTAATAATGCGGTAGCCATTTTTGCTTTTTTTTTAGTACCGTCCTAGCATGTTTATTGATTATTATTATTTATTAATTCAAAAACATAAATGTACAGATTAATCTTAACAGCACTAGCTCTATGGCTTTAGGCTGGGATTTTACAAATTTCCTTAAAAATAAATGATTATAATAATATAGGCTTAAAATCTTAAGGCAGGGGGAGCGATCGGGGGTACCAAGGGCGAGCGCCACTAAGCGCTCGCTCCTGCCACTCCCGACCGCTCCCCCATTAGTAAAGCATAACATAGTTAATACTATATACATGTATCGAGTTTGAGATCTTGCAATACTTTAAATACATTTTTTATATTATCCTCTGATGGGATTGAAAGTAGGTTAGTAAATGACTTATTGTATAATTTTTCAAAAATTTGTTTAATTTTAGTACATTCGGAAGTTAAATGATTTATTGAAATTATGTTGTTTGATTGACAAATGTGGCAAGTGGGAGGAGGTTCGTTTTTCAGTAAGTAGCTATTCGTTAACCAGGTGTGTCCAAGTCTCAAGCGCAGGAAGCACTTGTTCATTTTTGCCGTTGTATTAGAAGGATAAAACGCTGGAATACCTTCTGGGTTAATTGTGGCATAGTGGTGGATGTAAGCGTTCCAGTCCTGTTTTTTCTTATGGCGCCAATGTGTGTCTATAATTTTCATTAGGTCTTTTTTGAGAGGACGTTGTTGGCTTATGTTTGTATTGGGACATATGGAGATGGAATTCGCTAAACGGTCTGCTGCTTCGTTACCTTTAATCCCGGCATGTCCCGGGATCCAGATAAGTTGTAATTTTGCTCCTTGGGATGTAATGTTATCACGAATTTTGTTGATATATGGTGAACGGTTTTTAATATTTCTTAGAGCGGTTAGCGTTGAAAGACTATCTGTAAAGATTACGGTTTTCTTATTCGATGAAATTGCTAGGTTAGTAGCTTTGAGTATAGCTAAGGCTTCTGTAGAGAATATAGAAAAGTATGATGGGAGCTTTTCACCAGAAAAAATCTGGCTATCTTTGTCGACAACTGCAAATCCGGTTCCCTCACTGTTTTTGGAGCCGTCGGTGTAAAGTATGTTCCAAAGGTGATTGGGATATCTGTCCAGGAGATCAAGGAATAGTTGGGTATATATTTCATTAGGTGTGGTATTCTTCGGGTAATTTGACAAACTGGTGTTAATAGAATCCATAGGAAGCGCCCAAGGAGGGTGTTTTTCGATACTTATACTTTTTATAACGGGGTTGATTCCAATGACGTCTTTCCCGAAAGTTAGAGCTTTGTAAAGTGTTGAGGGTTGTTTGGGTGTCTTCTTTCGTCTCAAGATCTTATCTGCGTCTTTGAGAAATGGAGAGGCGTATGATTCATAAATCTTCGGGAAAAGCCTGGATGTCAAAATTTCATTTCGTTCTTCAATGGGCTGAAAGCCGCCTTCTGTCATCATACTCTTGATTGGAGTGGTACGAAAGCATTTAAGGCTTGCTCTTATAGCTGCGTGGTAGAATGGATTTAGTATTTTCAAGTTAGATCTGGCACATTTTCCGTAAATGGTTAGTCCGTAGTCAACTTTAGAGCAAAAAATCATTTTCGTTATGTTAATTAAGGTGTTAGTATGAACAAAACTATTCTGTGATGATAAGTATTTTATTATATTAAGTCTAGAAGCTAATTTCTTTTTCAATTCCATACAATGATTCTTAAAGTTAAATTTGCTATCAAATAAAATTCCTAAAATACTTGAATTATTTGCAGTGGGTATATGAATGTTATCAATATTTATGTCAAAGTTAGCACAATTTAATTTCCTGCAATAATGGAGGTGTTTGTTTTTGGTAAGGGATAGCATTGCCCCCGATTGGGTACACCAATTATTTATACAGGTAATAACTTCTTTGAATAAATTTGCTGTACGTATCATATTGTTGCATTTTGATGTTAGGTACAAATCGTCTGCGTATAATGAATGATCGATGTTTTTGTATTTTGAAATTATTTCACTTATGTCATTATATGCAACCACAAAAAGGACTACCGAAGGGGGAGATCCTTGTGGTATACCATTTTGAAGATTATGTAACTTAGAAAGGGAGTTATTAACCTTAGATTTAAAAAATCGGTTTGTAAGAAACGACTTAACAAAATTATACATTTTTTGGCCAATCTTCCATTTTATTAATTTATTAAGAACGATATGGATTCCAATGCGTTCGAACGCTTTCTCAAAGTCAATTGACACAATTGAAATATGGTTCTTACATGAGAGTGCTGAGGATACAAGCTCGTCTATGTGGAGAAGCGAATCTATCGTACTACGGCCGTGTTTGAAGGCAACCTGGTTTAGGTTAATGAGGTTGTGCTTTTCAATGAACCAAAGTAGTCTTTTAGATACCATTTTTTCTAAAAGTTTGCTAGTGCAGGATAACAGTGAAATTGGCCTGTAACCATTGATATCTGTTGACTGTTTGTTGGGTTTTGGAATTGGGATATTGATTGCAGTTTTCCATGCCTGGGGCACTATGCCTTGTTCGAAAATATTGTTAAATAATCGCAAAATGCGTTTTTTTACTTGAAGTGGGGCATTTTTGATCATCGGGTATGATATACGGTCGGAGCCGGGGGTTTTACCCTTTACTGAGTCTAGACTGCTTTCAAGTTCAAGAAAGTTAAATGGTAAATCAAGGTATTTTGCTGATGGAGATAGACTATGAGTTGGGACGACCTGATTTAACGCTACAAATTTTGCCTCACAGAATTGGGAAGAAAAGTTTAAGTCATTGGAGTATGTGGACCAGTGATTGACAAAATGTTCGGCAATTTGCTTTGAATCCGTTAGCGATTCGGAATCAGTATGTATAATTTTTATGGAGTGGGGAATGTAGTTACCTGTCAGGCACTTGACATCTGCCCAGATCTTTTTACTAGTCGTGTTGGGATTGAGATTTGCAGTGAACTTTTGAAAGCTCTCGATTTTAGAAACTTTGATATTTCTTCGAAAAATAGCATTTGCTTTTCGGTAATTAATAAGATTTGTATCGTTAGGGTATTTTTTAAAAATTTTCCATAGGTGCTGTTTCTTTTCGCGAAGGATGGCAATCTCAGAATTCCACCAAGGAACTATGTTTTTTATTGGTTTGTATTTTGTTTGTGGAATAGATAAATTAGCTGCAAATCGGAAGCTTTTGCTTATATTTGCTGCTTCTTGGTTGATGTTTGTGGATAGTGGTTTGTTGCTGAGGAATTCAATTGTGTTAGTTTGGAAAAGATTCCAGTCGGCGAGGTCAGTTAGGAATTTTGGAGTTGGGTTAGAGTAGTTGTTATGACGTTTAAGTTTAATGGCGGATATTATAGGAAAATGGTCGCTTCCGTGGAGAAAGTCAAGTCTGTGCCAGGCAATGCTAGGTAATATTTGTGGAGATGTAAATGTGAGATCTACGTGTGTAAGCGTGTTATGAGTGGATAGGTGTGTTGGGCTACCATCGCATCGTTTAGCAGAGATAAATTTGAATTTGTTAAAAAGTTTTCAACAATCTTGCCTCTTGCATTTGCAACAGGTGAGCCCCAGAGAGGATTCCAAGAATTGAAGTCTCCAGTGAGCAGTACAGGAGATTTTACAAATTTTAGAATATCTTCTAAGTTGGAAGATGAAAATGGTTGGGTGGGATGGATAAAGAGGGATACTACTGTTAATTTTATATCGAGATCAATTTCAACAGATATTGATGAGATATTTGATGGTATAATTTGAGTTTTGTGTGGAACAGATTTATGGATCATAAGCCCTACACCTTGTTTGGCTGTTGTGTTTGTTCTAAGATTGTGAAAACATGTTGCGTATTGCTTTGGAGCTTTAATATTTGTGCTGTCTAAGACATGGGTTTCTTGAAGGGAAATTATATGAGGTCTATGTTCTTTTATTAAGAGCTCTAGCTCATGATAGTTATTAAGATATCCGTTAAGATTCCACTGGAGAATCTTAAGGATGGAATTTTTAGTGGCCGAGGACTTTGGTGCAGTATAAGAGGAGCTATACTGTGAAAAGTCATAAGCGTATATATTATTCTGTTTACTTTTTTGACTCTGTCGCTCCGAAGTCGAACCACTCAAACTCCTGGTGGAGTTTGAGTGTTTCGACCTCCGAACGACAGAGTCGTGTTTTTTGGTACCAGTATTATGTTTAGATGTCTCCATCATCATCGTCGTCATTTTCTGAAATTTTGTCGTAATGCTGACTAATGTGATCGATGGACATTGGTGAAGCTGTTTCAGTTGAGTGCAATGTTTTGTTTGTTATTAATTGTTGGTTTGAAGTGTTGTTTGTAAGTTTAATTGAGTTTGGTAAGTTGAGTTGTGAGGATAGGTTTGAGTGTGAATTAAAGTTTGAAGAGAGTGTGTTTGTTTCTACATTATTTATTGAGAAGATGTTTGAAGCATTATTAACATTTGAGTGGGAGTTTAGATTTGAAATGAGTGAGTCGGAATTTTTGGAAGTGCTTTGTGCTGATAACCAAGAGTTATCATTTAATAATGTTTTCGTTGTTGAAGGTATTGACGGAGCAGGGAGAGGCAAAGATGGTATGCTTGGTGTTGATTTTGTGGTATGATTAGAATTATATTCCGAAGATGTGGGAGGGATGTCAATTGGTTTTTCTGTTTTATTTATTGATTTATTTAGAAGAGAGGATTTATCTCTTTTTTCTTGTTTGGAATTTATTGATTTTGTTTGAGTGGTGGCAAGGGAGGATGTGGAGGGAGACAGGCTTAATGAGCTTGACGGGATCGGTTGTGTTCCGTTAGCTGCAATGGAGGAGTAGGATAAGGCAGGAGAGGGAGTTGGATTCTGTTTATCGTAGATTTGTTTCGCTTCAGTCAAGCTGCATTTTTTTAGTGTTTTAATTTTGAGAATTTCTTTTGCTTGGATGAATCGTTGGCAATTTTTTGATGATGCTGGGTGGTTATCTGCACAGTTAGCACAAAAAGTGCGTGTGCAATTTTCTGAAGGGTGCGGTGGGAGGTTACAAGTGACGCAAGTAGCAGTTCGAGTACACCTTTTCATCGTGTGACCGAGGCTGGCATTTTTTGCATCGCATAGGATTTGGGAAGTATTCTTCCACTTTGAGTTTGTACCAACCTACATCAAGAGATGTAGGGGGACGGAAGAGATCGAAAGTGAAGAGCACAAGTCCAGACGGAATTTCGACATTTTGTTCTTTGCCTTCAACTACTCTTTTTTCAATTTTTTTAAATTTATAGACCTCTGTGACGCCTTGGTCACTCATCTCTTCAACGATTTCTTTTTCGGGCAAGTTATTTAGGCAGGGTGCGAAAACAGTGCCTTTGGAAGAATTTAAATGACTGTGCAGGGAAATAGAAACTGGGCATAGGTTTGATAGGTTTTTTTGAAAGGAAAAGGTTAGCAACTTGTTGGGATTTTACAAGTATAAGCAGGTTGCCATCGCAAAGCTGAGTAATGTACTCGTAAGATGTGCTTATGGCGTCAATAGCTTTTTTTAAAAGGAAGACACTAACAGATGTTAGCGGTTGTTTGGGATCTGTTGGGGTTTTTGGAGTTAGAATGGGATGGGATGTCAAAACTGTGAACTGTACTTGAGTTTATTGTTTTTTTGGGTCTTTTTTTAAGAGGGCTGGTAAGCTGATTAAGCACAGCGAACCGGTTACCCTCCAGCACACTTGGCCCTGAGGCCATATTATATAGGTTACGCACAATATACGCTAGTTTGTCACTCACTTGTTTAATGGGAGAAGGAAATAAAGCGATAGGAAAAGAAGAGAAAAAAGCGCGGGAGAGGATAAATAACCAACTTCGGGAGAGCAGAGGAAACACAATCGGAAACGATGTTGACGGCTCGAAGTATAGTCGGTGACTGTGTTTATTGAATTGAAATCGATTCTGGAAGTTTATTCCTAGGTACTTCGTTTCTAGAGGTAGGGGATTGCTGCGTTATTTATTTTGAGATTCAGGAACTTGCTCTCTTTAACAGCGCTGTCCTGTGGGTGTGGATTCGAAGACTTTCCGGGCCGGAGCATTGGTTTCCATGCGCTCTACGTGACCCAGCCATCTTAGTCGTTGGAGTTTTACCCTTCTGGCTAAGTCTACGTCGCTTTACAGCCCGTACAGCTCGTCGTTCCATCTTCTCCTTCACTCCCCTTCGATGCATACGGGACCGTAGATCACACGAAGAGCCTTTCTCTCGAAACGACCCAAGGTGCTTTCATCCGCTTTTGTCATAGTCCATGCTTCTGCACCGTATAGCAGGACGGGGATGATAAGGGTCTTATATAGCGACACTTTGGTCCTTTGAGAGAGGATTTTTCCACTCAATTGCTTTTTTAACCCAAAGAAACAGCGGTTAGCAAGAGTTATTCTTCGTTTGATCTCAGCGCTGGTGTTGTTTCCTGCGTTTACAGCGGAGCCTAGGTAGACGAAGTCCTTAAATACCTTAAAGTTACGTCTGTCGATGGTGACGTTTTAACCAAGACGTCGGTGTTGTAGGTCCTTTCTTGATGGCAGCATGTACTTTGTTTTGCCCTCATTAACCATTAAACCCATTTTTGCCGCCTCTGCCTCAATACTCACAAAAGCCCCATTGACACCACGCTGAGTTCTTCTTCTTCACCTGTATATACATTAAAAAAATCAGTATGCTCAAAATTAATAAGAATTGAGATTTTTCTGTTTGTTAAAAAACTGAAAATTATTTTGATGAGCCAATTCGGAAAATTGAGGTTTATAAATTTATATACAAGTCCCCGATGCCAAAGTGAATCGAAAGCTATTTGAAGGTCAATATCTAGAAGCCAGTTTGAAATTGAAAAATAAAAAACAAGTTATTCCTATCATCTCTTGGAAACAAATTCACCTTTGTCATTAGAGGTCAAATTATTCCCAGGTGAAGTTAGTTCCCTGCACCCACCAGTAGGAACTTTATCTATGAATTTAATATATTGTTTTAATAGTAAGTTATTGCAAATTATTTAATCTCGTTTTTATTTTCAGACACACATCACATGTAACAACAACGTGTAGTACCTTTACGCTCTAATATATACGATATGGCAAGTATTAAATTGATTTATGAAAAATTATATTATAAATATTTAATTTTTTGTTTCAACCATGATAAAATTCTGAACAAAAAATTTATTATCTAATTCGTAACGGAAACTGAGTCGTTATGCATACCAAATAGGAGGAATTCTATGTATAACATAATAAAAAACTAACCAATATACATACTATGAACTACTTAAATTGTCTAGTGAAATTGTATCCCAAATACGGAGTAATCATCAGATTAGATTTGAGATGTAAGTTTCCGTTGTTTTAAAGCCAACCCCACTGAAGAAAATATGAATACGTTTAATCAAGCTAGAAAGACTTTTAAAGAACATGTTCGTTTAAATAAATCATACATGACCAGAAATTCCGGAAAAATTACTACAAGGTCCCAAAGGTAGCAAAAATGTCGGGGTTTTTGTAAAAAAATGTACGTAACATCACGTCATCCTCAGTTCCAACGCTCGTTCACAATGACAGCTCGATTGGTAAGCCAATTTGGTTGCAGCACAGTTTGCTCTCATTATCGTGCACTTGCACTTACGTCCCTCTTTGCAAGGTCATGGAAACGCTTTAAACGATTTTTAAAAAGCATTTGTAACATTTTGCCTGCCACTTCATTTCTTATCCATTAAACTGTTTCGTTTCTAGATTGACATCTTCGTGCTTCAGATGTGGAACTTCAACGGCAGCATTTATTTCCGATCTCGACAGCATTGTACGTCCAATGGGGAACTATTAACCGTGTAGAATTAAATGCTTTAAAAACTCAATGATGTCTCTAGTCTGATGCCGCTATTTTCCCGCCTTATGATTTGGTGTAGAAAGCCCTTATTCGTCCAGAACTTGAATATAACTCGCATATTTGGGCAGGTGATCTATAACAAATTTAAGTCGTTTGATAGAATCCAAAAAAGAGTTTTGAAAATAATTTTTCATATAACTATTACCGAATTCTTTACATCATTCAAACACCATCGCAAAGTTTCTTGCTTTTCGTTATTTCGTTATTTACCAATGTGTTTACAAATAATGTTCTGCCAGTCGCATTACCTCCCCCCCCCCCCCAACAATGATAATCAGTTTAGCATTGAGCTCAATTTCGGAGGTACTGTCAAAAATAGATATTCTGTTTCTAACTGCACATTGGAAATCTGTGTTTTCCTCTCATTTTGATATTCAAAATTTCAAGACCGATAAGCACCGGTATCTCTTCTCGAATTCTTTCCTACTGTCCTTAAGCTCGCACTGTGCGCTTTAAACATGTTTAGAGTGTTAATTACGTGCTTTTCAAATAACCATAATACTCGTATTTATATTAAATCCAGATACAAAAAATATATTTTGCCACAACTAATTTTCAACAAAAAAGCTAGAATCAATTGCATGCTCAGTTTTTTTTTAATTTCGAAAAATTTAGTGCTAACTTGACAATCGTAAATACCTTAGATCCAAAATTTAGTACTTAGCGTTTCTTATCTTGACTATTTAATTTATGTTTTAATTTTTTCCAATTGGTTCATTTCAATTGAATATTTTGGAGTTCTTAGTTTGTTACCTAAATAAAACAACTTTTAACAAAAATTCTATCCATATTTCTTTTAAATATTCAAAATAACAATCATCAACCTAGAATACACATTCTAGGGCATGAATCTTATACATTGGATCATACTGATCGTGAACATTTTGTTCATGTTCGTGAACAGAAAAGCTCGTAAACATAATGGTTTTGCTAACTCTATTTGTCGAACTCACTTTTTCGAGAAAGAACTAGATGTTCAAGGACATTACGCGATTAGTTTTAATCTCTGGTGTGAATCAATGCCTACTATTTGCATACCAACCTTTGTAACGAAACTGCTGTTCCTAACCCACCCAATGCGATGTTATGCCTTTCCAAATAGTTGCATTGATTCACAGGATCTCAAAGATTCTCAAGGAAAAGGTGGCTTAGGTTGTCCAGTCGTCCGAGTGCGGGTAGGCACGCTAGCGATGGCCATTAGGCTCGCTCGTCGGAGGGGTGGGATCTTGCACTTGCCACTGGACTGTCGTTCACCTTTAAACGTGCCTGAATAAATTAAAGGAATAAAAGAAAAACTAAACCTGCTAAGTAAAACCACTATTTTTATCGAACAACACTTCTTTCATGGAACTTAAGATGTAGTTAGTTCCTGAGTGTAACCCTCCCACAGTTTGTTGCTGTAAGCAAAAACGCCATGGTTACCGCACCACTCCGTATTGCGATAACCCCTATACCTAAGTCAAGGTTGATTTAAACCTGACTTATTTTTTCACCGTCAAAACTACTCCTCATTTCCCTACTTCTCAAAGCTCACTAAAAAAGTATCTTATTCGTAATTCATTATGTATGTCAGTAACGCTTCAAACATTTCATATATAAGTATAATTCATAATCAAAATTTTATTCAGAGTAAATCAGTATAATTAGTAAATTATATGTTCATTGATCTTATATGTATGTATATGTAAGATTTCTTTTATTTCAATACTAAATATTTACTTTTAAATTGTGGCCTTAACAGAACTTATGCTTCTTTGGATAGCATTTAAAAAAAAGGAAATTAATTAGGATTGGTTGAAATGCAACCTTATCAAAACTCCAATTATATCCTAAATTTAATTCACAACTAAAGGGCAGTGAACTTTCATAGGGTTCTCTTAATTGCAGTTAATGGATACAAAAAAAATACTTATTTAAAAAAAACAAATCACTTTCGACATCACTCAACGTTATAAGAACGTAATTATATGAATTTTATAACGATACGTGAGGAATAAGAGGTTATTCCGTTATTATCATAAACTCTTAAATTCTCTCATTCAAAAATTAAAATTATCTATTTTAAATTGCAATTGATCAAATCAGCAACATTATCGAGAGCAAAAAAAAATTAGTGTTTAAAGCTTACAACATAGGACTCACCGTGTCTCTCCTCCCTCGAAGTAGTGCGCACAACTTTGTTGGTGGGTAAGATGAGTGGAATCGTTGAGTTGAACTATTCTAAACTCTCATACTTAAATTCACTAAATATTAAAAGAAATTATGTTAAAACATGTATGCTGAGATGAATATCGAATGAGTTGGAAGGTGTACTTATCTTTTTAATGTTTGAGTGATTACGATTTTAGTGTGTTATACAGGTTAATTTACGATGTTTAAAAAAAAAATGTAAAAATAAAACAGATGATCTCGGGATTCCGACGGCGAAGGATGCTTATGCGGATGATGATGATAGCTGAAGCGGCTCGATTGCTTTGCCTGAGGTTAGTTTTGCGGTGCGTTTACTGCTTTATATATGTATGTACGTTGGGGTAAAACACGAATAAAACGGACGTTTTCGTGTTTGTAGACACGCGGCCGAGATGAAACCTCCGCTGTACGACTCCCGGCCTTAAATTTCGGCGACACCACAACGAAACACGACTCCGACCCTGAGTTCGTTTACTCGAGGTGCCACTACTGGCTTGTTTTTTGGACTCTGGTAGAGTTTCTCGTTAGTGTGAACTGGGGAGCTTTCGGGCCTTCAATAGGTGACTTTAAATTTCGGGTTACTTGTCTCCCTGACTGGCCGCGCGTCGACGACGACAACCTTGGCCTTGAAACTACTCTCAGGGCACCAGCTAGCAGGTTCTTTACGACTTTGTGTATACAAATGTCACTTTTTCCTAATTAATTGCACATTAAAATTAGCTCTCATTAAAAGAAAATAATCACTGAGGTTTTATTGATTACCTTTAAGATTTCGCTTATACGAAATGATATCCACGTTATGGGTGGAAAGTTAATTCCCTGAATTACGCACTTTTGCTTTTGAGCTTGCGCAAGCTCGGGTGTACAAAGTGTCTTAACCAAGCCCCAGTACACGGTCGAACAAGGCGCTAACGAATATGATGCCACTGGTATCAAAAGGATTAAAAACTAACCATCAATTTGTTAAAATTAGCCTCTCAAAGTAGCTTACGATTGGGTATTCCAAAATCTCCCTTTCCTTGGAGCTCCGAAGCTCGGAATCGCTTTGATGCAAGATTTAGATAGTTTTCGATGAATATTTAATTTAGTTAAAATTTGTCTCTATCAATAATGTTAAAAACAATTTCTAAAATTTTCACGAGAATCTTTCCTTCAATCGTCGCGGCCAGTTTTTCCTTTTCGTTGTGTTACGGAGAAATGATCTTCACAAGACGATGGTTAAGGTGGAAAAGGAAATACTTTTTGCTACGTTTACTCAGGCATGGTCACCCGGAATAAAGTGGGATCGAAACGACATCTCGATAGCTCGACAAGAAACGTGGTTTGTAGTGATATTGAAAAGATATTGAAAACGAGGCCAATATACATTTGGTATAGTGTGCTATCGAAACGTTGTTTCGATAACTCGAGATGAAACGATATTGTGGCTGAGTTCGCACACGTATGCAAGATTAACAAAAAGCTAGTGCTGTGCAAAAAGAAAATATTCTTGTGGAGCAGTGACCCATACACAGCTTTTACATTTCTGGAATTCTTATGCCCGAAATGGAAAAGAAATTGTCACGATTGTGCTTTTAAAATGAATTACTACTGTAAACGTATGGTCCATAATAAAAATAAAGCTAATCACGAATGTCCTTGCCATGAACAACTCCTAAGTTATTTCCTTTTAAATCCGTAAGTTCGTATAAACTCTTACCTACTATGTTTTTAACTAAGGCGGGGACAAATTTTGGGCAAAGTTTCGAGTTCCTATTTTTGGTGGCATCGCTTAGGACAAAATTTCTTTTAAAAACTTTCTGGCCTACCTTATATAATCGACCTTTGCTTCTGAGGTTGTAATTTTTCTCATAATTTTTGTGTGATTGTGCTAAAGAATCCTTGATCCTTTTATGGATTATATTCATTCTCGCTGACTTCGGTATAAGGTTAAATTCTGGGTTGTTTAAGTTATTAAGTTTTTTAAGCAATTCATAATCTGATCCATGTTCGATTTTTGTCTGGCCAAAGAGAGCTTCATGAGGCGACATACCAATGGCGGAATGAATGGTTGACCGTAACGAACTTACGATGGATAGTAAATGTTGATCCCAATGACCATGTTCTTTGCCTATATAGGATCGAATTGCGGCAAGAATTGATCGGTTGACGCGTTCGCTTGCATTCGATTGAGGGGCATAGGTAGCTGTTTTAATGTGTCTAGTTCCATAGTTTGTAAGGAATTTTGAAAATTCTTTCCCGATAAATTGCTTACCGTTGTCGGAAAGTAAGGACTCGGGAACTCCGAAAATTGAAAATACTTCCTCTTCTAAAAATCTTACTGCACTTTCCCCAGTGGCTTTTCTTAAGGCTTTTACCAGAACAAATTTAGTCAATTGGTCAAGACAAACTATGATGTGTGTATTTCCATTCTTTGACCTTGGGTATGGACCCAAGAAATCAACATAAATATGTTGGAATGGCCTGTCAACCATAAATGCTTGACCCATCGGAGGTCTGAGGATTGAATTCGGTGCTTTCGATGTTTTGCATACCTCACATTGTCCTACGAATAATTTTACTTGAGACGCCATATTAGGCCAGTAAAATCGATTGCGTAAGCGATACAGTGTCTTGGCTATCCCACCGTGAGATGCTTTTGGAGGCTCATGCGCTAATTGAATTAAACTTTTTGTAAGCAAGGATGGAATCCAAAGCTTCCAAACGCAGTCGTCTTCAATGGGATCACCAGTACAAGGTTTGACCTTTTTATAAACATAACCGTCTGATATTCGGAGGTCAGGTAGTTGGTTTTGGTTGGTTTCGATGGTATTAATTAAATTCTTTTATTCATCAGACTCAAATGCGGAATCCGTAAGGTCAATGTGTAGAACATCTCTATTATTCATTGATACTATTTCATCTACGCTATAGATCCGCGAAAGCGCATCTGGGATTACATTTTGTGTCCCTTTCCTATGAACTATGTCGAAGGTGAAGTGTTGAAGCCTAAGGCTCCAACGTGCTAATCGCCCGTTTAAGTCTTTTTGACTCATTAGCCAACGCAGGCTGGCATGATCAGTTACGATTGTAAAATCCTGTCCCTCTACGTAAGATCTAAATTTCTCTACTCCTAGAACCGCAGCTAAGCATCCTAATTCAATGATGCTATAGTTTCGCTGTGCTGGAGTTAGTTTGTGAGAGAAGTAATAAATTGGCCTTTCGACTCCGTCTTCATCTTCCTGGCATAGGACACTCCCCACACCTGTCGTGGACGCATCGCACAGGATCTTGAACGGTTTTTGAAAGTCTGGATTAACTAAAATGGGTGCCGAGGTTAAAGCCAGTTTGAGTTCCTCAAATGCTTTTAAGGCATCTTGCGTGAAATTGAAAGATTTACACTTCTTGAGTGTATCTGATAACAGAGAAGCCAAGGCTGAATAATTGTTAACAAAACGCCTATACCAACCAGATAAACCCAAAAATCGTCTCACTTGTCTTGCGGTCTTCGGTATGGGAAAATCCCTAATAGCAGAAACTTTATCCGGATCTGTCTGGATACATCCATGCCCTATTATAAAACCTAAGAATTTCAATTCTTTAAAACAAAATTTGGATTTTGTCAAATTTATGGTTAAGCCCGCGTTTTTTAAAAGTGTTGCTAGCTTCGTTAGAATGGCAATATGCTCTTCAAATGTCGAAGAGACTACCAACAAATCGTCCAAATAAACATAGATGTGTTGTCTCAATTCATGTGGCACCACTTTGTCCATGAGTCTACAAAGCCTTTGTGCAGCGTTGCAAAGGCCAAAGGGCAGTACCGTGAATTGATATAACGGTCTGCCAGGCACGGTAAACGCCGTCTTTTCCCTTGAAGTTTTCTCTAGCGGTATCTGCCAAAACGCGTCATTTAAATCCACAGTAGATATAAAGTACGTGTTTGTCTGGCGACTAAGCAGACCATCAACATGGTGAAGCGGATAGGCATCCTTTTTGGTCACTTTGTTAACTTTTCTGGAGTCGAGGCAAAGTCGATTTTTACCAGGCTTTTGCACTAATACCATTGGAGAGCTCCAAGCACTTTGGCTCTCCTCGATTACTCCCAAAGCAAGCATCCTATCCACTTCTTCATATATGAGGGCCTGTACCGCCGGAGAAACTGGGTAATGACGTTGCTTTACCGGCTCAGCGTCACCTGTATTTATTGTATGTTCTTCCAGCATTGTTTTACCGAGTCCGAATTTAGCTGCGGATGGAAACAAGCTTATAACACTTTGAAGTTTATTTGACTGATCTGAAGATAGCTCGTGAGCATTTGAATCGCGAAAACTATCTGAATTTACGGAAGATATTCCAGAAATAATCTGAGGTGCAATTTCAAAAGATCTCCAGAAATTAACACCCAGGTACAGGGATTGTTCCAGCGATGGAACTAAATAGAACGTGATTTCTTTGGAAACTCCTTTATAGGTTACGAAAGTCGTAAGTTCACCAATAATAGGTTGGTTCTGACCACTTGCTGTTCTGACTTTTGAACGGAAAGATTTAAATGAAACACACACAGACTTAACAAGGTCCAGACATCCGGCTCCTAAGCAGCAAATGCTTGCCCCGCTATCTAAAAGTCCTAACATTTTTTTCCCAAAAATCGTAACGTTTGCATATGGCCTTACGTCATCAAAATTATGAAGTTCTGTTGCGCTTATAGCTTGATGTACTTTTCGTTTATTTCTAAATTTTTCCCTGAGCTTAATTACGCGGTTCGAGGGCTTGTTGAAGATGCGATCTCGAACCTCGTAATACCTTGTTAACCGCTCATGCAACGATTGACCTTTTTGACTCATTTCCGGAGGTGATTCATCTTTCTTATTCGTTGTATTTGCAGACGGTCTTTCGAGGATTTTGACATTTGGATTTGGATTTAATCTTTGATTAATTTCTTTGGACAACTCTGGTGAATTTGGAACATCTGGTTGATATGAAATGGCAGGTGAATTTGGAAAGTCTGAGTGTTTAAAATTATCTACAACGGTTTTTGTTCCGGGTTCGATTGTGGAGGGCAAATCTACCCGGTTGGATTGCCCCGGTTCTGGTTTCCCGTACATTTTGGGCATCTAACGGATGTTGTGTTTTCGAACCCACAATCGTAGCAAAACAAATGCCTTTGTTCGACAGGACATCGTTTATAGGAGTGACCTTTTGTTTTACAGTTCCAGCAAACGAACAAGATTGGTTTTCTGGGCTGCACAAAAGCTTCTACAGCTTGTCCAGCTGTAAAATCTTCGTTGTGTAAGTCGATCTCATTAACTTTGGGTTTAGTGTGAGTGTTTGTGACCGGAAATGCTCTAGCACGCAAACTTTCATATTGATTAATACGCTTCTCTATCGTTCGGCACACGTATACCATTTCCTGCAAACTCTTCGTATAGAAAGTAATTAACAGTTCTCCTGTCTTTCTCCTAACGTTTTGCTTAATGAGATCTATCATCTCTTGAGGTGATTTTGGCTTTTGCATTCGTGAATTCAATTTCATGATATCAAGATAAAAGTTGTCAAAAGTTTCTGTCTGGCCTTGGCGTCTATCAAACATTTTTCTGGAAATTTCGGTATCCGTTTCCAGTCTCTTATATTGCTCTAAGAGCGCTAATTCTAGATGGCGCCAGGTTGCACCAGGATTGGATTTAAGATAAATCCATAGCCAGGTTTCCACCTCACCTGCGACGAGGATGTGAAAGTGTAAGAAAATGTCATCCCACGAAACTTTATAACAGGTCTTCAATCTGTTGAGTCGAAAGAGAAAATCTTCGATTGACATTTTCTCGTTGTCAAATTTAAGACCCCATTTTTTAAAATCGACGGGTCGAGTTGACGCTGTTTGATTCGACAACTGATTACTTAGACCGGCGGAATTAAGATTCAAATTGTCTAAGCGATTTACAAAATTTTGAAAATTCTCACTGGGATAAAAATGTTCTATATCTTCACGAGTGCTTTCAGGTGCTTCGCTCAATGGTCTGTTTAAGTTGCGATTTTCGTTCTGATTTTGAATTTGGTTTTGATTATGGTTCTGGTTTAAGTTTTGGTTAGGGTTAGTGCTTTGGTCCTGGGTCACAACTTGGTCTTGGTTGTGTTCTTCCTCAGGATTTAATCTATTCTGATTCGACGCACTATGATCTATAGGCAATTGGACATTGAGATCATCGGCAACGCTTAGTCGAGGTATGCCCATAGCTCTTATTTCTTCTCTTATAATTCTACTTATCTGCTGTTCTGTTTTAAGTCTTTCGGCCTCATATTCTTCCTGACGAGCTTGTAGATCTTCCGCCCTAGTTATCCCTATTGCAGCTGTCACTATATTTTGAATATATTTTTTCAGATTCTCATCTTGAGAGAGGTTCGTTTGCCGTGATCCGGAAGCAAGTTGACCATCCGCAACTTGATCACCATTAGTGTTGCCTACAGAGTTAGAATTATTTACATCGTCTTCAACGTTAGTTTTTCGCGTTGAGCGACCTACTGGTTGTTGTTGTTGCTTTGGTGGCATTCTTAAAATTTATTATTAATCAAGAATGATCGAATTAAAAAAAAAATATATATATATATAATCTCGAAATCAAAATATAAATTTCGAAAGTTTGTACTACGGTCATCAATTGTGAGCTTAGAAAAGAGGTAAAACGGAAAGTTTGACGGGGAAAAAGGCATTAAAAATAAAAAGAAGGTTGTTAATGTGCTATTCTTTTTGTTTCTGTTGTGAGCTGACTTCATCTTCTAAGTGCGGCCAAGAGATAAGCGAAACTTCATGCTCATCCTCTTGTGTCACTTAGCTTTATCAATAAACTCAAGCTAGTTACAGAAACTAAAAACGTTTTTAAGTTATAAAAATAACTTTGTAGCCTTAAGTAAGGATTATGTAAATCTTTATCTTTGGGGACGATTTTGTATTTTTTTCTTTGTATAAAATTACTAAATTGGCTGGAATATAACTCGGGCGCAACAGACTGAGACGTGGTCTTCTTGTACCGATATCTCCCGTCGTCCGAGGAAATCCTCCAAGCCAGTGCTAAACCGACACATAGGAACTCTATCATTCACTCAATGCTACACTAAAAAAAAATATTTTAATGTAATCTTACAATCTTACATGAATACTTCAGGCCATTGTAACATGATATACAAACAACAATTTTTTTGTCTAAAAAACTTTCAAGAAATATGCAACAAGAAGTTCTGTTTAAACAACTATACTCCTGGACAAAATCTGTTTTGATTATTAAACGAAAGTTGACTGCAAAATTATGTTCCTATTGAAAAAGGTTTAAAACAAATGTAACTATACTAACGATGGGGTTTGTAAGTTTGTTTATTAATTAAAACAAACGCAAACTGCTACAAAATTCTCGCCCCACGTTGGGCGCCACCTGTGTAACGAAACTGCTGTTCCTAACCCACCCAATGCGATGTTATGCCTTTCCAAATAGTTGCATTGATTCACAGGATCTCAAAGATTCTCAAGGAAAAGGTGGCTTAGGTTGTCCAGTCGTCCGAGTGCGGGTAGGCACGCTAGCGATGGCCATTAGGCTCGCTCGTCGGAGGGGTGGGATCTTGCACTTGCCACTGGACTGTCGTTCACCTTTAAACGTGCCTGAATAAATTAAAGGAATAAAAGAAAAACTAAACCTGCTAAGTAAAACCACTATTTTTATCGAACAACACTTCTTTCATGGAACTTAAGATGTAGTTAGTTCCTGAGTGTAACCCTCCCACAGTTTGTTGCTGTAAGCAAAAACGCCATGGTTACCGCACCACTCCGTATTGCGATAACCCCTATACCTAAGTCAAGGTTGATTTAAACCTGACTTATTTTTCCACCGTCAAAACTACTCCTCATTTCCCTACTTCTCAAAGCTCACTAAAAAAGTATCTTATTCGTAATTCATTATGTATGTCAGTAACGCTTCAAACATTTCATATATATGTAAGTATAATTCATAATCAAAATTTTATTCAGAGTAAATCAGTATAATTAGTAAATTATATGTTCATTGATCTTATATGTATGTATATGTAAGATTTCTTTTATTTCAATACTAAATCTTTACTTTTAAATTGTGGCCTTAACAGAACTTATGCTTCTTTGGATAGCATTTAAAAAAAAGGAAATTAATTAGGATTGGTTGAAATGCAACCTTATCAAAACTCCAATTATATCCTAAATTTAATTCACAACTAAAGGGCAGTGAACTTTCATAGGGTTCTCTTAATTGCAGTTAATGGATACAAAAAAAATACTTAGATATTTAAAAAAAACAAATCACTTTCGACATCACTCAACGTTATAAGAACGTAATTATATGAATTTTATAACGATACGTGAGGAATAAGAGGTTATTCTGTTATTATCATAAACTCTTAAATTCTCTCATTCAAATATTAAAATTATCTATTTTAAATTGCAATTGATCAAATCAGCAACATTATCGAGAGCAAAAAAAAATTAGTGTTTAAAGCTTACAACATAGGACTCACCGTGTCTCTCCTCCCTCGAAGTAGTGCGCACAACTTTGTTGGTGGGTAAGATGAGTGGAATCGTTGAGTTGAACTATTCTAAACTCTTATACTTAAATTCACTAAATATTAAAAGAAATTATGTTAAAACATGTATGCTGAGATGAATATCGAATGAGTTGGAAGGTGTACTTATCTTTTTAATGTTTGAGTGATTACGATTTTAGTGTGTTATACAGGTTAATTTACGATGTTTAAAAAAAAATGTAAAAATAAAACAGATGATCTCGGGATTCCGACGGCGAAGGATGCTTATGCGGATGATGATGATAGCTGAAGCGGCTCGATTGCTTTGCCTGAGGTTAGTTTTGCGGTGCGTTTACTGCTTTATATATGTATGTACGTTGGGGTAAAACACGAATAAAACGGACGTTTTCGTGTTTGTAGACACGCGGCCGAGATGAAACCTCCGCTGTACGACTCCCGGCCTTAAATTTCGGCGACACCACAACGAAACACGACTCCGACCCTGAGTTCGTTTACTCGAGGTGCCACTACTGGCTTGTTTTTTGGACTCTGGTAGAGTTTCTCGTTAGTGTGAACTGAGGAGCTTTCGGGCCTTCAATAGGTGACTTTAAATTTCGGGTTACTTGTCTCCCTGACTGGCCGCGCGTCGACGACGACAACCTTGGCCTTGAAACTACTCTCAGGGCACCAGCTAGCAGGTTCTTTACGACTTTGTGTATACAAATGTCACTTTTTCCTAATTAATTGCACATTAAAATTAGCTCTCATTAAAAGAAAATAATCACTGAGGTTTTATTGATTACCTTTAAGATTTCGCTTATACGAAATGATATCCACGTTATGGGTGGAAAGTTAATTCCCTGAATTACGCACTTTTGCTTTTGAGCTTGCGCAAGCTCGGGTCTACAAAGTGTCTTAACCAAGCCCCAGTACACGGTCGAACAAGGCGCTAACGAATATGATGCCACTGGTATCAAAAGGATTAAAAACTAACCATCAATTTGTTAAAATTAGCCTCTCAAAGTAGCTTACGATTGGGTATTCCAAAATCTCCCTTTCCTTGGAGCTCCGAAGCTCGGAATCGCTTTGATGCAAGATTTAGATAGTTTTCGATGAATATTTAATTTAGTTAAAATTTGTCTCTATCAATAATGTTAAAAACAATTTCTAAAATTTTCACGAGAATCTTTCCTTCAATCGTCGCGGCCAGTTTTTCCTTTTCGTTGTGTTACGGAGAAATGATCTTCACAAGACGATGGTTAAGGTGGAAAAGGAAATACTTTTTGCTACGTTTACTCAGGCATGGTCACCCGGAATGAAGTGGAATCGAAACGACATCTCGATAGCTCGACAAGAAACGTGGTTTGTAGTGATATTGAAACGATATTGAAAACGAGGCCAATATACATTTGGTATAGTGTGCTATCGAAACGTTGTTTCGATAACTCGAGATGAAACGATATCGTGGCTGAGTTCGCACACGTATGCAAGATTAACAAAAAGCTAGTGCTGTGCAAAAAGAAAATATTCTTATGGAGCAGTGACCCATACACCTTTGCCCGATAATTCTTTCCAGACTATTCTACGAAGTATCTGTATCAAAATGTCTCATAGCTTTGATCGAATAAATTTGCAAAACTATTTATTTGTTAGTTAAAAAATATCTCTTATCTCTTTCTTACATCGATCTCCATAGCTTAAGTCTATGGTGTTCGATATAAATTGGGTGGCGTGACAGTCCTTTGAGAACTAGGGCCTAGTGACATACAACTCTCAATCATTCCTGTGTGCGAGTACTGTTATCAGGGATGGAGGGGACCTACAGTTTTAAGACTAATCCGAACGGCTAATTTAAGAAAGCACTTTTCATGACAAGAATTACTCTTAGAGAATTTGCCAATTCCTCGCAAGAGGCAGTACCCGTGAAAAAAAACTTTAGATGGCATATGCAGGGATCGAACCCAAGACAATCATACCACGAGTATATAATGCTCACCAAACCGAAAACGTAAATGTTGGCGTTTATAGCAACGTAATATCGTGTTCGTTATAGAAAGTGTTTAATTAGTTGAAATGACTTATACATCTATGTATGTATATAATATAAAAATGAATTGCTGTTCGTTAATCTCACTAAAACTCGAGAACGGCTGAACGGATTTATCTTATCTTAGTCTTGAAATATTCGTGGAGGTCTAGGGAAGGTTTAAAATTTAAATAATTTAAAATAATTTGGTCGGCTTCGCGAAACTTAATTTTAGCTAACTTCAGTTGTAACTGTATCAGATTATTTTTTTAAGTTTGATCAATCTTAAGTTTTGTCACAAATTAAGTTTCTGAACACAACCATAATATTTGACATTAGATTTGACAACCAACTAATATGTCAATCATTCTGTCGCACTTCAGAACACGGAGATTTATGGCTTAAAGGTAAACTCCAAAAAAATAAATAAAAAAATCAGTACACGGAGAAAAGTATTACGATTGACGAGATTATGTTACGGTCATGGTTACGATATTCTATGAGTGCATCCTTCTATCTTTGTGAGTGACGATTACCGCTACGTGTGAGAGAACTTTCTTTACTTTTGTGATCCTTTGTGATAGTGACATTCCAAGTAGTGTGCTCTTTTTTTGTTGATATTTTGTGATAGTGACACTTTACTGTTAAGTTACTGTTAAGTTACTGTTAAGTGAGCGAGAAATGTTCTCACTTTGATTAATTACGTTACGATGCCGAGGAGAAGGCGACCTGGCTTAGGTCATCGCAATCAATCAAATGTGCGAAGAACTACCTCACGTGCTAACCGCACTGATGACCAGAGAGAGACAGATCAAGAAAATAGTCGTATTGCTATGTCAGAATTGCGTTATTTAGTGAGTGACAATGAAGTGGATAGGCTTAGGGCCCTTTCACACCAAACGAATCCGAATCAATCAGAATCACTCCGAATCAAGTTGAATCTGATTCGTCATCTCCACTCTTTCACACCAGCTGAATCAACCTGAATCTATAAAAATCCTTTCATCTTCTTTTTGTTTCACTGGCGTCATAAATCGCACTATTTTCTTTAACTTTTAAAATTAATAACTCCACGTCCATCTCGTATGGTTGTTGATTCAAGACTGACCGGACGAGGAATCTGACAGGTTGAATCAAGTGCGACCTCGAATCAAACCTGATTGAACCAGATTCGTCCGGTCTGAAGGCGGGAAAAGAATCCCTTCACATTTAAACGGAGCGCTCGAAGCCGAATCTTGGTCAATCAGATTCAACTTGATTCGGAGTGATTCTGATTGATTCGGATTCGTTTGGTGTGAAAGGGCCCTTAGAATGCAACGAGTTCGTGCAAATCAAGCACAACAACAGCGAGCACGACATAATAAAATTGAGCGAATCCGCAGACGCAGTGCTCCTCTGATTCTTGAACGAGCTGCATTCCACTATGATCCGGCAATTGATTATTGTGCCGACAAATCGGTAACAATTGGGGAAATGAAAATAATTTTTAAATATTGTAAGGCGTTAAAATACACTGGTGAATCTACTGGATTATGTTGTGCTGGAGGCAAAGTAAAATTGCCACAATTGGTCCCACCACCAGATCCTTTACGCTCTTTAGTTTCTGGGATTGGAAATGATTTTAAGCACTTCTTGTGTTTCCAGATGACATCATTTGGCGCAATAGCGCAATGGCCAAGATGCAAATTAATTGTTTGGGATGAATGCACAATGGCCCAATGGAGGCGCTGGACAGAACATTGAAAGATTTTCGTGACAACCAAAATATTTTTGGTGGGGCCATGATTCTGTTGTCAGGTGATTTTCGTCAGACTCTTCCAGTTATTCCCCGATTAACTGTTGCTGATGAACTAAATGCATGCCTAAAACCATCGAATTTGTGGCAGTACGTAAAGACACTCCAATTAAATACTAACATGCGAGTATTTTTGCAACATGACTGCAAATGTGTTTGCGAAGCAGTTGTTAGATATTGGAAATAATAAAGTTGCAATGGACACCTCGACCGGATTCATCACATTACCCACAGATTTCTGTCACATCACAGATTCAAAAAAGGAGCTTATTCAGCGTGTTTTCCCAGATATAGCGCAAAAGTTCAATAAACATAATTGGCTGGGTTAACCATAATTGGCTGAGCAATATTGGCAGCGAAAAATAAAGATGTCGACGATCTCAATGCGACCATTTAGAATTTTCTTCCAGGCCAGTTGGTTTCCTTCAAATCAGTCGACACCGTTATGAACCAGGATGACGTAGTCAACTATCCCACGGAGTTTTTAAATTCACTGCAATTGCCTGGATTACCACCTCACAATTTGCAGTTAAAAGTAGGATCAGTTGTCATCATGCTGCGTAACATTAATCAACCTCGACTATGCAATGGAACAAGACTGGCTGTGAAAAAGCTGATGAATAACGTCATTGAGGCAACAATCATAAAAGGAAAATACAAAGGAGAGGATGTCTTGATCCCGAGAATACCGATGATTCCAACGGATTTACCATTCGATTTTAAACGTTTACAATTTCCAGTACGTCTGGCCTTTGCGATGACAATAAATAAGTCACAAGGACAGTCTTTAGAAGTTTGCGTAATCAACTTGGAGTTTCCCTGTTTCGCCCATGGACAATTATACGTCGCATGTTCGCGGTCGGAAAACCGTCTTCTTTTATATATAAAATATAGTTTATGAGAAAGCTTTATATTGATTAACAAACTGTATCATAACAGTGTGTGTCTGTTAATAAAAATTTAAACCTTATAAATAGCCAGTATTTCAGGAAAACTCTGTTTTTTTAAGTAAGCAACATGATGTGTCGAAAATAATAATAAAACTTCATGCTTCATTAAAAAAATGCTTTTTTATTCAATACGTTTTGTTTGCTTTGAAATTAATTTATACAAAAGTTTAGGTCTTTTATTTATCGATTGAGGCAGTACGAAGTTTGCCGGGTCAGCTAGTATTTTATATTTTTACTGATTTTCAAACTATCAAACCGGGTAATATGCTTTTACTTTGTTTCTTTTTTTTCAGGGCACAACATGGCCACATCACAATTGTATTACACCAAGAACAGCCAAATTCAAAAAAGAAACCATTCGAAATACTTTTATGAACGTTTCAGCCAACTCCAGAATGAAAAAGAATGGAATTCCATTTATAGCCAGCAGTTTAAAACACTTTCACAAAAACAGTGCACATTTACAAGGATTACTGAAGTTTTTTCTTGCTTTCAGTCTACTATTAACGATAACAAACGATACAAAGCCAAAAAAGGTATATTTAAATCAAAAGAAAATGTCAGCAAAGCTCCTTCGCAGCAATGCCAGAATGTTTTGTCCTCAAATATTGCTAAAAGTAACAGAAAGAAACAATATAAAGCGGCGATTAGCTCTGAGCACTTTTTTACCTCCCCTACCACTGCCAACAATGATTTTAGTAGAAAAGCGTGCAAGTACAACGAACGAAAACATTCCGGCACAGAAGATCAAAGTCTTCCAAAGACATTATTCTTATGGTGCGAGATTTTTATCGGTTTTTCAGCAGGCGAAAGTCAAATACCAAACTATTGTTCAAATATTGTGTTTAATTGTATTTATTCAATTAATGATTTCGAAGCTTCCCTCGTCGCCTATCCAAAGGCCGATTTATGTAAGCTCAATCAGCAGAATGGTCCTAGTATTTCCGCTTCGAAAAGGATCGAAAGTTCGGGTGCATCAAGAGCAGCACGAAATCAAAAGGTTTTACAGTCAACTAATTGCTTTGATAACAATGATACTCATAACAACAATCACTTCCAATACAAACAATTTTTACCGAATCATTTGCAGTCATCGTTGGAATTGTCTCATAAGGAGCATTCAGTCAAAGACGCTGAAATTAACTGTGACAATAAAATTGATGCTCAGTGCACTCCAAGTTTACTACAAGGAATTGGCACTCTTAATACAGGGATCTATAAGCAATTTAAAAAAGACAGGTCGAAGAAAAAAGTCTGTCTGCATTACGGATCAGCAATACAAGTTTCAGAAGTTTGGAATTGCGAGAAGACGATTGTCAATTGTATCCATTCAAAGAAATCACGAATTAAAAAGAACAACGCTGTTGCAACAAAAACCGTTAATTCCACAAATAATAGAACAAGACTATATGGTCAGTGCTGTCAAAACAATGTTTCTAAAAGTATTGTACCATCAGAATGTGATAAGATATTTTTACTTCAAAAGCGAATTGATATCCTTATGAAAGATATTTCAAATATGGTTGGCAGAAGCAATCTGTATTGCAAATTTAAACCACATGCCTGCCAAAATTCAAGAACAACATGTCATTGTAAGCTATTTTTCCAAAGTAATTCCACATTGCCGAAATACGAAGAGAAACAAGTTTGCAGTAAGACCGATGATGAGCGATTTTTTCTTACACGTAGTACTTTCTCATCGAATTTTTGTTCGCAGTCACGTTCTGCAAATACTCCAACATTACCACGATTATCTTCCAAAACAAAATGTTTTTGCCTCACTGATCAATTACGACTATCAGAAACCGAACATCTGCAGCATCACTCAAAACAACGAAGCGAATGGATTCCAATCAAATCTAAAAAGTCAGTCAAACCAGCTGATAATAAATCCATATTATGCAATACAGCAAAATCACCGATTGGTGGAAATAGTCAACTTTGTCACAGGTTTAGTGGGAACGCTAGCAAAGCTTTTACAGATATTAAGAAACTTACTTGTGCCATTTTTCCACTTTTTATCATTTTTAATATTTTGCCGCTCCTTTATGCTGGTAAGTAAATCCAATTTGTGCAATGAAATTTATAAAATATAAATATAAACTTTATTAGTGCAACTGGTTCAATTCTTTGATGAGCTTCCCGAAACCTTTTGAAAAAAATATGTTTAAATTTACTATGCTAGTAATTATATAGTTGTATTAATAATAAGCAAAATTAGTAGTAAGAACCAAGATTTCTACTATTTACTTCATTTAGTATGCACAAACATTGTTTTTTACAAGACTTTAATAGTTTCATCCAAGTGAATACTATCAATTTAACTAAAATCGCTGTACATACTACAAATTAGTTCTTACGTGACTTCAAATCGTTATTAATCGTTAATAAAAATTAAATTTGTTTTATAATAATTTTTGGCAAGAGTACGATAACTTAGGCGACAAGATATTATAAAAGAATTTTTTAGAACACTATTAAAGCTAGAAATTTCGTTTTGATCTCGAATTGTGGGTAATTTAATCTAGTTTAAAAAAGGAAGATATTTTGAAAACACAGGAAAAAGTCCACAAATTGAGCAGTTTTTTCAAGATGGCGGCGCCCGCGGTGGTGGGGGGAATTAGAAAACTTGGATTTTTCAACAGCTTACCAACCCAAACAACATATCAAAAAATCGAAACTACCCTAATTTATGTAACCATTTATGACAATTTGACTGAACTAACACCAATAACTCGATTCCCCGATTCAGGTTTACAAACAAATTTTCGATTAAATTCACCTCGTTCTGTGGGATTGGATCGAGTAATTATATTTCGATCCGATCCAGGTCTTTACCAGAGAGAAAAGAACTAATAGAGAGAACCAACTTCGACGGTTGCTCTCTTTTTGCCTACAAGCTGTGATTTGGCCACCAACTTGCATATATATTAACTCCATATAAAAAAAATGTGGGGAACAAATACTTATGCAAGTTTGTGTACATACTCACCACGAGAGAGAAAAAACTTTTCTCTCTGCTCGCCACCTTTGAAAAATGGCGACCACCTTTGAAAAATGGCGGATGTAGTCAGCTGTTCATAGGTGTTCACAGAAAATTCAAAATTGTGGATGAACAACTTTTTGGTACTCTCATTGTGTTCGTTTGAGAGTAATATCATTCGAATATAAAGTGAAATTAATTACTCTTGTTAGGTGCCAGAACAATGAAGATTTAGATACAATTCTAAATTACGCATTTAGATAAATATTAGTTAGTTATTTGAAGCCAGTTTTAATCATTAAGTAAGTAAAATAAATTAGGTGGTGCAACAGTCCAATGAGAATTAGGACCTAGAAACATAAAACTCTGAAAGCACTACAACTATTATTTGTATTATTAGCTGCGTTTATACGTTTAATTTTCGCTCAGACCGTTGAAAGAGTTACAGAATGTAAACATGGAACATTGAAAACATTTTTATATACTCATCTCTTTTTTCCATTCCTATTTTATTTGTGTGTACTCGTTGTTTATTGTCTTTACATTACTCACGACATTTCCAAAATGCTGAAAATAAGTGATTTAAGTAGACACTAAATAAAAAGACCGTCAACTTGTTACTTCTGTTGCCAATTTTCATTGCATAAGATTTGTGAATAGGTGATAAGCTATTCTTACTGCTTTCCCCTAACGTAGTGTGTTGCTTTTAAAGGCTTAACTACATAAGCCGAAAAGTACTTTTGTACAAAAGTAAAAATATTTGTATTCTCGCTAGTTCAGTGGTTTTGAAGGCCGGACAAAGCATATGTGCAAGATGTGCAAATGCACAGGGCGCAGAATTCTGGGGGCGCATTACCAGGAGCAAGAAAATGTAATCTGATCTTGCGCAAACAAATATATCCTACTATTTGCCATTTTTTTAACCACAAACATTCTTAAAATAATCTTAAAAAAACATCCATCACAACTGTTCTAAATTATCTCTTGCGCACTAACTAACATCACTTTTAAATGAAAATTTAACTCAAGATATCGCAGAACTAAAAATCCTACCTACCTCATTTCCAAATATTTCAACCTGTTCGTACAAGAGAAAAAAATCTCAACACAAAAAAGTTCCATGCAAGAGAAAAAAAGAAAAAATCTCAACACAAAAAATTTCCATGCCACCTCATATGTGCAAGATTTAATTCATGCACACCGAGTCCCAAAATTAACATAGAGAGTATGACGAAGCAAAATACTTATTCATATTGAATCGTATGGGCTAGAACGTGCAGGTTTTGTATCACGCACCGTACCTGAATGTGAGTTCTCATCTACAAAAAAAAAAAAAAAACAAAAATATATGGAGTGTCTTTGATTTGTAGTAGAAGGTAGCAGAGCAACCTACCTGAGCTCTTTTTTCGGGGGCATTTTTTTGTTGTTTTCTTTGTAGATGAGAACTCACATTCAGGTACGGTGCGTGATACAAAACCTGCACGTTCCATACGATTCAATATGAATAAGTATTTTGCTTCGTCACACTCTCTATGTTAGTTTTGGGATTCGGTGTGCATGAAATAAATCTTGCACATATGAGGTGGCATGGAAATTTTTTGTGTTGAGATTTTTTCTATTTTTCTCTTGCATGGAACTTTTTTGTGTTGAGATTTTTTTCTCTTGTACGAACAGGTTGAAATATTTGGAAATGAGGTAGGTAGGATTTTTAGTTCTGCGATATCTTGAGTTAAATTTTCATTTAAAAGTGATGTTAGTTAGTGCGCAAGAGATAATTTAGGACAGTTGTGATGGATGTTTTTTTTAGATTATTTTAAGAATGTTTGTGGTTAAAAAAATGGCAAATAGTAGTATATATTTGTTTGCGCAAGATCAGATTACATTTTCTTGCTCCTGGTAATGCGCCCCCAGAATTCTGCGCCCTGTGCATTTGCACATCTTGCACATATGCTTTGTCCGGCCTTCAAAACCACTGAACTAGCGAGAATACAAATATTTTTACTTTTGTACAAAAGTACTTTTCGGCTTATGTAGTTAAGCCTTTAAAAGCAACACACTACGTTAGGGGAAAGCAGTAAGAATAGCTTATAACCTATTCACAAATCTTATGCAATGAAAATTGCCAACAGAAGTAACAAGTTGACGGTCTTTTTATTTAGTGTCTACTTAAATCACTTATTTTCAGCATTTTGGAAATGTCGTGAGTAATGTAAAGACAATAAACAACGAGTACACACAAATAAAATAGGAATGGAAAAAAGAGATGAGTATATAAAAATGTTTTCAATGTTCCATGTTTACATTCTGTAACTCTCGTTTTCAATGTTCCTGCAACTCTCGCATCGACAAAATTAAGTCGATAAACTCTGAAAATTGAAACAAATCTGAGTTTTTTTTTGCATCTTCCAACGGTCTGAGCGAAAATTAAACGTATAAACGCAGCTAATAATACAAATAATAGTTGTAGTGCTTTCAGAGTTTTATGTTTCTAGGTCCTAATTCTCATTGGACTGTTGCACCACCTAATTTATTTTACTTACTTAATGATTAAAACTGGCTTCAAATAACTAACTAATATTTATCTAAATGCGTAATTTAGAATTGTATCTAAATCTTCATTGTTCTGGCACCTAACAAGAGTAATTAATTTCACTTTATATTCGAATGATATTACTCTCAAACGAACACAATGAGAGTACCAAAAAGTTGTTCATCCACAATTTTGAATTTTCTTTGAACACCTCTGAACAGCTGACTACATCCGCCATTTTTCAAAGGTGGTCACCATTTTTCAAAGGTGGTGAGCAGAGAGAAAAGTTTTTTCTCTCTCGTGGTGAGTATGTACACAAACTTGCATAAGTATTTGTTCCCCACATTTTTTTTATATGGAGTTAATATATATGCAAGTTGGTGGCCAAATCACAGCTTGTAGGCAAAAAGAGAGCAACCGTCGAAGTTGGTTATCTCTATTAGTTCTTTTCTCTCTGGTAAAGACCTGGATCGGATCGAAATATAATTACTCGATCCAATCCCACAGAACGAGGTGAATTTAATCGAAAATTTGTTTGTAAACCTGAATCGGGGAATCGAGTTATTGGTGTTAGTCCAGTCAAATTGTCATAAATGGTTACATAAATTAGGGTAGTTTCGATTTTTTGATATGTTGTTTGGGTTGGTAAGCTGTTGAAAAATCCAAGTTTTCTAATTCCCCCCACCACCGCGGGCGCCGCCATCTTGAAAAAACTGCTCAATTTGTGGACTTTTTCCTGTGTTTTCAAAATATCTTCCAAAGTATTGGTTTTAGAAAAACAAAGTCAATGGCTTTTTTAAACTAGATTAAATTACCCACAATTCGAGATTAAAACGAAATTTCTAGCTTTAATAGTTTCAGAGATAGAGATCTTTGAATTTTGAGAATTTTTCTCAAAAATATGAAAAGTACATATTTTTAGTCGGTTTTTGCTTGATAGCAAGTAAATGGTAAATCCTACGCCAATGTTTGACATAATAACATTTGTAGTAGAGGTAAATAGCTAAAGTTTAAGACCAAACTGGTTCTGCTAGGTCGTATAGACTCTGAGATATAATCTTTTAAATATTTTTGTAGCTTTTATGATTTTTTTTACCGATGTATTTATTGAAAAATAAGAAGGTTCAAATTCTATTAATATATATTATGCAACGTTCATGTAAAAAAGTGTTTGCTGAACCAAAACTTTACACTTTATTCGTTTGGAAGGGTTCCTCGTTGTTTCGGCTTCCATTGCGGATAGAGTAATATTCAACTACTTCCAATTCCATGTCTTCACACTCTAGTTGTTCATCAACCATCTCAATTGGTGCTGGAGCGTCTCCCTCTTCAGACTCGGTGTCTAAAACGACTGGCATCGCATTCTCGCAAGACTGTCTACTGCAAAATTTGCATAGTACAGAACAATGCAGCCCTGCTTTCCTGCAACCACATGTATTCATGCAACCTTTTTTGCAAGTGCATGAAATACATTGAAGGAGGGACTCTGGTGCAGGATCCTTCTCTGCTTTTTTAGGGAACAGGCCTAATGGTGTGTGCATCCAGCCCCATTTCAAGGGGTCTTTTTCGTTTCCGAGCCATGTTTGCACCTGGTGGTAAGTTCTCATGGCATGCAGTTGAGCAGCATCTGTAGTTGGTGGCAATCTAGCTAGGCTAAATTTAGTTTAAGCTGCAGCTTTAGGAAATGTTTGGTGCCGCAGTTCATCGAGGTTTTGAGTTGCTGGATCCCACCCCCCCATACAAAGCAACAAGAACATTTTCCCCTGCTTCTGCTACTTGCTCTGTTGTTGCTTGAGGATTGAGGAATGATGCTGCTTTATTCAAAAGTTCTGGATGCTTAAAAAATAAACTAATAAATTCGTTTTTACCCTGGCCAAACAGCGCTGATGTGGTATCACACCCACTGATAGCATGAATAAACAAAAGTGCATTAGAAAATTTATGATTGAACGATGTGGTTGAGTAATAACTGTCTGGCGTTTTCCCTCTTCCACAATTTTGGAAAAAAAGATTACTGTGTTTTAATGCCAATGCAGTGAGTAGAACGAGAAGGTCAATGTCTTGACCAACCACACGCACAGAGTCATACTTGGGAGCAACAGAAATGGCAGTGTTCACAATCATGAGGTCAGCATCTTCGACTGTCTGGTGCACGCAGATATTAGCTTTCTGTAAAGTTTTTTTCAGCAGTTCAATAAAACGTTTGCTTTCATTTCCAAGGAGATTTTCTTGTGTACTTTGTAACACTGTTTCCCCATGAAACATTACATCAGGAGAAGAATGGGCCGCCCGTCGAAGTCGTTCACAATTTTTGGTGCTCTTTCTGTCATCATCAGGGTAACCATCAAAAATGACAGCTGAAACAACGACGAACCCTTCCAAACGAATAAAAGTGTAAAGTTTTGGTTTAGAAAACACTTTTTTACATGAACGTTGCATAATATATATTAATAGAATTTGAACCTTCTTATTTTTCAATAAATACATTGGTAAAAAAAAAAAAATCATAAAAGCTACAAAAATATTTAAAAGATTATATCTCAGAGTCTATACGACCTAGCAGAACCAGTTTGGTCTTAAACTTTAGCTATTTACCTTTACTACAAATGTTATTATGTCAAACATTAGCGTAGGATTTACCATTTACTTGCTATCAAGCAAAAACCGACTAAAAATCTGTACTTTTCATATTTTTGAGAAAAATTCTCAAAATTCAAAGAGCTCTATCTCGGAAACTATTAAAGCTAGAAATTTTGTTTTGGTCTCTAATTGTAGGTAATTTAATCTAGTTTAAAAAAGCCATTGAATTTGTTTTTCTAAAACCAAGACTTTGGAAGATATTTTGAAAACACAGGAAAAAGTCCACAAATTGAGCAGTTTTTTCAAGATGGCGGCGCCCGCGGTGGTGGGGGGAATTAGAAAACTTGGATTTTTCAACAGCTTACCAACCCAAACAACATATCAAAAAATCGAAACTACCCTAATTTATGTAACCATTTATGACAATTTGACTGGACTATTTGTCGTACACTATTTTTTCAAATAGTTTTGGAATTGCTGACAGTTTGCAAATCGGGCGATAGTTTGATATTTCCTGTTTTGAACCTGACTTGTGAATCGGAGTTATAAAAGATTCTTTCCAGCAAGAAAGGAATTCACCTTTAGAAAGAGAATTATTAAAAATAATTGTCAAAGGTTCAGAAAGAGCAGAAGCACATCTTCTAAGAATAACTGGTGGAATTCCATCAGGACCAGTATTATTACCACAGTTCATGTTACATATTGCGTTATAAACTTCAGTAACACCAACATGAAGAACTCCAATACTTATGTGACTTTCAAAACTATTTGAATCTGATGAAAATTGCTTAGATGAGTTACTATAATTTGATTCAAAAAATTCTGTGAAAGCATTACAAATAGATGGAAAATCAGTGTAACTATGTTATACCCAAGTATTGCATAGTTTTAGGGATTCCGTTAGTTTTCTGGTGGTGGTTTGGAATTTAAATTACTTGGTTTTTTTGGAACGAAAGTATTGTAATGTGTATACACTCTTTATCTCTTTCAATAATAAGGGGCAACATCTAGTGGTAGTAATAGGAGAACTCGCTTCTTTAAGCATCGAGAAACCTCTAGTGGCTTAGAGGGGAACTCATTCAGCGCATACAAGAACCTCGAAAGGGGTGAGCATCTAGTGATAAAGTGGAGAACTTCGTTAAGCATCGAGAACAACCTCGTAGATTCTCGAACCGATTGGAGGTATATAAATAGGCGCTTGGAAGCGAAGCGGTTCATTATGGATTGTGAATTGCTGTAAAGTAAAGACTGTGTTTGAAAGTAAAGACTGTGTTTGAAACGTAATAATTGAGTGTTCAATAAATAAGTTTATATCGATTTAAATAAAGAAAATTTGTGTTTTTATTTACGAAGTGTGAATAAGTTTTAATTATCGGACCAAGCCGAATATTACATTGGTGTCAGAAGTGGGATTAAAACTTATTGAGAATAAAAACAGTGAGCAGTGATTGAACTATTTTGTGTGAAGTAGTGAAGTTAAAAAAAAAAAAAATAAAAAATGAGTAAAGTTTTGAAAGACTTAACTGTCCCTGAGCTAAAGGCCGAACTAAGCAAACGTGGCTTAAGTGGGACAGGCGTAAAAACCGAACTCGTTAAACGGCTGCAGGAATATCTGGAGCAGCAAAATGAAGACCCAGATACGTTTGCTTTCGAATTAGAAGCAAAAGTGGAAGAGGTAAATGCAAATGTTGCCTTATCTAACATGGTGTCAGTTCTTTTAGCCAAATTTGAAGAAAATAAAAATGATGTCCTGAAACAACTAGAAGCCCAAAGAAGCGACCAAAAGCAAGAACAGCAGAATGTCCTAAAACAACTAGAAGCTCAAAGAAGCGATCAAAAGCAAGAACAACAGAATGTTCTCAAACAACTAGAAGCCCAAAGAAGCGACCAAAAGCAAGAACAGCAGAATATTCTAGAGCGGTTCGACGAACAGAGAAACCTTTTAGAAGGCAGGTTTTCGGTCTTCGAAGGAAAAATCAATACTCTTGACGAGCGCGTCGAGCGTGTCGAAAAACAAAACGCACGTATCGAGAAAATGGACGAACGAATCAAAACCATTACAAATGAACTTGAAAAAGTGCGAAAGATGAAAGCTCGAGAGCCTTCTGGTGAGTGCTCAAGGAAAAGAGAAGTAAATCCTCCAAGCTTTGATGGGCAGATTCCGTGGTCAATCTACAAGAAACAGTTTGAAGCAGCAGCGTTAACAAACGGCTGGGACGATCACGAAAAATACATTGCTCTTACGCTTGCTTTAAGAGGATCTGCTGCTGAACTGCTACAAGCCATACCAGCGGAGAAGAGTGGCGACTTCACAGTTCTGGTAAATGCAATCGAACAGCGGTTTGGGGATAGCCACATGACAGAAGTCTTCCGAGTTCAGCTTAACAATAGGACACAGAAAAGAGGTGAAACTCTGCAGCAGCTTCAGGCAGATATCGAGCGATTGGTTCACCTGGCATATCCAACAGCTGGTAACGAGATAATAAATCAACTTGCTGTTGAAGCCTTTGTGAGAGCTGTGGGCGATATAAATCTCCAAAGGGCTATCCGCACTGCCGGAAAGCGAACACTACCAGAAGCATTGGCTTTCGCTCTGACGATGGAAGCTGCAGAACAAGCTTCCCAAAACGTGCATCGCGTAAGAGAAATAGAAGTCCAAGAATGTTCTTGTCAGAAGGCTACTGTGGAAAGGAGTCAGCGAGACGGACCAGGACGATGCTGGAACTGCAATAAGACTGGGCATCTACAGCGACAGTGCAGATTACCACGAAGAAGAACCACATGCCAACACTGTGGAAATAGAAGTAATTCAACCGTTCAAAGCAACACCAATAACGTTGCTTCCGGAGTTGTTTCCCACCCGGGAAACGAATAAGAACCAACTTCGAGGGGCAGAAGCTGGTTTCTGGTATCGATGGCCCCAGAAACGACATCCAGGTTTCTCAAACGAAACGTGACAACAAGAGCCTGACCGTGGAAGCAAGTATAAACGGCAACAAATGTGTGGCTACCATTGACACCGGTGCTACGGCGTCCATCGTACGGCAAGACCTCGTCAAGAAGGCATGGCTCCACAACACCAACAGCTATCGTCTAAGGACTGCAACTGGAGAGGCCGCAAAAGTTTATGGTGAGGTACGTCTTAAGATTCGGATAGCAGAGTTGGAATTCTCTCACCCGTTCCTGGTAGCAGATATATGCGACGAGTGCATTGTCGGCATCGATTTCATGAAAGATCATGGAGTGATATTGGACATCGGGAACCAAGTCCTGAAATATCGAAACATCGAGATTCCGATGATCTATGGGACTAACTCGTATGAGACCTCGTCATCTGTGAAAACCGTCATCAAAGAAGATCTCACTTTGCCTGCTTCTTCAGAAGTATTCGTGTGGACGAAATTGAAGGGTAAGCCTGGCAGCCATCGATACCTCATGGTCGAACCAGCATTTGTAAAGTCCTCCCAAAACGTCACCATCGGGAAGACTCTTGTGAGACCATTAAAGAACATGGTTCCGGTACGAATACTGAACATCAAGCCGTATGAAGTTAAGCTTAGAAAAGGTGAGATTGTCGGACAATGCGAGTCTGTATCAGCGATAACAAGGATCAACGAAGAAGAGTCAAGGCAATCCTTGAAGTCCGAAGAGCTGAACTCCATAAAGACGAACATTCTCAAGTCATCTAATCTTGGCCACCAACAACGAAGAACTGCAGAAGGTCTCCTCGAAGAATTTGCAGACATCTTTTCGTCATCGAAAGGGAAATATGGCAGAACGCAACTGGTGCAACATCGAATCAATACCGGGGATGCAAGGCCGATTCGTCAACCTGCAAGACGCCTTCCACTAGCCAAACAAGGTGAGGTTGAAGAACTGATAACCACCATGAAGGGAGAAGGTCTGATCGAAAACTCTAAAAGCCCTTGGGCGTCTCCAGTGGTCCTGGTAAAGAAGAAAGACGGATCAACCCGCTTTTGCGTGGACTATCGAAGGTTGAATGATGTGACCAAGAAGGATAGCTACCCTCTGCCTAGGATCAGTGATACTCTGGATGCAATGGAAGGAGCACAATGGTTCTCAACTTTGGACTTGAAAAGTGGTTACTGGCAAGTCGAAATCCATCCTGAAGACAAAGAAAAGACAGCATTCTCAACAGGAAACGGATTGTGGCAGTTCAAAGTGATGCCTTTTGGACTTTGCAATGCTCCAGCGACTTTTGAGCGCCTAATGGAATGCGTCCTGCAAGGACTCACATGGAAATCTTGCCTGGTCTATTTGGATGACGTCATAGTATACGGGAAAACATTTGACGAACACTGTACAAATCTGAGAGCCGTGTTTCAAAGACTTCGAGAAGCCCACCTCAAGCTTAACCCAGAAAAGTGTTCACTCTTCAAAACCGAAGTAAAATATCTGGGACATATCATCTCATCCCAAGGAGTAAAAACGGATCCTGATAAGGTTGACACCGTGAAGAATTGGCCAACACCACAGGACAAACACCAACTCCGAAGCTTTCTGGGTCTAGCCACCTACTATAGGCGCTTTGTGAAGGACTTTGCTGGAATCGCCAAGAGTCTACATCAGCTAACGGAAAAGGGAAAGCAGTTTAGATGGTCAGGTGAATGCGAGCGCAGCTTTCAAGAGCTCAAGCAACGCTTGTGTAATGCACCAGTGCTGACCTACCCAACTCCAGGAAAACCGTTCATAATTGATGCTGATGCGAGCAATGTCGGGATAGGTGCTGTACTATCGCAGGTGCATAATGGCGAAGAAAAGGTGATTGCCTATTACAGCAAGGTACTCTCGAAGTCGGAAAGAAATTATTGTGTGACCAGAAGAGAACTTCTTGCACTGATTTTGGCAACAAAGCACTTCCATAAGTATCTCTATGGACAGAAGTTTCTTCTCCGAACTGACCATGGAGCACTTAACTGGCTTTTGAATTTCAAGAATCCAGAGGGTCAAGTGGCAAGGTGGATTGAGAGGCTGCAGACGTACGATTACGAAATTCAACATCGGAAGGGGAAGCTTCACTCAAATGCAGATGCACTGTCTCGGAGACCATGTAAACAAGACTGTAAGCATTGTAGACGACAAGAAGAAAAAGAAGTGGTTACTGTCCAACGAACCAGAGCCGATCCCATTTATGGCTGGAGCAACGACGAGTTGAGGAAGGCTCAACAAGAAGACTCAGATATCGAACCCATCCTCGCTTGGAAGGAACACCAGGAAAAACCAGAATGGGCTGATATCTCCGATAGAAGTCCGACTCTGAAGGCCTATTGGGCACAGTGGGACTCGTTTCATGTCCAAGAGGGTGTCCTTCGACGTAAATGGGAATCAGCAGATGGAAAGTCTTATGTAATGCAGCTAGTCTTACCGAGATCGAAGGTTATGGATGTTCTGCGAGAGATGCATGGTGGAGTTTCGGGAGGTCATCTAGGAGTGAACAAGACGCTAGAAAAGGTTCGACAACGATTTTACTGGCTACATGCAAGGGAAGATGTCGAGAAGTGGTGCCGAAAATGTGATACCTGTGCTGCCACCAAAGGCCCGAACAAAAAGAACCACAGCCAAATGCAGCAGTATAATGTCGGAGCACCCTTCGAAAGGATTGCAGTAGACGTGGCGGGTCCATTTCCGGAAACAAATAATGGAAATCGTTATATTCTGGTCGTCATGGATTACTTCAGCAAGTGGCCTGAAGCATACGCCATTCCAAATCAAGAAGCCAAAACAGTCGCAGACCAAATTGTCTTCAACTGGGTGAGCAGATTCGGCGTTCCATTAGAACTGCATTCCGACCAGGGAAGGAATTTTGAATCAAACATATTTCAGGAAGTTTGTGGGCTTCTTGATATCAAGAAGACAAGAACAACACCACTTCACCCACAATCTGATGGCATGGTCGAACGATTCAACCGAACCCTGAAGGAACATCTTTGCAAAGTTGTGGACGACAACCAGCGAGATTGGGATCGACACATTCCACTGTTTTTGATGGCGTATCGAAGTGCAAGACATAGCTCAACTGGCCATACACCGTCTGAGATTTTGATGGGAAGGAACATCAGACTGCCGAGCGAAATAAAATTTGGATGCCCCACATCGGAACCGCAAGCCGAGGATGACTACATTGATGACCTCAGAGAAAGACTCCTTCAGATCCACGACAATACCAGGTTGAAAATAAAGATGTTCAGTGACCGAATGAAGACACGCTACGATATACGAGCGACAACAACAGAGTTCCAAGCAGGGGATCGGGTGTGGCTTTACAATCCCCATCGACAAAAAGGATTGTCACCGAAACTTCAACGGGACTGGGAAGGTCCATATACAGTCATTACAAAAATCAACGATGTCGTGTACCGGATACAAAAGGGAGTCAGAGGAAAACCTAAAGTTGTACATCGCGACCGGCTACATCGCTACAGTGGTGATGAGAACGATGGATTTGTTCGGGACGATCAATCCTAAGGAGGGGGCAATGTAATGTGTATACACTCTTTATCTCTTTCAATAATAAGGGGCAACATCTAGTGGTAGTAATAGGAGAACTCGCTTCTTTAAGCATCGAGAAACCTCTAGTGGCTTAGAGGGGAACTCATTCAGCGCATACAAGAACCTCGAAAGGGGTGAGCATCTAGTGATAAAGTGGAGAACTTCGTTAAGCATCGAGAACAACCTCGTAGATTCTCGAACCGATTGGAGGTATATAAATAGGCGCTTGGAAGCGAAGCGGTTCATTATGGATTGTGAATTGCTGTAAAGTAAAGACTGTGTTTGAAAGTAAAGACTGTGTTTGAAACGTAATAATTGAGTGTTCAATAAATAAGTTTATATCGATTTAAATAAAGAAAATTTGTGTTTTTATTTACGAAGTGTGAATAAGTTTTAATTATCGGACCAAGCCGAATATTACAGTATCAATTGCTTTATTAACCGCATCTATAAAAAATTTGTATGAAGCCGAAAGATCCAAATGATTAAGACATGCATTCCAATTTACGTTTAGGAGATCACTCGTTATGCCATCAAAATTCGCTTTATTATAAATATACTTTAAATTATTATTGAACTTGTTTTTGAAGTATTCTATGTATTCAAAGCAAATAGATAAGGCCTTATGATGGATTGTGTTCGGAACAATAGGAGAAATTGATTGAGTAACGGAAGTTTTAGACTCTCCATCAACAAAAATTAAATCTAAAATTCGATTTAAATCATTTTTATAACAATTGATTTGTTTTACATTGTAACACAAAAGAGAATCTATAACTTCCGTTTCACAATCTAATCTAACATTTAATGGTAACAGATTGCAGTCATCTGAATCGTAAATCCATTCTACATTTGTCAAATTAAAGTCACCTAGAATCATAACATATTCATTCTCTTTAATATTAGATAGATAAAATAAACAGTTATTAATATGTAATCTGTATAATTCTAAAGAGCTTTTAGGTGGAATGTAGCCAACAATTAATATTATTTTGCAAAATTGATTAAAGTTAACTTTGACTACAATTTGATCAATATCGTATAAAATGGGAACACTGGATGTTGATGAATGTGAGAACAGCTGGATGCAAGAAAAAGATGAACGAATTGCAAGTAAAACACCACCACCTCTCTCCAAGCCAGTTGTACGTGAACATCTGTCTTTTTGAAAAACATTGTAGCAGCTTGTATTGAAAATTTCAGAATTATGATGAGCATCATTCAACCAGGTTTCAGTAAAAGCGACGAAATCGTATAGGTGTGAAGCTGTTGATAAGTATATTTGTTGCATTTTAGTACGAATTCCACTCATATTTTGGTAATAACCCATAAATTCGTGGAGTGTACTGTTGGCTTGAGAGCCAACTGTTGTTGACAAATTTGGTAGTCAATTCGGAAGAGGGATTTCTGCTTGTGGTTGAAGAGAAACTTCCGATGATTGAGAAGGCAAGCGTTCACTGATCGATGGAGGAGTGGGTGTGGGTGTCGTTGATAAAGATGTAACAGGTGGAGCGCTCTTTTTGTTTACATGTGTGGTGAATTCTTTCACACGAACATTGGAACCCCATACAGAAGGGTCAAGAACCAAACCAAGTTTGTCTGACGGCACGCTGAGTTTGAAATTTATAAAATTAAGAGATGATAAGTCGGCATCTCTTTTAATTAAAGGAAAACACTTAAATTGGTCCGGAGAGACATTTGTTTTCTCAGTTATGCATTGAATAATGTCACTTGCTTTAGTGTTTTTGTCAAATCTAGACAAGTGTAGCCACTTTACAATTGGGATAGCACAAAGAGATGATGTTAAATCGGATCCAATAAAAGATTTTATTGAAAAGACATTTTTTACTGCTCCATTATTAGCGGTTTGAGAATTAGAGATCACTTCATTAGAACTCTCTTTGACTTGTAATGGATTTACAATTGTTAAAGAGGTTGATGAAGAAGTTGATGACGTTGACATTTTAGGTAACAATGATGAGGTTGATGATAAAGTTGTTGACGATGATGACGATGATGATGACGATGATGTTGATGGCGCTGAAGGTAACGATGATGAGGATGATAAAGATGAAATCGATGACGTTGAAGAAGTTGGTACGAGAGTTAGAGAAGGCATTAATAATTCTCTTGATGTTGATGGAGTGTCACTTAATTGAGAATCATGTACGTTGGAAATGTTCCGTATACATGCGAGCTCAGAATTATCAGTTGTTTCACTTATTATAACCGATTTTTTTGCAGTTTTGCGAGGAGGGGAACGATTATTTAAGAGCGATTTAAGGGAGAGGAGCTCATTTTTTATTTCAAGAACACTGATAGAGAGTTCACGGAAATTATTGAAAAAAGATGAAAAATTCAAATTAGCACACGAATTGCATTTCCAATACAAATTTCGATCTGATATTGACTTGAAGTCACTGTCACTTATACCGGCGCAATTTTTATGGTAAAGACGACCACAAAATAAACCGCACTCGATAAATTCAGGGTTTTTAGATCGTTTATTTATTGCAATATCGCAAGCAGAACACGTCTTAGACATTATGATATAGAAAAAAAAAAAAAACAATTGTACAATGACAAATGATATTGATCTGATCTGTTCAATATGAATAAGTATTTTGCTTCGTCACACTCTCTATGTTAGTTTTGGGATTCGGTGTGCATGAAATAAATCTTGCACATATGAGGTGGCATGGAAATTTTTTGTGTTGAGATTTTTTCTTTTTTTCTCTTGCATGGAACTTTTTTGTGTTGAGATTTTTTTCTCTTGTACGAACAGGTTGAAATATTTGGAAATGAGGTAGGTAGGATTTTTAGTTCTGCGATATCTTGAGTTAAATTTTCATTTAAAAGTGATGTTAGTTAGTGCGCAAGAGATAATTTAGGACAGTTGTGATGGATGTTTTTTTTAGATTATTTTAAGAATGTTTGTGGTTAAAAAAATGGCAAATAGTAGTATATATTTGTTTGCGCAAGATCAGATTACATTTTCTTGCTCCTGGTAATGCGCCCCCAGAATTCTGCGCCCTGTGCATTTGCACATCTTGCACATATGCTTTGTCCGGCCTTCAAAACCACTGAACTAGCGAGAATACAAATATTTTTACTTTTGTACAAAAGTACTTTTCGGCTTATGTAGTTAAGCCTTTAAAAGCAACACACTACGTTAGGGGAAAGCAGTAAGAATAGCTTATAACCTATTCACAAATATTATGCAATGAAAATTGGCAACAGAAGTAACAAGTTGACGGTCTTTTTATTTAGTGTCTACTTAAATCACTTATTTTCAGCATTTTGGAAATGTCGTGAGTAATGTAAAGACAATAAACAACGAGTACACACAAATAAAATAGGAATGGAAAAAAGAGATGAGTATATAAAAATGTTTTCAATGTTCCATGTTTACATTCTGTAACTCTCGTTTTCAATGTTCCTGCAACTCTCGCATCGACAAAATTAAGTCGATAAACTCTGAAAATTGAAACAAATCTGAGTTTTTTTTGCATCTTCCAACGGTCTGAGCGAAAATTAAACGTATAAACGCAGCTAATAATACAAATAATAGTTGTAGTGCTTCCAGAGTTTTATGTTTCTAGGTCCTAATTCTCATTGGACTGTTGCACCACCTAATTTATTTTACTTACTTAATGATTAAAACTGGCTTCAAATAACTAACTAATATTTATCTAAATGCGTAATTTAGAATTGTATCTAAATCTTCATTGTTCTGGCACCTTACAAGAGTAATTAATTTCACTTTATTTTCGAATGATATTACTCTCAAACGAACACAATGAGAGTACCAAAAAGTTGTTCATCCACAATTTTGAATTTTCTTTGAACACCTCTGAACAGCTGACTACATCCGCCATTTTTCAAAGGTGGTCGCCATTTTTCAAAGGTGGTGAGCAGAGAGAAAAGTTTTTTCTCTCTCGTGGTGAGTATGTACACAAACTTGCATAAGTATTTGTTCCCCACATTTTTTTTATATGGAGTTAATATATATGCAAGTTGGTGGCCAAATCACAGCTTGTAGGCAAAAAGAGAGCAACCGTCGAAGTTGGTTCTCTCTATTAGTTCTTTTCTCTCTGGTAAAGACCTGGATCGGATCGAAATATAATTACTCGATCCAATCCCACAGAACGAGGTGAATTTATTCGAAAATTTGTTTGTAAACCTGAATCGGGGAATCGAGTTATTGGTGTTAGTCCAGTCAAATTGTCATAAATGGTTACATAAATTAGGGTAGTTTCGATTTTTTGATATGTTGTTTGGGTTGGTAAGCTGTTGAAAAATCCAAGTTTTCTAATTCCCCCCACCCCCGCGGGCGCCGCCATCTTGAAAAAACTGCTCAATTTGTGGACTTTTTCCTGTGTTTTCAAAATATCTTCCAAGGTATTGGTTTTAGAAAAACAAAGTCAATGGCTTTTTTAAACTAGATTAAATTACCCACAATTCGAGATTAAAACGAAATTTCTAGCTTTAATAGTTTCCGAGATAGAGATCTTTGAATTTTGAGAATTTTTCTCAAAAATATGAAAAGTACATATTTTTAGTCGGTTTTTGCTTGATAGCAAGTAAATGGTAAATCCTACGCCAATGTTTGACATAATAACATTTGTAGTAGAGGTAAATAGCTAAAGTTTAAGACCAACCTGGTTCTGCTAGGTCGTATAGACTCTGAGATATAATCTTTTAAATATTTTTGTAGCTTTTATGATTTTTTTACCAATGTATTTATTGAAAAATAAGAAGGTTCAAATTCAATTAATATATATTATGCAACGTTCATGTAAAAAAGTGTTTGCTGAACCAAAACTTTACACTTTATTCGTTTGGAAGGGTTCCTCGTTGTTTCGGCTTCCATTGCGGATAGAGTAATATTCAACTACTTCCAATTCCATGTCTTCACACTCTAGTTGTTCATCAACCATCTCAATTGGTGCTGGAGCGTCTCCCTCTTCAGACTCGGTGTCTAAAACGACTGGCATCGCATTCTCGCAAGACTGTCTACTGCAAAATTTGCATAGTACAGAACAATGCAGCCCTGCTTTCCTGCAACCACATGTATTCATGCAACCTTTTTTGCAAGTGCATGAAATACATTGAAGGAGGGACTCTGGTGCAGGATCCTTCTCTGCTTTTTTAGGGAACAGGCCTAATGGTGTGTGCATCCAGCCCCATTTCAAGGGGTCTTTTTCGTTTCCGAGCCATGTTTGCACCTGGTGGTAAGTTCTCATGGCATGCAGTTGAGCAGCATCTGTAGTTGGTGGCAATCTAGCTAGGCTAAATTTAGTTTAAGCTGCAGCTTTAGGAAATGTTTGGTGCCGCAGTTCATCGAGGTTTTGAGTTGCTGGATCCCACCCCCCCCATACAAAGCAACAAGAACATTTTCCCCTGCTTCTGCTACTTGCTCTGTTGTTGCTTGAGGATTGAGGAATGATGCTGCTTTATTCAAAAGTTCTGGATGCTTAAAAAATAAACTAATAAATTCGTTTTTACCCTGGCCAAACAGCGCTGATGTGGTATCACACCCACTGATAGCATGAATAAACAAAAGTGCATTAGAAAATTTATGATTGAACGATGTGGTTGAGTAATAACTGTCTGGCGTTTTCCCTCTTCCACAATTTTGGAAAAAAAGATTACTGTGTTTTAATGCCAATGCAGTGAGTAGAACGAGAAGGTCAATGTCTTGACCAACCACACGCACAGAGTCATACTTGGGAGCAACAGAAATGGCAGTGTTCACAATCATGAGGTCAGCATCTTCGACTGTCTGGTGCACGCAGATATTAGCTTTCTGTAAAGTTTTTTTCAGCAGTTCAATAAAACGTTTGCTTTCATTTCCAAGGAGATTTTCTTGTGTACTTTGTAACACTGTTTCCGCATGAAACATTACATCAGGAGAAGAATGGGCCGCCCGTCGAAGTCGTTCACAATTTTTGGTGCTCTTTCTGTCATCATCAGGGTAACCATCAAAAATGACAGCTGAAACAACGACGAACCCTTCCAAACGAATAAAAGTGTAAAGTTTTGGTTTAGAAAACACTTTTTTACATGAATGTTGCATAATATATATTAATAGAATTTAAACCTTCTTATTTTTCAATAAATACATTGGTAAAAAAAAAAAAATCATAAAAGCTACAAAAATATTTAAAAGATTATATCTCAGAGTCTATACGACCTAGCAGAACCAGTTTGGTCTTAAACTTTAGCTATTTACCTTTACTACAAATGTTATTATGTCAAACATTAGCGTAGGATTTACCATTTACTTGCTATCAAGCAAAAACCGACTAAAAATCTGTACTTTTCATATTTTTGAGAAAAATTCTCAAAATTCAAAGAGCTCTATCTCGGAAACTATTAAAGCTAGAAATTTTGTTTTGGTCTCTAATTGTAGGTAATTTAATCTAGTTTAAAAAAGCCATTGAATTTGTTTTTCTAAAACCAAGACTTTGGAAGATATTTTGAAAACACAGGAAAAAGTCCACAAATTGAGCAGTTTTTTCAAGATGGCGGCGCCCGCGGTGGTGGGGGGAATTAGAAAACTTGGATTTTTCAACAGCTTACCAACCCAAACAACATATCAAAAAATCGAAACTACCCTAATTTATGTAACCATTTATGACAATTTGACTGGACTATTTGTCGTACACTATTTTTTCAAATAGTTTTGGAATTGCTGACAGTTTGCAAATCGGGCGATAGTTTGATATTTCCTGTTTTGAACCTGACTTGTGAATCGGAGTTATAAAAGATTCTTTCCAGCAAGAAAGGAATTCACCTTTAGAAAGAGAATTATTAAAAATAATTGTCAAAGGTTCAGAAAGAGCAGAAGCACATCTTCTAAGAATAACTGGTGGAATTCCATCAGGACCAATATTATTACCACAGTTCATGTTACATATTGCGTTATAAACTTCAGTAACACCAACATGAAGAACTCCAATACTTATGTGACTTTCAAAACTATTTGAATCTGATGAAAATTGCTTAGATGAGTTACTATAATTTGATTCAAAAAATTCTGTGAAAGCATTACAAATAGATGGAATATCAGTGTATGTTATACCCAAGTATTGCATAGTTTTAGGGATTCCGTTAGTTTTCTGGTGGTGGTTTGGAATTTAAATTACTTGGTTTTTTTGGAACGAAAGTATCAATTGCTTTATTAACCGCATCTATAAAAAAATTGTATGAAGCCGAAAGATCCAAATGATTAAGACATGCATTACAATTTACGTTTAGGAGATCACTCGTTATGCCATCAAAATTCGCTTTATTATAAATATGCTTTAAATTATTATTGACCTTGCTTTTGAAGTATTCTATGTATTCAAAGCAAATAGATAAGGCCTTATGATGGATTGTGTTCGGAACAATAGGAGAAATTGATTGAGTAACGGAAGTTTTAGACTCTCCATCAACAAAAATTAAATCTAAAATTTGATTTAAATCATTTTTATAACAATTGATTTGTTTTACATTGTAACACAAAAGAGAATCTATAACTTCCGTTTCACAATCTAATCTAACATTTAATGGTAACAGATTGCAGTCATCTGAATCGTAAATCCATTCTACATTTGTCAAATTAAAGTCACCTAGAATCATAACATATTCATTCTCTTTAATATTAGATAGATAAAATAAACAGTTATTAATATGTAATCTGTATAATTCTAAAGAGCTTTTAGGTGGAATGTAGCCAACAATTAATATTATTTTGCAAAATTGATTAAAGTTAATTTTGACTACAATTTGATCAATATCGTATAAAATGGGAACACTAGATGTTGATGAATGTGAGAACAGCTGGATGCAAGAAAAAGATGAACGAATTGCAAGTAAAACACCACCACCTCTCTCCAAGCCAGTTGTACGTGAACATCTGTCTTTTCGAAAAACATTGTAGCAGCTTGTATTGAAAATTTCAGAATTATGATGAGCATCATAACCAGGTTTCAGTAAAAGCGACGAAATCGTATAGTTGTGAAGCTGTTGATAAGTATATTTGTTGCATTTTAGTACGAATTCCACTCATATTTTGGTAATAACCCATAAATTCGTGGAGTGTACTGTTGGCTTGAGAGCCAACTGTTGTTGACAAATTTGGTAGTCAATTCGAAAGAGGGATTTCTGCTTGTGGTTGAAGAGAAACTTCCGATGATTGAGAAGGCAAGCGTTCACTGATCGATGGAGGAGTGGGTGTGGGTGTCGTTGATAAAGATGTAACAGGTGGAGCGCTCTTTTTGTTTACATGTGTGGTGAATTCTTTCACACGAACATTGGAACCCCATACAGAAGGGTCAAGAACCAAACCAAGTTTGTCTGACGGCACGCTGAGTTTGAAATTTATAAAATTAAGAGATGATAAGTCGGCATCTCTTTTATTAAAGGAAAACACTTAAATTGGTCCGGAGAGATATTTGTTTTCTCAGTTATGCATTGAATAATGTCACTTGCTTTAGTGTTTTTGTCAAATCTAGACAAGTGTAGCCACTTTACAATTGGGATAGCACAAAGAGATGATGTTAAATCGGATCCAATAAAAGATTTTATTGAAAAGACATTTTTTACTGCTCCATTATTAGCGGTTTGAGAATTAGTGATCACTTCATTAGAACTCTCTTTGACTTGTAATGGATTTACAATTGTTAAAAAGGTTGATGAAGAAGTTGATGACGTTGACATTTTAGGTAACAATGATGAGGTTGATGATAAAGTTGTTGACGATGATGACGATGATGATGACGATGATGATGACGATGATGTTGATGGCGCTGAAGGTAACGATGATGAGGATGATAAAGATGAAATCGATGACGTTGAAGAAGTTGGTACGAGAGTTAGAGAAGGCATTAATAATTCTCTTGATGTTGATGGAGTGTCACTTAATTGAGAATCATGTACGTTGGAAATGTTCCGTATACATGCGAGCTCAGAATTATCAGTTGTTTCACTTATTATAACCGATTTTTTTGCAGTTTTGCGAGGAGGGGAACGATTATTTAAGAGCGATTTAAGGGAGAGGAGCTCATTTTTTATTTCAAGAACACTGATAGAGAGTTCACGGAAATTATTGAAAAAAGATGAAAAATTCAAATTAGCACACGAATTGCATTTCCAATACAAATTTCGATCTGATATTGACTTGAAGTCACTGTCACTTATACCGGCGCAATTTTTATGGTAAAGACGACCACAAAATAAACCGCACTCGATAAATTCAGGGTTTTTAGATCGTTTATTTATTGCAATATCGCAAGCAGAACACGTCTTAGACATTATGATATAGAAAAAAAAAAAAAAACAATTGTACAATGACAAATGATATTGATCTGATCTGTTCGAAGGTTAGTCGAAGACTTATAAAAAGTTTAAGAGACAATTTTTGGCCTTGACAAATAAAAATAAAATATCGTAAGTATTTATAATTATTTATTTTATTATTGATCTTTTATAAAATTACCTTTGCTTAAATAGTTTCCAGGGGTCACGAACGGGGACGTGGCAGAATATCGACCCCCACCCACCTACCACCCGCTGAATTGTACATTTATATATATGTATATATGTAAATTGGTTATGTATTTATTTTTTTTATTGTTTTTGTTTGAGCTACGCGTTCATAACATTCACTAATTTTTTTATTTTAGTTCTATAGGATTTTTTTAACTTTTATCTTCTGTGTCAATTACCCATTTACAATTTTTCCAAAGTAAGACTTTTATTAAAAAATGTATGATGTCAATTTTATGTGCATAGCATTCATCGGAATCATCGAACCAGCTTGGATATTGCCTGTTTGTTGCGTTTATACATTCTCTTAGAATGTTGTCTTTTAATCTCGATATAAAAGGTGTTTTTTTGAAGAAAGTTGTAAATATTTTTACGTGAAGACTAAAGACTTGGAAAAAAATTTTAGAAGGCCATATAAGAACCGTATTTTCTTTTGAGGTTTCGTATTCTCTCAATTTAATTAATATTTCCGTTAAATCGAATTGAAACTTATCTTTTGACATTTGTTGAATACAGTTTTCACAGATACTATTCATTTTTTTCATCGATTTAAAAAGGCAATAGCCTGGATAATATCTGGTAGCAAAATCGTCGATTTCCGGCACTTTTATCAATATCGTGTCTTCAGGCGGTAAAGCATTTAATTTATTATCAATATTCATGTCGTTTTCTATATTCTCAAATGATTCATTCTCCGGTAGCTCATACGAAATCGATATTTGTTCCTCAGCATTGGTTTGTAAAATAGCATTCCAATCAACATTAAGATATTCTGTATCGTCTTCTTCACAGTTTGAACATTTAGATTTAAATACAAATTTCATAGCTATAACTTTTGCTAGTAGGGAGCCAAATTCAGCAGCATTCGGATTACTTTTATTAACATTTCTTGCTCTTATCTTTCCAAATAAATTTTCTAAGGGATCTTGGTTAAATTTGTTAATATTTAAATAATATAAATCATTATGGTTTATATATAATGCTTTTTGTATTTGCAAAATGCTCTCAATACTTAAGCAAAACCTTTGAAACAAAACGCTTTGCTTCTTGAATTAATAGGCTGAATGTTGGGAATATATGTTTTCATTTTTCTTATGAATATTAGATTTTGATCATTTTTTTAATAGCTGGTTTTCCATTTAAAAGGTCGAAAGCCGGTTTATTTTGTTTATAAAATTAGCTGTTGGTTTTGCAAAATGCGCTATATTTATGGGAAATTTATTTAGACCTAATATACCTTTAATTCCACAAGCTACAGATCTACTTAGAACTTGTGCCGTCAACTTTACATTCATTTTTTGAAATTCTGTTGGGTCAATATGTGCCGATGTTAATTTTGGACAAATTTTTGTTGCATTTAATCTTTCAGAATTGTACATAATATTCAATTATTTTCCAACTTACAATTCCATTATCCGTGGCCATATTATATTTCAATAAATTATTCCTAATGCTTTTTAAAAGATTAGGAATATCATACATACCATACATTTTTTGTTGTTTGTAAACAAAGTTACAACTTTTGCCATCTAGACATAATTTACTAAACAAACTTCTATTTGTAGGCCGTTGATCGCAGCAATAGCTCGTACATTTAATTTTAATTCTTCGCATATATCCAAACAGTTATGCACTTCTACTTCAAGTTGTTGCGAAGGGATATTACTTGGGCAAATGACATGATACAAAACTTGTTTAAAGTTGCCTCATAAACTACGTATCATAAAAACGCAGGCTGACTTAGCACATAGCACATATATCAGATCTTTGGTTTTGCCATAATCTACAAAACCTCAATTACATCTTTGTATTCATTGTAGGTTAAACTTGTCTGAAGGCTCATTTCATCAAAAATTAGAACCACTTCTTTCTCTTTCGTTGCCAATTTTGAGGTAATTTTTTCTATCTCCTCTATGTTTAAGCCTGGAGAAAGGCCTTTAATACTTATCCATCTATGCAAAGAAGATGGATGAGGCAAGTGAAATTGTAATTGATTTCTCAAAAAATTATAACCGGCGGCGGCTGAACGGAAAAATATACACTGCGAAATCCATTTTACTTCTTCAGTGTACTCTGTTGTACTTTGCGACAAAATGAGTTTTGCAAATGTTTTTGAGTTTTGGTTCATTGGCAAAACGTCAATTTTCTCTTATATATTTAGCTTTGCACGGGCTTTAAGTATTTTAATTTCTTCTCTTAAGCGATTATTTTGTTTCCAAACATTTATTTTCGGTCTTCGATTTTTTTTTCATTTTAAGAGCATTATAAATTTTCTTAAGACTTTCAATTTTTTTTATATAAAAAGTTTGCCTTTTAACATGAGCCTCACATTTTGTGCAACCAAATTGAACCTCTTCATCTAAACTTTTGCTTGACAATACCCTTGAAGCTAGGTTTAGTTCATAAGAGAAATGAAAATATATATTCTTAATATTCAGCCTATTAATTCGAGAAGCAAAGCCTTTTGCTTCAAAGGTTCGAGCATTTTGCAAATACAAAAAGCATTACACAATACACATAGACCATAATAATTTATATTATTTAAATATTAATAAATTTAACAAAGATCCCTTAGAAAATTTATAAAGGTGCCCGAAATCGATGATCTTGCTACCAAATACTATGCAGGCTATTGCCTTTTTAAATCGATGAAAAAAATTAATAGTATCTGTGAAAACTGTATTCAACAAATGTCAAAAGATAAGCTTCAATTTGATTTAACGGAAATATTAATTAAATTCAGAGAATACGAAAACTCAAAAGAAAATACGGTTTTTTCCAAGTCTGTAGTCTTCACGTACAAATATTTACAACTTTCTTCAAAAAAACACCTTTTATATCGAGATTAAAAGAAAACATTCTAAGAGAATGTATAAACGCAACAAACAGACAATATCCAAGCTGGTTCGATGATTCCGATGAATGCTATGCAAATAAAATTGACATCACACATTTTTTAATAAAAGTCTTACTTTGGAAAAATTGTAAATGGGTAATTGACACAAAAGATAAAAGGTATAAAAATCCTATAGAACTAAAATAAAAAAATTAGTGAATGTTATGAACGCGTAGCTCAAAAAAAAAAAAAAAAATACATAACCAATTTACATATATATATATATATATATATAAATGTACAATTCAGCGGGTGGTAGGTGAGTGGGGGTCGATATTCTGCCACGTCCCCGTTCGTGACCCCTGGAAACTATTTAAGCAAAGGTAATTTTATAAAAGATCAATAATAAAATAAATAATTATAAATACTTACGATATTTTATTTTTATTTGTCAAGGCCAAAAATTGTCTCTTAAACTTTTTATAAAACCACCTTTGCTTAAATAGGCTAAGAGCAGTGATTTATTAAACATAAAAAACTTCTAAACAAAACTCAACGGACCTATTTTAACATCCCAATTTACTATTTTTTTAGAAAAAAACCTACAGAAAACTACTAAAAACTGGTAAAAATAGTTTCTACTAAAGCATCTTGAAAACAGAGAAAGATATTGACTTCAAACTTATTAAATTTAATACAAAAAATGTTGAAAATATAGTTTAAAATAAAAACTTAATCAACCGATAGTTTTTTCCTTTAATTTAAACCTAAAACAAAGTACTAGAAAAACGTGAAATTGATTCTTAAACTGAAATATCGGGTAAAGGAGAAAGAAAAAAGAAAGAAAGAAATTGTACAAATTGTTGTTATTAACAACAATTTTTTATTTTACAGAAAACTAAAAACCTTAAGCAAAAAAAAAAACAAAATAAAAAAAATGATTAACCTAATTGAATTTATAAATTAAATTGAATAAAGAAAGATATTGACTTTAAAGTTGTTTCATCCCATAGAAATATTGTTGTTAATGTTTTGTAACATAAGACAATGTTTATTTTAGAGAAACCAAACTTCTTTCAAAATATATTAATTTATACCTACATTATTTCCACAGAAAACAGCTTAAATGTATATTTTTGCATATACTTACTTACTAATACAATTTTTCCAAATAAAAAAAAATAAATTTTGAAAAATTTAAGTGGGCATCAATAGTAAGTTATCAGTGTGGGTCACATCCGAGCCTCTTTTTTGGATCGAAATTATTTACATGAGTACCTACCTACACCTGTTTAAATTCACAAAATACGCAACTTACGTTTTTCATAGGACAACAAAGAAACAATCAACAAACAATAAAAAGACCGAAATTGAAACTTACCCTTTTGTCATATATGTATATCTATGGATACATGACATACACACATGCGTTCAATATATGTATCAAAAAAATTCAAAATAAGGAAGGCAACCAAAACTAAGCCTCATACGCGCACCAGCGGCGCACGTACATTTGCATCAGTGTTACCATAGGAATCCATACAAATTATTTTTAAAATGTCTTGCACCTAACTCATCTTCTCTTCCTTTCTTAAATGTATTTTCAACATACATATGTATATTGTTTTATTTGATATAGTAAAATATAACATGGAAAAATTAATAACTATGGCTTTTATTTTCATATTTAATAATAAATAGCATAAATAGCATAAAATACCTACATCGCTTGAAAAATAGCAACTGAAATATGGTAACATCGGTACCAAAAGATCATCGAATCCAAAACAACAGTTTCTGTTTTTCTTTGCCTCTATGGACATTGAATTGAGAGAAAAAACAATCTTCAAAGTTGTTTTTATAGTTAGACACATACATAGCTTTGAACAGGCATACTGGCCAGCCAATATGTGAAATCAAAAACAGCTTTTTGTGCTTGACGATCAACCGACAAAAAGCTTTTTGTCGGTTGATAGCCAAGGAGTAGTGAACAAAATATGAGACATTTTCTTCTATGGGGATGAGACATCTGTATAGTTTCTTATCTGTGCTTATATGCTAGAAGAAGAAAGCAGTGTGTCCATGGAACGTTTGATATTATGAGTTTCAATTTTGCAATTAGTCTACTTTTGCCGGTTAGAGCTTTGGCACCATCATCGTTGCAAACAGCAAAACATTTTGTACAAACCAATTCGTAGTTGCGACAGCTTTCTAAAAACTGTCATGCAAACACTGGCCAGTGGAGCTAGTAGGAAGAGCTTTACAAAATAAAATGTATTCTTAAAAGTTTTCATCTGTTTTGAAACGGACAAATACAACAGACTGGGCACAGTCTGAAACATCTGTAGACTTAAATGTGAACTTTTCTTTAATTTTTCAACTAATTGTTTACGAATGTCAACGGGCGTGTCGTTTATTCTTCTCTCGATTGTGTTGTCAGAAAGTGGAATGCTTCTTAGCTTATCTGTCTCCTGTTTTCCGGGAATGGAAATGATATTACTGATACTAACAATCGTAAAATTCGGTCAAATCGTTAAGTCCAAACTTGACAAAAATTCTAATCTTAGCATAGAATATGTACTCGTAGAAGATTTGGAATCCAGGGTTAATATCTTTGAATCTTCACTTAAAACCGCTTTTAAGATCTCATGCCCAGTTAAATACTGCCATAAAAAATTCCTTCCCTGGTAAAACGTTTCTAGCCATTCAATACTTTCCACAGAAAAGATTTTTACCAACCAAATAAAGATTATCGAGGGAACATTGCAATCCGTCTTATCTAAAGAAACTTAATGGATTGTGGACAGCCTCTCCAGCTAAGCACTTGGAAGTACTAATGGCAACTCCTTTTCCGGGCTGCAAGAATTGTAACCCCAAAACGCTTACAACTTCAAACACCAATCTAATTCTTGAAGAAGAAATTAATTCTTTAGTTGCCAGAGAGATCATTTCCTGGGCTATAAATACTTTCTCTGCTTTTACATCTCCAAGTTTAGATGGCATACTAACATTTATGCTACAAAGACCGAAGGACATGGCAGTAACATAGCTAAAGACTATCTTCAAAGGATGCATTTACCTCAATCATATACTGAAGACATGGAGAAAAAAAGTAGTTTTTATCCCGAAAGTGGGAAAGCATGATTTACTTTTTGAAGCTTGACCTCTTTTGTCCTTTAAACACTCAAATGCATCATATAGGTACCCACAACAGAGACATGCTCGACGAATGTCCGCTAGAAGAATCTCAGCACGCATATCTCAAAGGAAAATGTGCACCATTGAGAAGACAGTTCAATATAAATAATTTACTTTACTTTTCTTAACGTAGAAGATTACCTTCCTAGACGGAAGGAGGTGCTTTCAATTACGTCCTAACTGAATCGATTCACGAATTACTTAGTCACGTCGCGGTAGAGGAATTCATTCAAGAATAGATAATCTCTATGCTAAGTGAAAGAAGGAATCAAGCTTCGTTAGTTAACACATTCTCATCCAAACATGTGAGTAGAGGAACATCCCAGGGCTTATATGATGATTTGGCTATATTTTTTTTTCATTTATTTTTATTTCCATAAATTTACTCAGTAAGATACAATACCTTATAAATTAGAGTAAAACATCAGTATAGTAATACCTTTGTATATGAAAACTATAGTACTCTCATGGGAAGAATTTTTTTGGTGAAGCGGATGCCGTCGTTGGCAGTAGAATCGAAATTGGAGAGACCTCGGGGGAGCGAGAGAAAAATATTATTTCCATTCCCATAAGCAGCCAGCAGAATAAGGAGCTCAGTTAATTTAGCAACCAAAAAGTCGACACAATTTCCTTCATTATATTTGAGTCTATCCTTGTATATGTTTTCATATACTAAGCTTCCATATGAAGGTCGATGAATTTGTTTTTGTAATTTCTTTATATCAATGCATTTTTATATGAAAAACGTCAATGGCTCAATATTGTGTCTAATAAGGGGATGAATGAAGTTTTTGTATGCTTACATCAGCTGTTCAGTATTTTGTACGGATTTTTGTTTTTATTTACATTCATAAGTCTGTTTCTCCTTGCGTACGATCTTTGTATATGAAAAATGGTTTGTATTATGTATACAAAGCTACGATGGGATTTTTGTCGTGCAGATCTTTGTGATGAAGAAGAATATGAAGGTAGTTATACGTTTGGTTATAGTTATGTATATTTTGGCTGGTGGGTAGGTATTTTGCCTTTATTTGGCATTAAGTTTTTCTTCAATAGTTGAAGATTAGATTTGTTTGAGCTTTAAAGATTTTTTTTTGGTAGATAGATATCAATTGGTAGGTGATTTTTTTTCAGGTTGTATGTGGGTTTGATTTTAAATTCAAATTTTAAATATAAAAGGTATTGGTAGGTAGGCAGGTATTTCATGAAATAGGTACCATAGGGAATTCATGCTAGTATCAGGACACTGATAATATCCGTACACTTTGCACTTTGTTTGCACAGTATTTATAAATATGTACATAGTTTAAAATACAAAGAAAAATGCATTCTTTATGTTGGTCCAGATAATTTAAATAGTTTGATAATTGAAATTTGTGTCTTTTATTTATGTTCCAATCCTACTTTTATTGTATCCCTTATAATAAATAAGTGTTAACTATACACCTCAGCGGGCACATTACAGCACATACAAATGTAGTTTATATTTAGGTAGGTAGGTACCTATGTACCTACATATATACGTTGTTTGTTGTTGTAGGTACCTTTAATACAATTTTGTCAGCTCGTCTATTTTAAGATGTGTGACTTTTAGGAAAATCCAATTGAAAGTTTTTTAAAATTATTAACTATTAGCACAGATAAGGAACTATATAAACTTAACTATAGTTTCTTATCTGTGCTATTAGTAAGTATAGTTTCGTAAATGTAGTGTCGAAGTAGGTATTTTTTGTATTGATTTGAAGTTTTCTTTTATACGATTTCGAAGTTTTTTTGTGCCACTCACCAACCAATAATTTGTTAACATTAAACGCAAAATTATGCCAATGATAATTACTCATGTTATTTCACAACCTTGGTGTTATAACCTTGTTAAGATGAAGGATTCTTCAGATATTTAAAGTCAATTTAAGACTTAATTTCACAATTTAGAAAATCATGGTCTGAAATTATTTTTTTTACTTGCGTCATATTATGTACATAGGTAGGCAAGTTTTGCATTCGTAAACAATTTCGAACTCAAGATTTTAATCAAAAATGACATTTCGATGGTAGAAAAGTGGAAGTCCCCTGATTCCGTCCTGGCCCGTACCTTCACCCCAAGGCATTAGGTTGATCGACTCAAAATTTGGAAATTAAGGGTAAGAGCCGATTCGCGTTAAGCGTTCTTAAATTCCCATAGGAAGTTATTGTAATCGGTCCGATTTATCGACGTTTCAAGGTACCTAGAGTCGAAATAAAAGATTTTTAGAGAGATGTCTGTGCATGCGTGTGTTTTTTCGTCGTCCATATCGACTTCAAATAAATTTTGTTATACAGATAATAATGCAGAAAGATGCAAAAAGGACTCTAAAAGAAATTGAGTGGGTGGTAAAATTTTTAGAAAAATTGAATTGACAGTTTTTTTTACAAAAAATTAAAAACCCAAAAAAAAATAATAAAAGTTGTTAAAAATTGGTTTTCGACCTTAATATTCTTTTCAAAACTTTAAGATATTGGCTTTAAACTAATTTTATCTTTTAAAAAATATTTTTGTCAACATTCAGGTTAATTTTAATAATAAATAAATAATAATTAATAATAAATAAAAATTGATTTTTGACTTAAATATCTTTTTAAAACTTTGAGATATTGGGGCATATTCATAGATGTTTGCTAAACTCTTGCTAACTTGTTATTAAGCAAGTCCAGAGTTTAGGCTATTTATAAATAAACTTAAACCTAAGTTTAGGGCTAAACCTGTGGTCTAACTATAAACATAGGAAATGCTGTGTGTAAGTATTTATTATCACAGCCAAATGTCATATTTGATTTTTGTTTGTAAATTGAAAAAACGAAAAATATTTTCTATTAAAATAGTTTTGTTGTAATACTTACTTTTTTCGACATCCAATTTGAGGAATGACAGCAAAAAATAAAAATATTGAAAATATAACAGTATTTTTTTGCTTTGACCTGTCATTTGAAGTATAATTGTAGTAGAATACAACCTTAACCTGAGGTCTTACTAAACAAAGCAGAACAATTGACTATGAATAAGAGCTGTGTTTATTTAACCAACAAGCCTTAAACTATAGATCAAGAAATCACGACTTTAGTTATTCTCTATGAATACGCCCCATTGTCTTTAATCTAATTTTATCTTTTAAATAATATTGTTGTCAACATTCAATAAAATTTTGAGAAAAACTGACAGTTTTTTTTACAAAAAATAAAAACCTAAAAAAAAACAATACTTAAACTTGGTATAAATTTACTTTCGACTCAAACATCTTTTCAAAAAATAAAAATATTGGCTTCAAAGTTATTTTATCTCACAGAAAATATTGTTTTCGACACTCAGTAATTTTTTTAAAAAAATCCAATAGTCCGTTTTTTCATAAAAAAATAAAATCTACAAAAAATAGTACGCAAATTTGGTAAAAATTGATGTTCGTTTCTCGATTTATCGTGAACAATAGAAGATATTGACTTCAAATTAATTTAATTCATCCAATTTGTATTTGTTTATATAAGAAATAAAAACTATTTTAGAAATGCTGCTAAAATTGGTAAAAATTGGTTTTCGACTAAAAATCTCGTTAAAATAGATTTTGAAATAAAACTACTTCATCATTTGCTAAATATTGTTTGTAATTTTAAAATTTTTAAGAATAGTTCAACTGATAACTTTTTTTAACAAAACACAAAAATCTACAAGTTTTTAAGCAAGACAAATCGACAGACGAGATGGGAAGTTATCATTGTGGGTCACCAGGATCTTTTTTAATATGAAATGTTTGGCTTTTATTTATATTACAACAATTCTACATTTTGCTTCATTTTTAACAAATTAATGTGGATAACAAAGCTCGGACCTTAAAGAGGGCATAAACAACATTATATGTAAATATGGTTTATATTTAGGCAGTCATCTATGTGTTGCTTAAGCCGATAGATTTTTGTATTGCTCCAGAAGGGTACCCCACGTTATTTTGTTTTTAAGTTTTCTTAAGAAAAATCAACTGATTTCAATTGTTTTTTTCTTCACAAGCTCTTATATTGGCTTTATTTTTGGATTTTTTAAAAAATAGTACATTTTTTTTTCAAAATTCTATATATCCAAACGAGTCATCAGTTTTTTACGAAACTGTATATTAATTAGTTCAAATAAACTGCATACCAAAATTAAACATTTTACTAAAATTGAAAAATTGTATGTGTACAAAATTAATTTAAAAAGTAAACTGGTCTAAAGATTTTCAAATAAGAATTTTGAAACATTAAGGTTTTTTTGAGAAATCAAATTTTGGAAACAAGCTTTTTTACAGGTACATTTTTAAATTTAAAAATACAGGAAATATTTTAAATAGTCTTGGTTTGTCAATTGAACTGATTCGTTCTAAAATTGCCTCTACCTCCTACACGAAGAGACATAGACCGACATTTCGGTAGTCAAAAGTGCACGTACGAGTACGTATATTTTAAAACAGTAGTAAAACGTTATGTTTATTTCAAATTTATAGAAAACTTACTCCTAAGTTAAAAACTTTGCGTTGGCATATCAAAATTGGATTTGGTAGAATTTAGATATCTTAAGACTTAGACAAAGGCATCAAATTTATGTAAGTACAATTACAAAGTCATAATAGGTACTTTTCTAAAAATAAAAATCCAAATAAAGTCTTGTACCTTATTAAAAGTAAACATTTGCTTATCCCCTTGATCATTCAAAATTGTTGAAAGGAAGGTCCTTCTTTTAATAAATACCTAAATAGGTATATCATAAGAACTTACAGGCAAAAGTATGTTTCAAAATTTGTCCTTGAAACACTTTTTTGACCGGAAGTTATAACTACCTACTTTATAAACTGAAAGATAGGTAGGTACCTATGTGTTAATTTTTAAAACAAAACAATTTAAAAGTTCCTCATCCCATTTAAAAAATTCACTACCATTAAAAAACGTCCAAAAATTAAATATCCATCTTTTCATAATACCTATGTTGTCAACAATTTTGTAACCAGCTTTTAAATAATTGTATTACATAGGTACATTAACAAATTTATTTATTAAAAAAAATCATCTTTCTAAGACTTTGAAAATTTAAACTTCTTTATGCTCGATATGAAAACAAATTGTAAGAAAGGTTTAGGTGATCAAATTTTTTAAATTTATTTAGATAGCTATGTATCTATTATTGGATAAGAATACAATACCTACATATTTACTTGCCTATAAAAGTTCAAACTATAATTCCCTTATACAATCCTCAAATCAAATCATCAAAAATATAAAATCTCAACCAAGAATATAAAATTCCTACACGAAATCGCAATTCACCTGCTTTTGTCTTATCATCTTTGTATAGAAAAACTACCGTTTTGCGTAAACCTTTGTATATGAAAAAGTTTTCATATACAAAGATGTAACCTAAAAATATAACCACAACAAAATACAAACACAAAGAAACAAATGTGTTTTCCTCCTCACTCAGACTTTCGTTAATTCTCTATAGTCTTTCTCTATTTCAAATTATAATATTTTTAAATCTCCAAAGTCTCCCGACTGCAAATCCATTTCTCCATGAATGTCTTGACTAGACGTTCCACAAAAAATATCTAGATGCCGCCCTATTCGACTTCCACCATGAGAGTACTATAGTTTTCATATACAAAGGTAATACCTTTGTATATGAAAACTATAGTACTCTCATGGGAAGAATTTTTTTGGTGAAGCGGATGCCGTCGTTGGCAGTAGAATCGAAATTGGAGAGACCTCGGGGGAGCGAGAGAAAAATATTATTTCCATTCCCATAAGCAGCCAGCAGAATAAGGAGCTCAGTTAATTTAGCAACCAAAAAGTCGACACAATTTCCTTCATTATATTTGAGTCTATCCTTGTATATGTTTTCATATACTAAGCTTCCATATGAAGGTCGATGAATTTGTTTTTGTAATTTCTTTATATCAATGCATTTTTATATGAAAAACGTCAATGGCTCAATATTGTGTCTAATAAGGGGATGAATGAAGTTTTTGTATGCTTACATCAGCTGTTCAGTATTTTGTACGGATTTTTGTTTTTATTTACATTCATAAGTCTGTTTCTCCTTGCGTACGATCTTTGTATATGAAAAATGGTTTGTATTATGTATACAAAGCTACGATGGGATTTTTGTCGTGCAGATCTTTGTGATGAAGAAGAATATGAAGGTAGTTATACGTTTGGTTATAGTTATGTATATTTTGGCTGGTGGGTAGGTATTTTGCCTTTATTTGGCATTAAGTTTTTCTTCAATAGTTGAAGATTAGATTTGTTTGAGCTTTAAAGATTTTTTTTTGGTAGATAGATATCAATTGGTAGGTGATTTTTTTTCAGGTTGTATGTGGGTTTGATTTTAAATTCAAATTTTAAATATAAAAGGTATTGGTAGGTAGGCAGGTATTTCATGAAATAGGTACCATAGGGAATTCATGCTAGTATCAGGACACTGATAATATCCGTACACTTTGCACTTTGTTTGCACAGTATTTATAAATATGTACATAGTTTAAAATACAAAGAAAAATGCATTCTTTATGTTGGTCCAGATAATTTAAATAGTTTGATAATTGAAATTTGTGTCTTTTATTTATGTTCCAATCCTACTTTTATTGTATCCCTTATAATAAATAAGTGTTAACTATACACCTCAGCGGGCACATTACAGCACATACAAATGTAGTTTATATTTAGGTAGGTAGGTACCTATGTACCTACATATATACGTTGTTTGTTGTTGTAGGTACCTTTAATACAATTTTGTCAGCTCGTCTATTTTAAGATGTGTGACTTTTAGGAAAATCCAATTGAAAGTTTTTTAAAATTATTAACTATTAGCACAGATAAGGAACTATATAAACTTAACTATAGTTTCTTATCTGTGCTATTAGTAAGTATAGTTTCGTAAATGTAGTGTCGAAGTAGGTATTTTTTGTATTGATTTGAAGTTTTCTTTTATACGATTTCGAAGTTTTTTTGTGCCACTCACCAACCAATAATTTGTTAACATTAAACGCAAAATTATGCCAATGATAATTACTCATGTTATTTCACAACCTTGGTGTTATAACCTTGTTAAGATGAAGGATTCTTCAGATATTTAAAGTCAATTTAAGACTTAATTTCACAATTTAGAAAATCATGGTCTGAAATTATTTTTTTTACTTGCGTCATATTATGTACATAGGTAGGCAAGTTTTGCATTCGTAAACAATTTCGAACTCAAGATTTTAATCAAAAATGACATTTCGATGGTAGAAAAGTGGAAGTCCCCTGATTCCGTCCTGGCCCGTACCTTCACCCCAAGGCATTAGGTTGATCGACTCAAAATTTGGAAATTAAGGGTAAGAGCCGATTCGCGTTAAGCGTTCTTAAATTCCCATAGGAAGTTATTGTAATCGGTCCGATTTATCGACGTTTCAAGGTACCTAGAGTCGAAATAAAAGATTTTTAGAGAGATGTCTGTGCATGCGTGTGTTTTTTCGTCGTCCATATCGACTTCAAATAAATTTTGTTATACAGATAATAATGCAGAAAGATGCAAAAAGGACTCTAAAAGAAATTGAGTGGGTGGTAAAATTTTTAGAAAAATTGAATTGACAGTTTTTTTTACAAAAAATTAAAAACCCAAAAAAAAATAATAAAAGTTGTTAAAAATTGGTTTTCGACCTTAATATTCTTTTCAAAACTTTAAGATATTGGCTTTAAACTAATTTTATCTTTTAAAAAATATTTTTGTCAACATTCAGGTTAATTTTAATAATAAATAAATAATAATTAATAATAAATAAAAATTGATTTTTGACTTAAATATCTTTTTAAAACTTTGAGATATTGGGGCATATTCATAGATGTTTGCTAAACTCTTGCTAACTTGTTATTAAGCAAGTCCAGAGTTTAGGCTATTTATAAATAAACTTAAACCTAAGTTTAGGGCTAAACCTGTGGTCTAACTATAAACATAGGAAATGCTGTGTGTAAGTATTTATTATCACAGCCAAATGTCATATTTGATTTTTGTTTGTAAATTGAAAAAACGAAAAATATTTTCTATTAAAATAGTTTTGTTGTAATACTTACTTTTTTCGACATCCAATTTGAGGAATGACAGCAAAAAATAAAAATATTGAAAATATAACAGTATTTTTTTGCTTTGACCTGTCATTTGAAGTATAATTGTAGTAGAATACAACCTTAACCTGAGGTCTTACTAAACAAAGCAGAACAATTGACTATGAATAAGAGCTGTGTTTATTTAACCAACAAGCCTTAAACTATAGATCAAGAAATCACGACTTTAGTTATTCTCTATGAATACGCCCCATTGTCTTTAATCTAATTTTATCTTTTAAATAATATTGTTGTCAACATTCAATAAAATTTTGAGAAAAACTGACAGTTTTTTTTACAAAAAATAAAAACCTAAAAAAAAACAATACTTAAACTTGGTATAAATTTACTTTCGACTCAAACATCTTTTCAAAAAATAAAAATATTGGCTTCAAAGTTATTTTATCTCACAGAAAATATTGTTTTCGACACTCAGTAATTTTTTTAAAAAAATCCAATAGTCCGTTTTTTCATAAAAAAATAAAATCTACAAAAAATAGTACGCAAATTTGGTAAAAATTGATGTTCGTTTCTCGATTTATCGTGAACAATAGAAGATATTGACTTCAAATTAATTTAATTCATCCAATTTGTATTTGTTTATATAAGAAATAAAAACTATTTTAGAAATGCTGCTAAAATTGGTAAAAATTGGTTTTCGACTAAAAATCTCGTTAAAATAGATTTTGAAATAAAACTACTTCATCATTTGCTAAATATTGTTTGTAATTTTAAAATTTTTAAGAATAGTTCAACTGATAACTTTTTTTAACAAAACACAAAAATCTACAAGTTTTTAAGCAAGACAAATCGACAGACGAGATGGGAAGTTATCATTGTGGGTCACCAGGATCTTTTTTAATATGAAATGTTTGGCTTTTATTTATATTACAACAATTCTACATTTTGCTTCATTTTTAACAAATTAATGTGGATAACAAAGCTCGGACCTTAAAGAGGGCATAAACAACATTATATGTAAATATGGTTTATATTTAGGCAGTCATCTATGTGTTGCTTAAGCCGATAGATTTTTGTATTGCTCCAGAAGGGTACCCCACGTTATTTTGTTTTTAAGTTTTCTTAAGAAAAATCAACTGATTTCAATTGTTTTTTTCTTCACAAGCTCTTATATTGGCTTTATTTTTGGATTTTTTAAAAAATAGTACATTTTTTTTTCAAAATTCTATATATCCAAACGAGTCATCAGTTTTTTACGAAACTGTATATTAATTAGTTCAAATAAACTGCATACCAAAATTAAACATTTTACTAAAATTGAAAAATTGTATGTGTACAAAATTAATTTAAAAAGTAAACTGGTCTAAAGATTTTCAAATAAGAATTTTGAAACATTAAGGTTTTTTTGAGAAATCAAATTTTGGAAACAAGCTTTTTTACAGGTACATTTTTAAATTTAAAAATACAGGAAATATTTTAAATAGTCTTGGTTTGTCAATTGAACTGATTCGTTCTAAAATTGCCTCTACCTCCTACACGAAGAGACATAGACCGACATTTCGGTAGTCAAAAGTGCACGTACGAGTACGTATATTTTAAAACAGTAGTAAAACGTTATGTTTATTTCAAATTTATAGAAAACTTACTCCTAAGTTAAAAACTTTGCGTTGGCATATCAAAATTGGATTTGGTAGAATTTAGATATCTTAAGACTTAGACAAAGGCATCAAATTTATGTAAGTACAATTACAAAGTCATAATAGGTACTTTTCTAAAAATAAAAATCCAAATAAAGTCTTGTACCTTATTAAAAGTAAACATTTGCTTATCCCCTTGATCATTCAAAATTGTTGAAAGGAAGGTCCTTCTTTTAATAAATACCTAAATAGGTATATCATAAGAACTTACAGGCAAAAGTATGTTTCAAAATTTGTCCTTGAAACACTTTTTTGACCGGAAGTTATAACTACCTACTTTATAAACTGAAAGATAGGTAGGTACCTATGTGTTAATTTTTAAAACAAAACAATTTAAAAGTTCCTCATCCCATTTAAAAAATTCACTACCATTAAAAAACGTCCAAAAATTAAATATCCATCTTTTCATAATACCTATGTTGTCAACAATTTTGTAACCAGCTTTTAAATAATTGTATTACATAGGTACATTAACAAATTTATTTATTAAAAAAAATCATCTTTCTAAGACTTTGAAAATTTAAACTTCTTTATGCTCGATATGAAAACAAATTGTAAGAAAGGTTTAGGTGATCAAATTTTTTAAATTTATTTAGATAGCTATGTATCTATTATTGGATAAGAATACAATACCTACATATTTACTTGCCTATAAAAGTTCAAACTATAATTCCCTTATACAATCCTCAAATCAAATCATCAAAAATATAAAATCTCAACCAAGAATATAAAATTCCTACACGAAATCGCAATTCACCTGCTTTTGTCTTATCATCTTTGTATAGAAAAACTACCGTTTTGCGTAAACCTTTGTATATGAAAAAGTTTTCATATACAAAGATGTAACCTAAAAATATAACCACAACAAAATACAAACACAAAGAAACAAATGTGTTTTCCTCCTCACTCAGACTTTCGTTAATTCTCTATAGTCTTTCTCTATTTCAAATTATAATATTTTTAAATCTCCAAAGTCTCCCGACTGCAAATCCATTTCTCCATGAATGTCTTGACTAGACGTTCCACAAAAAATATCTAGATGCCGCCCTATTCGACTTCCACCATGAGAGTACTATAGTTTTCATATACAAAGGTAATACTATTTTTCATTGTGCTTTTCTAATGTGGTTTTAAGATACAATAGAAAATTGAAAAAGCTAATTCATTCGCTCTCTTAATGTTAACTTTGTATATGAAAACTATAGTACTCTCATGGTGGAAGTCGAATAGGGCGGCATCTAGATATTTTTTGTGGAACGTCTAGTCAAGACATTCATGGAGAAATGGATTTGCAGTCGGGAGACTTTGGAGATTTAAAAATATTATAATTTGAAATAGAGAAAGACTATAGAGAATTAACGAAAGTCTGAGTGAGGAGGAAAACACATTTGTTTCTTTGTGTTTGTATTTTGGTGTGGTTATATTTTTTGGTTACATCTTTGTATATGAAAACTTTTTCATATACAAAGGTTTACGCAAAACGGTAGTCTTTCTATACAAAGATGATAAGACAAAAGCAGGTGAATTGCGATTTCGTGTAGGAATTTTATATTCTTGGTTGAGATTTTATATTTTTGATGATTTGATTTGAGGATTGTATAAGGGAATTATAGTTTGAACTTTTATAGGCAAGTAAATATGTAGGTATTGTATTCTTATCCAATAATAGATACATAGCTATCTAAATAAATTTAAAAAATTTGATCACCTAAACCTTTATTCCAATTTGTTTTCATATCGAGCATAAAGAAGTTTAAATTTTCAAAGTCTTAGAAAGATGATTTTTTTTAATAAATAAATTTGTTAATTGTACCTAATACAATTATTTAAAAGCTGGTTACAAAATTGTTGACAACATAGGTATTATGAAAAGATGGATATTTAATTTTTGGACGTTTTTTAATGGTAGTGAATTTTTTAAATGGGATGAGGAACTTTTAAATGTTTTTGTTTTAAAAATTAACACATAGGTACCTACCTATCTTTCAGTTTATAAAGTAGGTAGTTATAACTTCCGGTCAAAAAATTGTTTCAAGTACAAAATTTTAAACATACTTTTGCCTGTAAGTTCTTATGATATACCTACCTATTTAGGTATTTATTAAAAGAAGGACCTTCCTATCAACAATTTTGAATGATCAAGGGGATAAGCAAATGTTTACTTTTAATAAGGTACAAGACTTTATTTGGATTTTTATTTTTAGAAAAGTACCTATTATGACTTTGTAATTGTACTTACATAAATTTGATGCCTTTGTCTAAGTCTTAAGATATCTAAATTCTACCAAATCCAATTTTGATATGCCAGAGCAAAGTTTTTAACTTAGGAGTAAGTTTTCTATAAATTTGAAATAAACATAACGTTTTACTACTGTTTTAAAATATACGTACTCGTACGTGCACTTTTGACTACCGAAATGTCGGTCTATGTCTCTTCGTGTAGGAGGTAGAGTCAATTTTAGAACGAATCAGTTCAATTGACAAACCAAGACTATTTAAAATATTTCCTGTATTTTTAAATTAATTAAAAAGTAACTAACAACGTTCTATATTTTAGATGTTCATCAAAGAAAATATAGAACGTGAACGGCTGGAAAACTGGTCGCAGTCAGAGATAGATCTGTATTTGTTATTATTTAATTTTTCGTTTTTTCAATTTACAAACAAAAATCAAATATGACATTTGGCTGTGATAATAAATACTTACACACAGCATTTCCTATGTTTATAGTTAGACCACAGGTTTAGCCCTAAACTTAGGTTTAAGTTTATTTATAAATGGCCTAAACTCTGGACTTGCTTAATAACAAGTTAGCAAGAGTTTAGCAAACATCTATGAATATGCCCCAATATCTCAAAGTTTTAAAAAGATATTTAAGTCAAAAATCAATTTTTATTTATTATTAATTATTATTTATTTATTATTAAAATTAACCTGAATGTTGACAAAAATATTTTTTAAAAGATAAAATTAGTTTAAAGCCAATATCTTAAAGTTTTGAAAAGACATTAAGGCACGAGTACGATAACTTTGGCGCCAAGATATAATAACGGTTTTTGGTAGAGGGTCTTAATACAAGCATTTTTTACTATGGGAGGGGGGGTCTATCCCCCCCCGTTTAGGCGAGAGGGGCAATTTAAAAAAGTTATTATTTAAAATGGAAAAAAATAATTAAAAAATAACGGTGATACTTACAATTAAGTTGTATACATTTTTTTAAAGCCAACATTCTGTTCTATTAGCCAGTTTTTAAATCAAGTCAAAACTATACGTAGTTTTTGAAAAATTTAATTTTAAACTCAAAATTTGAGTAAAAAAAGTTAAAAAAAGGTTTAAAGTGTAACTTTTTCAATACTTCAAGATTATCTACCATTGTTTTTATTTCAGAACTTATTGCTCTTATTTGTTTTTGATCAAAAACTGAAAACTAGATGATTTTATGTCTTTTAGTTTTTGAGAAAATTGAAAATAACCACAACTACTATTTTAATTTAATTCTTTTTTTTTTGCTTAAGTGGTCTTATTTTGATAGTAATAATGGTATTTGCGTATGCGTAATGCGTGTTTGGGTGTATGTAACAGTAAGGTGTGCGCGAGTTTGGGTGTATGCAACAGTGGCATCTGTAAGGGGGGGCATGCTGCCCCCCTGCAACCCCCCTGCTTGGACTCACTATAGGATTTGGGGTGGGTCCAAGGTGGGGTGGGTGCAAGGTTGGTGCATGCAAAGTTTCTTTTGCATTTAAATAAGCTGGATTTAAGAAAAATTAATTAACCCTAGGTGTATCTTAATCCATATTCGATTATTACTATCAAAATAAGACTACGTTAATACTTAAGCAAGGAAAAAGTAATTTAATTAAAATATTTTGTTTTGGTAATTTTCAATTTTCTCAAGAACTAGAAGACATCAAGTCATCTAGTTTTCAGATCTAGTTTTTGATCAAAAACAAATAAGAGCAATGAATTATAAAAAAAAAATTGTAGATACCTAATCTGAAAGTTTTGAAAAATTACACTTTAAACCTTTTTTTTAACTTTTTTTGCACAAATTTTGACTTTAAAACAATTTTTTTCAAAAACTATGCATAGTTTTGACTTGATTTAAAAACAACCTAATAGACAAAAGTGTTGGCTTTAAAAAAAGATATAATACTTAATTATAAGTATTACCGTTATTTTTTAATTATTTTTTTCCATTTAATGTACATATTTTTTTAAACTGCCCCTACCGCCTAAACGGGGGGAGATAGACCCCCCTCCCATAGTAAAAAATGCTTGTTTTTAACTGTTCTATACAAATCCGTCATTAAACTTTGTCGCCAAAGTTATCGTACTCTCCCCGACATTAAGGTCGAAAACCAATTTTTAACAACTTTTATTATTTTTTTTGGGTTTTTAATTTTTTGTAAAAAAAACTGTCAATTCAATTTTTCTAAAAATTTTACCACCCACTCAATTTCTTTTAGAGTCCTTTTTGCATCTTTCTGCATTATTATCTGTATAACAAAATTTATTTGGACGACGAAAAAAACACACGCACGCACAGACATCTCTCTAAAAATCTTTTATTTCGACTCTTGGTACCTACCTTGAAACGTCGAGAAATCGGACCGATTACAATAACTTCCTATGGGAATTTAAGAACGCTTAACGCGAATCGGCTCTTACCCTTAATTTCCAAATTTTAGGTCGATCAACCTAATGCCTTGGGGTGAAGGTACGGGCCAGGACGGAATCAGGGGACTTCCACTTTTCTACCATCGAAATGTCATTTTTGATTAAAATCTTGAGTTCGAAGTTGTTTACGAATGCAAAAATTGCCTACCTACATAATATGACGCAAGTAAAAAAAAATAATTTCAGACCATGATTTTCTAAATTGTGAAATTAAGTCTTAAATTGACTTTAAATATCTGAAGAATCCTTCATCTTAACAAGGTTATAACACCAAGGTTGTGAAATAACATGAGTAATTATCATTGGCATAATTTTGCGTTTAATGTTAACAAATTATTGGTTGGTGAGTGGCACAAAAAAACTTCGAAATCGTATAAAAGAAAATTTCAAATCAATACAAAAAATACCTACTTCGACACTACATTTACGAAACTATACTTACTAATAGCACAGATAAGAAACTATAGTTAAGTTTATATAGTTCCTTATCTGTGCTAATAGTTAATAATTTAAAAAAAACTTTCAATTGGATTTTCCTAAAAGTCACACATCTTAAAATAGACGAGCTGACAAAATTGTATTAAAGGTACCTACAACAACAAACAACGTATATAGGTACATAGGTACCTACCTACCTAAATATCTATAAACTACATTTGTATGTGCTGTAATGTGCCCGCTAAGGTGTATAGTTAACACTTATTTATTATAAGGGATACAATAAAAGTAGGATTGGAACATAAATAAAAGACACAAATTTCAATTATCAAACTATTTAAATTATCTGGACCAACATAAAGAATGCATTTTTCTTTGTATTTTAAACTATGTACATATTTATAAATATACTGTACCTACATACTACCTATCAACTAATCTCAAACAAAGTGCAAAGTGTACGGATATTATCAGTGTCCTGATACTAGCATGAATTCCCTATGGTATTTCATGAAATACCTGCCTACCTACCAATACCTTTTATATTTAAAATTTGAATTTAAAATCAAACCCACATACAACCTGAAAAAAAATCACCTACCAATTGATATCTATCTACCAAAAAAAAATCTTTAAAGCTCAAACAAATCTAATCTTCAACTATTGGAAAAAAACTTAATGCCAAATAAAAGCAAAATACCTACCCACCAGCCAAAATATACATAACTATAACCAAACGTATAACTACCTTCATATTCTTCTTCATCACAAAGATCTGCACGACAAAAATCCCTTCGTAGCTTTGTATACATAATACAAACCATTTTTCATATACAAAGATCGTACGCAAGGAGAAACAGACTTATGAATGTAAATAAAAACAAAATCCTTACAAAATACTGAACAGCTGATGTAAGCATACAAAAACTTCATTCATCCCCTTTGATATAAAGAAATTACAAAAACAAATTCATTGACCTTCATATGGAAGCTTAGTATATGAAAACATATACAAGGATAGACTCAAATATAATGAAGGAAATTGTGTCGACTTTTTGGTTGCTAAATTAACTGAGCTCCTTATTCTGCTGGCTGCTTATGGGAATGGAAATAATATTTTTCTCTCTTTCCCCCGAGGTCTCTCCAATTTCGATTCTACTGCCAACGACGGCATCCGCTTCACCAAAAAAATTCTTCCCATGAGAGTACTATAGTTTTCATATACAAAGATGTTAAATATAAATTGAAATTATAAAATTAAAAAAAAAAAATTATATAAACGAAATTTATTTATATAAACAAAAATGAGTTTATCCTTAAAAAGAAAATTTTATTCAAAACAAAAGAAAAAATATATTTAATTGTCATCATCACCGTCAACATCCACAAGATAATTAGGAGAAAAATTCTTTGAGCATCCCACAAAACAGGGTCGAGCTGCTTATTATTTTTAAAGATTGAGGGAGGGAATTCCATAATCGAGTGGCATACACATAAAACTGGCGTTCAGATACTAAAAATGAGCAGCGTATTGGTATGAGATTGCAAGATCTTACAGATCGTGTATGGTTAATTTTATTATAAAGGTATTCCGGCTGATGAGTTTGCAGAATATTGTGAAACAAGGTTAGTGTTCTAAGTTTAAATAAATTATCTAGGGTAATACCATAAATTGATTTAGAGAAATTAGAGATGTGATCATATCTTCTTACACCAAAAACATAACGCGCAGTACTATTGTAGGCAACATTAAGTTTCCGTTTGTGTTCATAGGTAATCACAATTGCTAAAAATCTCACAACAGTAAAGCATTTGTGGTATTATCAGGGTTTTAGCCAATATTAGTCGGGTTTTTAATGGGGTTATATGATGAGATGCCCAAAGCATTCGAAGACTTCCATAAACTTTCCCTATCGAAATTCTAATATGGTTATTCCAACTGAGCGTTTTATAAAACGTGAAACCAAGGTTTTTCGCAGTATCAACAAATTCAATAACTGTATTATTTAAATAGATGTCAGGGAAATATGAAGTGTCGATTACAGTCCTGGAAATTACTAAGCACTTTGATTTCTTAGGATTCAAACAAAGATCATTTTTACGGGACCAGATAACGATTTCTTTCAAATCCTCATTAACTTCATGGACACCGTTCTCGAGCATATACCAAGTGGAAAACTATTATACAATTGAACATCATCTGCATACATGTGTACAGATGAACTCAATGGGCAAGATGGTAGATCATTGATATACATGGAGAACAGCAAAGAGCCCAAAATAGAGCCCTGAGGGACACCTCTCTGCAGAGGAAAAAATCATGACATAGAGTTGTTTGCAAAAACTGCTTGAGATCTACTGGTTAAGTAGGAAAGAATCAGTTTTACTGAAGGAGTTGAGAAATGAAATTGATCTTTAAGCTTTTTACAAAGTATATGGCGATTGACGGTATCAAAAGCCTTAGAGAAATCCAAAAGTGTAAGTACAGTTATTTTCCCATCATCCAAAACATTTCTTATATTTTCTGTTACGTCAATTAAAGCAGTTGTACAACTATGTATGTTTATTGTTTAGGCCGGAATCCTGATTGGTTGATACATAGTAATTTATTTCTGTTTATAAAAGTCCGGATTTGGTGATTCATTAGTCTTTCCAAAACTTTAGAAAGAAATGGTAATATGGCTATGGGTCGAAAATCATCTGCATCGCGATTTTTAGGTATAGGAATAACCTTGGCTTGCTTCCAAGCAGAGGGGAATGTGCTTGTCATAAAAATAGTATTGAATGCATAAGTAATGTATTTGAGAACATAAGGCAATATAGCTTTCAAAAACACCGGATGGACACCATCAATTCCAACAGAGTTGGATCTTAAAGAAAGAACACTTTCTAAAACATCAAGCTCATTAACAGATGAGAAACAGAAACCACCTGTAGACAGATGGCCATTTAAAATATCTTCTTGTGATTGTGTTTCAATAATTTGGGATTCAGAAAAAGAGAAATTAAGAGTAACAAAATTTTTGTTAAGCTCATCACAATCGATAGATACAATTTTGTTGTTAATTTTTGTACCTACACCTATCTCTCTCATATTCTTCCATAGTTTTTGTTTAGCTAGGGAAGGGTCAAGCTTAGGAGCATAAAATCGTTGTTTAGCTTCAAGAATTAAAAAGAGTACTCTATTTCTCAAAGATCTGTATTCACTATGCAATTCGTCAATCCTGAAAGTCTTCCAGCGCTTATATGCACGATTACGTTCTGTTACAAGCGACCTAATATGGTTATTAAACCAAGGATGAGCTTTAAAACGATATTGCCTTGTAACTAGAGGAACATGTAAGTTATAGAGATGGTTTATATTATTTTGTAAAAATGAAATCTGGTCATCAACAGATGGCATAAGATATATTTGATGAAAATCAAATGAATTCAAATCAACTTCCAACTGCTGCCTGTTGACATTTTTAAAATCACGAAAGCTGAAGGTAGATGAAGATATCAGGGGTGAACATTGAAAAGTAAGGTAAATTAGATCATGATGAGAGAAACAGGGAGTGGAAATTTGGTCATAAAAAAGAGCTTTTTGTAAATGACTTACAAAAAACATATCGAGTAATGTACTACTCTCCCTGGTAAAGTGAAATCGGAATCTGTAGAAAACCAAGTTTCACAGACGCAGACTACATCAATGTTTGAATGTTCAAACAAATAACGAAATTCGGGTTATTACTGAGCAGAAGATTATCTGGGCAATAAACTCGTTCAAACCCTATAAATCAGCGGGACCGGACGAGATTTTCCCAGCTCTCCTTCAAAACGCTCTCAAAGTAATAACTCCGTGGCTTAGGGTAATCTTCATAAGTTGTATCTCAAAAATGGAATCAGGAACAGGTGCTGGAGTGTTTTGCCAATCTCTCAACATCAGAGCGTCATATACACTCCCGGCTGACTGTAGTGTCTTTCAGGCCGAGGTCTTTGCCATTGGAAAAGCAGCTGAATTGGCACATCACGAAAAGCTAAGCTCTTCGGAGATTACTTTTTTCGTGGACAGCCAGGCTGCTATCAAAGCCTTAGCCAGTGAGACTATTAGATCAAAAGCAGTTTTAAGCTGTAGGAAGGAATTAAACAAAATCTGCCACACTAACCAGGTAAAACTCTGCTGGGTTCCCGGACATAGCAATATAGAAGGGAATGATATAGTAGATGAACTAGCCAGGAAAGGGTCAAAAGCAGACACAAGTAGTAGCGACCATTCAGTTAGGGGACCACTCGTCCCGATTGGGGTACTCAAGAGGAAGATAGACCTTAAACTAAAAGAGAAAACCAATATCTCCTGGAAATCCAGGAACGATTGTGCAATCTCTAGAAGTTTATGGCCTAACACAAATGAAAAAGAAACTCGGTATATTCTATCGCTGAGTAAAAAGAACATTAAAATCTTGATAGGTGTACTAACAGGTCATTGCGCCATTGGCACAATGGCTAACAGGATAGGAGCATTTGCACCCGATTTTTGTAGGAGCTGTCAGGATGAGGAGGAAATGGAAACCATTGAACACCTGCTCTGCGACTGTCCGAACCTCCAAACCAGCCGACTCCGTCATTTCGGAAACAGGTTTGTTGGAGAACTGGATGATCTAGCACAGGTCTCAATGGCGAGCATGAGGAAATTTATAGATAGCACAGGCTGGTTCGTTAACGAGCCAGTCTACGCTAATCGACAGAGTTGAATTGAACTGAGAGCATCGATGCTAAATTTTTACTTTTACAGGGGATCACAATGGACCAATAGGCCCCCGTGTACGCAACAGCTTCTTGCTGTGCACACCCCTTACAACCTAACCTAACCTAACGAAATTCATCCAGCTTGGGACCTAAACTCTGAGCATTAATATGGCAAACTCTCAAGCCAGTGTACTGCGCACCTAAAATTCGAATCAAAGAACGCGTAGAATCATGTGAACCCTCGAAAATCGAATTCCTGTTATGATTATTAGAATCAATCATTAATATAGATATTGAAGCAACAAGGACCCATATCATGAAAGAATTTCAAATATAGAAGGACGACGATTACGATGACAGTGATAACGACAATGACAATGACAAATTTATATTTTTCTATATTAATATTCATTTTTTATTCAATTTGTTATTACTTATGTAGGTACTATAAAAAATAATAAAAAAGAAAATTCCTAATAATAAGAGCGAAAAATTTAATTATTTATAATAAGATAAGATAGTTCAGGAAAAAAAATAGTTGTTTACTTTTTTCTCTTCTTCAAGTCTATTCTTTAATCAGCTGTTTCAGTTCTCATAGATGATTTGGTGGCAAATTCAATTAGAATATCGTTGTTCTCCACGAAAATAGCTTTATCATTGCGGTTCTTTTTAACGTAAACAAACCCACGCATTGTAAAGGCTAAGAACAGTTGCCCTTCATTCTTCATTTTGATTGCACTTTGCAGAAGTGATCTAGTGAAAGTTCGTCACTGAGATGTCTCTGAAGAAAGTTAGCAACTGGGTCACGAGCAGTGGACTAGGTGTTAAACAGAGCAACTCTGATGCTCTTAGAACTTCAAACGACCAAAACTAAGATACCTGCCTTAACTCTACCCCGACTGCATGGTCATCCTGTCTAGTGATAAATATCTAGTAGTCGTTCTAAATCCCAAACTTAAGTAGAAAGTAAACATTGAAGAACGGTTTAAGAAGGCTTGCATGATGGCCTTTTACGCCTGCTAAAAAATATTTGGTAAGAAATGAGGCATTCAAGAGTTTGTGGATGTACACAGCCATTGTATCACCTATATTGTCAAATGGATCGATTGTGGGGTGGCCTGCGATTAACAAGAAATTCAACATCGACAAACTAATGAAGGTTTAAAGAATATCTAGTGTAAGCACTACAGAAGCCCTTTTGATCCTGTCCAACAGATGCCTTAAATTTTCTTCTGCGCCTACAAGTAGATCTACAGATTAAATATTGGTTCTACAGATTAAATATTGGTTTTCCAGACCCTAAGGGCATGGTTATATTACGGAGCTGAATAGACAGACGGGTCAAAGATGGTGTGTGGTGTTGGAACGGTAATCTTCGTCGAGTTCTTAAATATCTTATGTTCTTTCATCTACCTGATTTTGCCAGTGTAAATCAAACTTAAACCACAATAGAAACCCGGCTATCTGCACTAAAAGCCATGCGGCTGTTATGGCTATTAATTCAGCCACAGCATCCTTTATACCGTTCCAACAACATCAACCTACGTGTCACTCTTATATGGGCTCCAAGTCATAGTTGCATCGATATATATGAATGCGCTGAAGAATTGGCCGGCAAAGATCAGCCCTTCATAGCTTTCATAACTCACTTGCGTTAAGGGTAAATATTCCTCTTGGAGCATTTTATGATTTTTGTTGAAAGATTACAGCCCTAGAAAGATATGGTCTAACTATAACATAAAACATTCAATCGAACGATAAATGCATGATATAGCCCTACAATATATACAGGACACTGGCCGAAAGGAGATTATGCAGCAATACTTATTGTTGCCGTAGCTGCGGAGACCAACATGGAAGGGGAACTGTGAAAATGTTCTGAACTGGCCAGTTCTAGAATGTCAACATTCAAATTTACTTTCTGAACGTGATGAAATGGCTCTTATGGCCCTGAATTTGCCTATATAAATCCGTTATAAAATATAATTTTTCAAAACATAGGCCTAACGAGTTTAAGGTATCAAAACGGCGCTTTCCAGAAAAATTAAGTAAATGTAATTGACAATATTTTTGTCATAACACTAAAAACACTTTAAGAAAAGTATGTTCTTGTTAGCATTAAAATTGAAGTCACTTCCCTATGCTTAAAATGTGTTAAAATTAACCAAATCGTAAGGATTTGGTGGCACTACAGCATGAGGAAAATTAGGGCCTGCAACTACAACAGTCACTTCCCTATGCTTAAAATGTGTTAAAATTAACCAAATCGTAAGGATTTGGTGGCACTACAGCATGAGGAAAATTAGGGCCTGCAACTACAACAGTTCCCAATCATTTCTGTGTGCGAGTGATTTTAAGGTACCTACAGCTTTTATGCTGAGTCCGATCGGCTTATTTGAGAAAGCACTTTTCGAGAAAAGAATTACTTTCGTAGGATTTAAAAATCAATTTTAGGTAATAAATTCACTCATTATTTGTATCATGATTCTTTTTAAAACGGAACACTTTTACCTAAATTTCGGAACAATTTTAAGAATCGCAGTTTCTTGAAGTGATTAATTTGACAAACAATATAAACGCTATGTGAAAGAACCATTCATAGCTAGTCTTCAAACAATTTTTTTTAAATTTGTTTTCCAATATTGTAGATTTTATTTGTATTATTATTATTTTGTAGGCATTGAGATCTATCGTTCTAAATGTTTTATTAACTCCATACAAACTTGAAGCTCATAGGGTATAAACATTTAATTTAATTCTAAGAAATTATTACAAATCATAGCAATATCCCGTCTGCTGTAAAGAAAATACAGATTAAAATAAAAATACAATCAGAAAGTAAGGTTTTACAAAATAGTTCTAATTTAATGAGTTTTTTTTTTATAGATTCACTAAGGAAATTTATAATAAAAACCTGTGAGTTTTAGTTCAGTCAGAACAGTAAATAATTCAATGTTTGAAACTTTTATTTCAGTCAAACCAAACTTTTTTATTTTAACGTGCAAATGAGTAGTTGTGACTTATTGCTTCAAAACATGTTTAAATCAATATCTCCATATTTCTTAGCATGAGAAACATATTCTATAAGAGGTTTCCAACCACGGTCATCATTTAAAACATTAATGTATTTCTCTAACGAAAGAAAATTACCTGTCCAAAAACAATCCTTGACATTAAAAGAGACACTCTTTCCATACAATTCTGATATAACATCTGGTCTTTGCGAGCTATGCAGTCGTATAAAGACATTTTTAATTCTTCGATATGTGATCGGAAACTCGTTCAAAATAGCTAGATCATATAAGATGTGACTGGGCTGTAACCACTGTCAAAACTTATCCTAAGAAATAATGTTTGAATGTTTAGATCTGATCGACTCATTTCCTTGATAATGTAAGGTAAGGCAGACTCCGTATGCATCGCATAATTAGGCTTATTCTTAGGTTGATTGAAAATATTTCATTACCACAGCAGAGACAGCTATTCTCTGTAGCGTTGAAGACTTTAAATTAGACCAAATGCTGTTTAAAGCAACTTTGGCAACTTTCGTTTTTTCTGTAGCATGTGCGCGATTTTTTAAATTAAATTAAGCAAGATATTTAAATTCAACCACGACTTCGATAAAATCTTCGGCGTCGTCACGAATCCAGTTGCGACGATAACCTATAGATCCGTTGCATGATCTGAATACCATAATTTTAGACTTAGACTTACCGTAGTACTTTTGTAGTTTATTGATTTGAAGCTGTAGAGTAAACGAGTACCGAGTTGTAACAATTACTTAGTTTCTAATTGACAGAACTATGCTTAGTATTTCTGTGAAGAAATCAAGTGGTTACTTTTCGAGTATTAACAACTGATATACTCGTAATAACTAGGTTCTACCTTGTTTTAAGGAGATGTTTATGACTGAATCCTAACTAATATTTGAATCCAAGTTAATAGGAATAGTGCCTAGTACTTGTAAAGGTTTTTTTTTTTTTTTTGTTAAAGGATTTGAAACTTGAAAAAAGGGGCTAGGATGTGACCTACACTGATAACTTCCCATTCTGTCTGAATGAAATTCTTCATTTTTTCACGAGATATCAAGAATCGAACATCAATCATTACCAATTTTGCGTACTAGTTTTTGTAAATTTTAATTTTTATGAAAACAATATTTTCTATGAAATTAGTTTGAAGCCAATATTTAAAAGTTTTGAAAAGATATTTGAGTCGAAGATCAATTTTTATCATATATTTTTTTATTTTTTGTAAAAAAGCTGTCAATTCGATCTTCCCAAAAGTTTACTGAATGTTGAAAACAGCATTTTTATATCCTTATTATTAATTTTTAAAAATATTTAAGTCGAAAATCAATTTTTACCAACTTTTAGACTTGTTTTTTTAAGGTTTTTATTTTTGTTAAAAAACGGTCAATTCGATTTTTTTCTAAATTTTACCAGGTGTCAAAAACGTTATTCTTGGTTGCATACAATTATTTTGGAGATGAAATCATTTTTTGTTCGTAAAATACTTGGGGTGACAAATATTTTTTTTTTCATTTTTTTTGGTTTATAAAAAAAAACGTTAATTAATTTTTTTGTTTGTAATTATATCAGTTTGGTATCAAGTCACAACTATAATATAAAATTTTATTCAAATCGCTAGTCGCTGCATTATTATCTGTATAACAAAATTTATTTGAAGTCGATGTATCTACTGGTTTTAGAGATATAGACGAACAAAAAAGCTTCCCAAACTTACATACGTACACACACACGCACATACATCTCTCTAAAAATCTTGTATTTAGAATTAAGGACCTTGAAACGTCGAGAAATGTCAAAATTTTCAATTCGACAAACCGGAAAGATTACAATAACTTCCCATGGAAAGTTAATAAAGCAAGGTGTATACAAGATGTCAATAAGGTTTTATCTTTATTTAAGAGCCCTATTAATGGCATTATGTGTGACAAAATATAACATAGTTTAAATGGCCACCGCTTCTTCGTTAGGTGGCGCGGTGCCTATTCGAAAAGTCCAGTTTTTGATGACTTTGACGAATAAATCAGGCTGAAGGATTGGTGTCTTCCCTTATCTGGCAGTTTTGCTTATTCACGTACCCATCCCAAAATGATTTTTCGACCAAAATCGGGATCAAATTTAAATTAATATGATCGTTCACTAAGCCGGTGGACTCGAATTTAACCATCAAACATTGAGTATTCGACTTGGAAGGACGACCATGTACCCCATACAAGGGGCGCATATCGTTGCTGCTAGAGAATACTCGACGTTTTAACTGGGCTGATAATTTGTCTTTAGTGACTAATCAAAAGAAGATATTTTGAAGGAAAGTAAGAGAGTTCTGATTATGTTTTAACTTTTATTTTTAACTTCCCATAGGAAGTTATTGTAATGGGTCCGATTTTTAAAATTGAAAATTTTGACATTTCTCGACGTTTCAAGGCCCCTAGAGTCGAAATAAAAGATTTTTATAAAGATGTCTGTGCGTGCGTGTGTACGTACGTTCGCGAAGTTTTTTTCGTCGTTCATAGCTCAAGAAGCAGAATAGATATCGACTTCAAATAAATTTTGTCTCAAGAAAATTGCGTTTGTGCTTTTTTCTACCATAGCAATTTAAAAAAAAGGTGAACATTTTGTTAACCCTAAATATCTCACGAACCAATGACGCTAGAGACTTGAATTAAATTTTATATTATATAGTGTAACGTGATACCAAACAAGTATATTTTTGGAAAAAAATCCAATAAACGGTTTTTTTATAAATCAAAAAAGAGGCTGGGATGCGACCCACACTGATAACTTCCCATCCCGTCTATCGATTTGTCTTGCTTAAAAGTTTGTCTAAATGTATCAATTCTTACCAAATTTGCGTTCTATTTTTTGTAGTTTATGAAAAAATGGACTGTTGGATTTTTATAAAAAAATTACTGAATATAAAAAACAATATTTTCTGTGAAATAAAATAAGTTTGAAGCCAATATTTTTAATTTTTGAAAAGCTATTTGAGCCGAAAATCAATTTTTACCAACTTTTATTAATTTTTTTGTTTAGGTTTTTATTTTTTGTAAAAAAACTGTCAATTCGATTTTTCTCAAAATTTGTCCTAATGTTGAAAACAATATTTCTTATAAGTTAAAATTAGTTAGAAGCCATAATCTCAAATTTTTGAAAAGATATTTAAGTCGAAAATCAATTTTTACCAACTTTTTTTTCGGTTTTTATTTTTTTGTAAAAAAACTGTCAATTCTATTTTTTTCAAAATATTACTGAATGTTGAAAACAATATTTTTTGAAAGATAAAAGTAGTTTAAAGCCAATATCTCAAAGTCTTGAAAAGATATTTGAGTCAAAACTCAATTTTTACCAACTTTTTTTTTATTTTTTTTTTTAGGTTATTATTTTTTGTAAAAAAAGTGTCAATTCGATTTTTCTCAAAATTTGTCCTACTATTGAAAACAATATTTCTTATAAGTTAAAATTAGTTAGAAGCCATAATCTCAAATTTTTGAAAAGATATTTAAGTCGAAAATCAATTTTTACCAACTTTTGTTAATTTTTTTTTCTGTTTTTAATTTTTTGTAAAAAAACTGTCAATTCTATTTTTTTCAAAATTTTACTGAATGTTGAAAACCAATATTTTTTGAAAGATTAAAGTAGTTTAAAGCCAATATCTCAAAGTTTTGAAAAGATATTTGAGTAAAAACTCAATTCTTACCAACTTTTTTTTTATTTTTTTTTAGGTTATTATTTTTTGTAAAAAAAATGTCAATTCGATTTTTCTCAAAATTTTATCAAATGTCAAAAACATTATTCTTCGTTGCACAAAATTGTTTTGGAGATGAAATCATATTTTAGTCGTAAAATTTTCGAATCCAATGAAAATAAGCCTGTATAAGTGTATAGATAGATACCTTTATGTCAAATATTTGCAAATTTCGATTTTTTGAAACATCATTTTCGTTACATAAAGTAGACTTTTTTATTTAGCTTGAATAAAAATGGATTGCTGTCCTGCACAATGGACGAAAAGCAGTTAAACTATAAACATTTATAGACGTGAAAGTGAAAAAAAAAGGCTGGGATGCGACCCACACTGATAACTTCCCATCCCGTCTGTCGATTTGTCTTGCTTAAAAGTTTGTAGGGTTTCGTGTTTTGTTTCTCAAAAATTTAAAAATTACAAAAAATATTTTGCATATAATAAAATAGTTTGATTTCAAAATCAGTTTTTGTTAACGAGATTTTTAGTCGAAAACCAATTTTTACCAAATTTAGTAGCATTTCTTAAAAGTTTTTATTTCTTATGTAACAAATACAAATTGGATGAATGAAATGAATTTAAAGTCAATACCTTTTAATTAAAAAAAGATAATTGAGTCGAAAATCTATTTTTACCAACTTTTATTAATTTTTTTAGGTTTTTATTTTTTGTAAGAAAGTTGTCAATTCGATTTTTGTCAAAATTTTATTGAATGTTTAAAACAATATTTCTCATAAGATAAAATTAGTTTAAAGCCAATATCTCAAGGTTTTGAAAAGATATTTAAGTCAAAAATCAATTTTTACCAACTTTTGTTTATTATTTTTTAGGTTTTTGATTTTTTTGTAAAAAAAACTGTCAATTCGATTTTTCTCAAAATATAACTGAATGTTGAAAACAATATTTTTTAAGAAATAAAATTAGTTTAAGGCCAATGTATTAAATTTTTGAAAAGTTATTTGAGTCGAAAATCAATTTTTATTAACTTTTATTCGTTTTTTGTTTTAGGTTTTTATTTAAAAAAAAAACTGTCAATATTTCTTATTAGATAAAATTAGTTGGAAGCCATAATCTCAAATTTTCGAAAAGATATTTAAGTCTAAATTCAATTTTTACCAACTTTGAGTAATGTTTTTTTTTAGGTTTTATTTTTTATAAAAAAAACTGTCAATTAGTTCTTTCTCAATTTTTTTTTCGTTGCACAAAATTGTTTTTGGAGATAAAATCATTTTTTATTCGTAAAATTTTCGAGGGAACAAATATTTTTTTTTTTCAGTTTTTTAACTTCCCATAGGAAGTTATTGTAATGGGTCCGATTTGACAAATTGAAAATTTTGACATTTCTCGACGTTTCAAGGTCCCTAGAGTCGAAATAAAAGATTTTTAGAAAGATGTCTGTGCGTGCGTGTGTACGTACGTCCGTACGTCCGTACGTCCGTACGTTCGCGACGTTTTTTTCGTCGTCCATAGCTCAAGAACCAAAAGAGGTATCGACTTCAAATAAATTTTGTTATACAGATAATAAGGCAGAAAGATGCAGAAAGGGCTCTCAAGAAAATTGCGTGGGTGGTTTTTTTACCATAGCAGTTTAAAAAAAAGGTGAAAATTTTGGTTAACCCTAAATATCTCATGAACCAATGACGCTAGAGACTTGAATTAAATTTTGTATTATATATTGTAACGTGATACAAAACAATTATATTTTTGGAAAAAAATTCAATTAACGGTTTTTTTATAAATCAAAAAAACTGAAAAAAAATATAATTGTTTTGTATCACGTTACAATATATAATACAAAATTTAATTCAAGTCTCTAGCGTCATTGGTTCATGAGATATTTAGGGTTAACCAAAATTTTCACCTTTTTTTTAAACTGCTATGGTAAAAAAACCACCCACGCAATTTTCTTGAGAGCCCTTTCTGCATCTTTCTGCCTTATTATCTGTATAACAAAATTTATTTGAAGTCGATACCTCTTTTGGTTCTTGAGCTATGGACGACGAAAAAAACGTCGCGAACGTACGGACGTACGGACGTACGGACGTACGGACGTACGGACGTACAGACGTACGGACGTACGGACGTACGTACACACGCACGCACAGACATCTTTCTAAAAATCTTTTATTTCGACTCTAGGGACCTTGAAACGTCGAGAAATGTCAAAATTTTCAATTTGTCAAATCGGACCCATTACAATAACTTCCTATGGGAAGTTAAAAAACTGAAAAAAAAAATATTTGTTCCCTCGAAAATTTTACGAATAAAAAATGATTTTATCTCCAAAAACAATTTTGTGCAACGAAAAAAAAATTGAGAAAGAACTAATTGACAGTTTTTTTTATAAAAAATAAAACCTAAAAAAAAACATTACTCAAAGTTGGTAAAAATTGAATTTAGACTTAAATATCTTTTCGAAAATTTGAGATTATGGCTTCCAACTAATTTTATCTAATAAGAAATATTGACAGTTTTTTTTTTTAAATAAAAACCTAAAACAAAAAACGAATAAAAGTTAGTAAAAATTGATTTTCGACTCAAATAACTTTTCAAAAATTTAATACATTGGCCTTAAACTAATTTTATTTCTTAAAAAATATTGTTTTCAACATTCAGTTATATTTTGAGAAAAATCGAATTGACAGTTTTTTTTACAAAAAAATCAAAAACCTAAAAAATAATAAACAAAAGTTGGTAAAAATTGATTTTTGACTTAAATATCTTTTCAAAACCTTGAGATATTGGCTTTAAACTAATTTTATCTTATGAGAAATATTGTTTTAAACATTCAATAAAATTTTGACAAAAATCGAATTGACAACTTTCTTACAAAAAATAAAAACCTAAAAAAATTAATAAAAGTTGGTAAAAATAGATTTTCGACTCAATTATCTTTTTTTAATTAAAAGGTATTGACTTTAAATTCATTTCATTCATCCAATTTGTATTTGTTACATAAGAAATAAAAACTTTTAAGAAATGCTACTAAATTTGGTAAAAATTGGTTTTCGACTAAAAATCTCGTTAACAAAAACTGATTTTGAAATCAAACTATTTTATTATATGCAAAATATTTTTTGTAATTTTTAAATTTTTGAGAAACAAAACACGAAACCCTACAAACTTTTAAGCAAGACAAATCGACAGACGGGATGGGAAGTTATCAGTGTGGGTCGCATCCCAGCCTTTTTTTTTCACTTTCACGTCTATAAATGTTTATAGTTTAACTGCTTTTCGTCCATTGTGCAGGACAGCAATCCATTTTTATTCAAGCTAAATAAAAAAGTCTACTTTATGTAACGAAAATGATGTTTCAAAAAATCGAAATTTGCAAATATTTGACATAAAGGTATCTATCTATACACTTATACAGGCTTATTTTCATTGGATTTGAAGTAAGAGGAATAAGTGGATAATATTTATATCATCTTAACTATGATGCTGAGATATTTTGGATTAGACACCACTACCTCGATAAAATGAATTTTCACTTTCCAATCAAATGACTATTTTAAGCAAAGCTTTAAAAAAATATTTATTCTTAAGATATTAACAACTTTAAAGGAGCTTAACGAGCTTATTTCATTTTCTTACAACTGAAAGCCCCAAGCTCAAAATGAATCAAGTTCAGAAAAAGTTCAAGTTATGAATGAGATACAGTTTGTATTTTCAGAAATTGGAATTGCTTGTTACAAAAAAGTGTAAATTTTGTCACATGTGTGTAATATTTAGTTGAAACAAAGCTCAACTTCAAATAAAATATGTTAAAGAGATGATGAAATGGATACGAACAGAAAGCTATTTCGACCAATGTAAATGTTAGATAATATAAAAATAAACAAACATACATATATAAGGCCAAAAGAGTATAACACTTCGAAAGAACATGGATTCGTTCTACTTTTGTTTTTATTTATAAGGGTTGTCTCTGAGATGCTATTCAATATTTTTTAATGTTTTTTATGTTTTAATACTAAAGATTCGACAATTGTGTTCATTTTTTAAATGTTTTTCTCGTCTCAACTTACTCAAGCATCAACACTCCATTACATTTTCGTCGTATGGGGAGAAATTGTTGATTTGCGGTCTTTTATATTTTCAAAGATATCAAAGGTCTCAATAAAACCAACTAAGGAACATTTTGTTTGTAGGGACATAAGTATTTTTTCATGCATAAATGCATTTTTATTGAATAGTTTTGGCAAGTCTTAAACAAACTAAACGGAAGAAGCCACATGTTCGACAAGGCAGTGTACTATGTTGTTCCGAAACACATTTTAGCAACCTTAGCGCGTGGTCGAGGGGTGTTATTTTCTTTAAAACGTGGGAAGCACATAAAAGATACTTATTGGTTATTTGTCTCTTTTTTATGACTCTAACGACCAATTTCTTCACATAGTCCTAACGTTAGTACAAATACTAGTCCTAGAATTAATACTCAAATTGGTATCGATTCATTTCTTCCCACAAGAACTAAGACCTTGTTCTATTGATTTGGAACCGAGTATTTTTAAGGACGCGTTCCTTAGCAACAAGCTAGGACCTCCTTATTATAGCAGTTGTTAGTGTTCGAATCGGTACCAAATGACTTCTTCACAGAAGAACTTAGCTATACATAGTTCTGTCGAATAGGTACCGAGTACCAATCAGAACTGTGTATTCTCTGGTACTACAAATTGATGGGCTAGGGCGTTGATACTGGAACCATAGCAAAGAAAAGCATTCGATTTGGCTGCTGTTCTTTTAATAAATAAGCAATTTTTATTTGATTGCTTATGAATCTTTATTTCGGTAGTTTCTGCTGTCCATGTTTGTTTGAAATATCGATTTAGTTTTTGATTGCGACAATTTGTTTCAAGATTTTAAAAATATGTATCGTGAACGATGAAGATAAGGATCAAGTTGGTGGGATTGTTTGACGTATTTACCATATGGCACCACAACGATACATCATATGTTCTTTGGCATTATCGGTTCCAAATGCACGTTTATAGTTTGTTCTTTATGTAGTAGCTGATGAAATACGACATCAATAGACATGGTCCTAATGTTACTAATTCAGAATTATAACCTTAATAAAATAGGTGTTTCGTCATGATGCATGTTTAAAATGCATATTAACTTCTCGTACATACACGGTTAATTCCATATTTGGCAATATGACATAGATATGGAATATGGCAAGAATTAACGATGATGTCGTTGGTCGACTAAATGGAACGTACATTTGTTTGTAGGTAGTTAAACATATGCATACATGTGAATCAACAAATATTTTTAATTACATCGAAATTACCACACTTTAAAGATCTTTAACTGCTGCATAATTCTGTTGAACAGAAATAAAAGGAAATCAAGTTCAAACAAATGCAGCCAATTAAAATATTTTTAACATCCTTGTTTACGAAAAATTTTAATTTTTGTTTAGCTGCAAATAACTATTAATATAGTACCCATTTCCGAAGTTAGATCGTGTACTAGTAATGTGAAGAAATTTGGGGCTACTGGTTTTTTGGGAATACTTTTAAGGCTTAGTACCTGACCTAGCTAGACTGGGTATTAGGACAGCTTAGGAATAATGTGAAGAAATTGGGCGTAAGACATTTATGAAATGAAAGATTTTGATTACTAGTGAAATCTATTCTATGAGCACAAATCTGTGTCCTGTGCAGTTAAAGTAAGAAAAGTCTAGATATGCTCATGATTTGCTTTGGGCATGATCGAATAAGAACAAAATTCATTTTTTTAAGTATTGACGTAAGTGCAATATGTACTACATGTTATATTTATATGTATCAGATGTGTTTAAAAATAATTGTTCACTTTTTTAAGAATAGTTAAGAACAAAACTACATCATATCTATACCTATTGCGAGATTCCCTGTATACTAAAAAGTGGATTTCAATGACAGATAGAATAAGAAAATATTCATAGTAGTCTTACATCTACATTCTACAGGCTGATTGGTATAAGGTGCACCAAAGGTCTTTGGCGAGGAGATTGGGTTTAGACTAAAAAAATTGTCTTTGAGGTGGGATTCCGTTTCCCCTCGTTTAGGCGGTAGATGCAATTTTCTACGAAATCGACTTAAAACAGAGAAAAACATATTAAAAATATCGGTAGAAATAAAACAAAAATAATCTTTTTTGCAATTTTAAATTCAATACTTTTAAAACCGGCTACTCAAATATATATCCTAGTTTTTGAAAAATTAAGTTAAATCAAAAGAACTTTTTTTCCAAGAAATACACTTTTTTTCATTCTCCCAATTCTTATCTCTTTTATTATTTCTTACTGAATGCCATAGTGGTTTTAGCAAATTATTAAAAACAAATGAGCTGCAGAGTATATCTAAAAATGAGTAGGGACACTCTCTACACAATATATGCAACACCTACTAAAACAATTAAAAATGAACAATAAAACAAAACAAAAAATTATTATAAGTGAAAACAGGTCAAATTTTAATCCTTACCTGACATATAGCTAATGTTAGAAAGATACACAATTGGTTTTCCCAACACCAACACATTCACCTTCGATCGTATGATACATACAAATGAGGTCTTTTTTCATAATGGATTTTTAAAGGCGATCCAATGTGATCGCATGTGTTTGTATGGTTTTGTTGTGCTGTTCATTGATTGAATGTGACCATGACCAGCCTCTACTCTTCTTTTATTTATTGTGTCACTTTTTTATTTTATAAATTATACCTCTTATGTATTTTTTAAATAAATGTATTGTTCTGAAATATGAAAATTGCAACTTCATCAATTGTTTACATTTTTTCACAATGCATTTTTAAAGGCGATCTGGTTTGAATTGTAATGATTTGTTCGGAAGTGTTTCAGTGCGTTGAATAAAGGGTGACTTGTGTATCTTAAAAGTGATTAAAATAAAAATTAAAATGGGTAAACATTATTTAAAGTGTTTGGCATGCGGTCGAGAAGAAAAAGTTAATTCTGGTGTTAAATACTTTAAACTGCCAGAAAATATAGAAAGGTAAGCAATATTGTTGTGTTATTGAGAATGTTGTTGAATTAAAAATTGCAACGGTTTTTTTTGTGTTGAGTACGAAAAATAGATTTAAAATCTCTGGAGTTTTATAATGTCAGGCTATAATTATATTTTTTTTTGTATAAAATATGTACGATCTGAACCCTTCTTTAGTTCGTGGTAGTAGATTGTGTGGTTTTTAATCAATTTCAATTTTGGTTGTAACTTCGCGCTCTTTCAGCGTTTTGTAAACACAATAACCTCAACTGCCTGAGATTAAGATACGGTTAAAAATTATTATTTTTTTCTTTCTCCTTTCTTCAGGAGAACAAAGTGGTTAAGTGCTATTTACAAACCACATTTGTTAGAACTACAAATTTCACGAGATTTAAGGGTGTGCGAAAATCATTTCTCAAAAGATATGTATTCCGCTTCCAAAATTCGTTTAAAATTGTCGGCTATACCTGACTTAAATATTTTAGAAACCTTAACTGACACTGCAGAAGGTGAGACGAATAAGAGGAATATAAATACTAAACAAGAAGACGAGAATTTCGAAACAGTGGTTTCTAATCAAGAGCAATTGGAGTTTTTAGAGGAAGGAGTGGGCAAAATCCAAAGTGCTGAATTACTCGAAATCTTTGAAGAAGATGAACTGCTTAGAGAAATTATTCAAGTTGGAGAATCAATCGAAGCGAAAACCTCATATAGAGAGCATAAGGCAACGCAGACAAACATCAAGGAAACAGCCGAGGTATTTCAATTAAGAAAAGAGTGTAAGAATTAAAAAAAAAAGAAAAATATTCAGATGATGCGTATTTAGAAAAAAATAAAATCGTTTTACCTAAAGAGTTAGCGTTACACATATGTAAAACATTATTTTTAAGACCTAAGTAAAATTACTGTAAAAAAGATATAGCTATGCCCTTATTTTTCGGAACACCCTATGCTACAGTCAAAAGAAAAACTCTTTTTCTTCCTTCTCTTTTACACTGTAACACTTCTTACTACCATCTATTTCTCGTGATTATGTGACATAGCGGTAATTTCAAATATGAACTCAGAAGGAAAACGTGAAGAGTGTCCTACTCATTATTAGATATACTCTGGGAAAAAGACCCATCTTTATGTACATATTTATGTAGTTGTCAGTTTACCAAAGATATTTCTCAGAGAACGAAGAGAAATACGCAAGTTTCTGTATATATCTAATTCAAATACCAAATGTGTCCGATAAAATATTAAACTACAAAGAAAAGCTATTTTGAAGCTTTTTAAACTTTAAAAGAGAACTTTAATAGTGAATTTTCTTTCCATCGATTCATCGGTGCTGGAATCCTTTGGATTAATATAGAATTCAATTTATCTTACAATGCTCAGTCGATTTGAGTTCGCATAGATACAAAAAATCAAAGCTTTTAATACATTCGTGGAATATTTTAAAAAATATCTTCTTGTAATAGCTTAAAAATAAATTTTCTCATAAATTTAGTTTGGTGTTTACTAATATCAATATCAGCAAAATTTTGAATCTTAAATTTATGTAAATGACCAATAAATAAATTAATAACCAATCGCTAACGCATACAATCTTTGAGTTTTTGCAGAGTCTTTTGATTACTTCCGTTATGTTGATTTTTTAATTGAGCTTATAAGAAGTATAGTTCTAAATACAAAAATGTTGATCCGTTCTGTTACAATAAGCTTAAAATATCAGTGAAATATCTTTTTCGATTAAAAAATAAATTATAGTAACATGATAGAATTCTAAAAAATAAGAAAAATATATTTTGTTTACTATTAAAACTATAAAACAAACAAACTCAAAGGAAACCGCGTTAACATTTCTCTATATTTAACACAATATATATCTACCTACATATCTATTAAACCATGTCTACGTTTTCCGATACATATCCCTAAGATGTGGGTGGGAATGGGCACGCACGGTGGAAACTGTTATTTCATAGCCTGCAGATTAAACATTAGTTCATATAATTGTGGGGTGTTTTGAAATGACAACCAAATCTTTTTATTTAAATTTATTTTTGTTTAAATTTGTTTGCAAACTCATAAGTATTCAAATTTAAAGTCAACATATCGGCTTAACGATCTAAATTATGTTTTCGCCTTCATCGCTCCTAGAAAATCTGTGCTGTCTTATCTGGTATAAAATATAAAACTATATTTTAAACGTTGGTCAAAAGTTACTGCCATGTGACACAAACATTTGTCATTTTTGTATAATGCTTATGTATTCTTAGTATGATCAAATCTATTAAAAGTTGGATTTTGAAAATATATTACTGCCTTTTTCATATTTGACAATTATAATTCAGTATTTGCAAATTCTAAACAATTGCCATTGCACAACTCCAGTACTACACTACAAAATGTTAAGTATACTGTATAATGTATATGTATGTTTACCCCTTCAGTGTTTTCAACTCGAGGTTTGTTATGGTTGGTTAGCATTCAAATAAAAAACATATTAACAAAAGCTTGACATCAAAAAATTTACTGTTTAGGTAAGGATAAAGAATGAGTGTTGTGGATTTAAAAAGTGCAAGTGAAGGCTCACAATAATATAAAGAAAACATTAGAGTCATAATTATCAAATTGTGTTAAGGAAAAACTTTTGATATTTTAGTTACCTTACCGAATAAAACGGCCAAATTGTGGAGCAGGGTAAAAAGTCCATAGGACGGGTTAAAAGTCCATAAATGCAGTATGAGACCCACAGTAGTGCATCAAAAGTACATTCACAAGAATAAAGGCAAAACATCTTTTTTGATTCAAATTAAAAAAAGAGATTGGGCTGCGACTCACATGGATAACTTCCCATGCGTGCCCGAATTGTCTTAAACTTAAACATAATATTAATAAAAATATTTTGTGTGAAATAAATAATTTGAAGTAAATACCTTTCATTGTTCTTCTAATACTTCAATCAACCTTTTCTTATCAGTTTTTGTTGTTTTGTAGGTTTTCGTGTTTCGAAAAAAAAAATGAAATTTTCTAAAACAATAACTAAAACATTAACAACAATATTTTGCATATGTTCGGTTTTTGTTAACGAGATTTACAGTCGAAAACAAATGTTTACCAGTTTTAGTTCAATTTTTTTTAAAGTTTTTTAAATTTTGTCTAATACATTATCATCCGTTGACAATAAGCTTTAGCACAGAATGAAAATCAATACCTTCATTTATTCACGTGATATCGAGAACCGAACATCAATTTGTATCACTTTTGTGTAGATCTTAATTGTATGGAAAAACTTACTGTTGAATTAAAAAAAAAGTGAGCCGTCATGGGACGCCTGGCAGATGTGAAACACCGTACACTCTACTACATATAAAATATATATATATAAATTAAATATTTCTACGGCATCTCCTTAACTTATATACATATGTATACCTCAGTATAGCGTGGCGACCCGTCGTCACCACACCGTACACTCTACTACACATAAAATATATATGTATATGTATACCTTAGTATACTTAGTATAATTCGGTTTACAAGTGAGCCTATAGATGTTTGACATCAAAAACTTTCAATTGGAATTTCCTAAAAATCACACATCTTAAAATAGAAGAGCTGACAAAATTGTATAAAAGGTACCTACAACAGCAAACAACATATACCTACCTACCTACCTAAATATAAACTAAATTTTTTTAAAAATGATAAAACAAAAGGAGGATTGGAACATAAATAAAAGACACAAATTTCAAATATCAAATTATTCAAATTATCTGAACCAACATAAAGAATGCATTTTTGTTTTTATTTTAAACTACATAATATGTAGGTATTTATAAATACTGTACCTACCTATCTACTAATCTCAAACAAAGTGCTAAGTGTATGGATAATGGATATTATCACTGTCCGGATACTAGTAGGAATTCCCTATGAAATTTTATGAAATACCTGCCTACGTGCCAATACCTTTTATATGCACATATATAAAAATTGAATTTAAAATCAAACCCACATCCTGAAAAAAAAAATCACCTATACCAATTGATATCTATCTACAAAATAAAATCTTTAAAGCTCAAAAAAATCTAATGTTCAAATATTGAAGAAAAACTTAATGCCAAATAAAAGCAAAATACCCACTCGCCAAAATATACATAACTATAACCAAACGTATAACTACCCCTATACACGGTTGCCACTTGACAAAAAATTGCATGACCAAAGCTGCAAATAAAAATGACCAATCGTACCAAAAAAGGGCCAAAATAATTTGTGTCCGCAATGGCTTTTAACTTTCCATAGAAAGTTATTGTAATCGTTTCGATTTATTGAATTGAAAATTTTGACATTTCTCGGCGTTTCAAGGTTCCTAAAGTTTAAATAAAAGATTTTTAGAGAGATATCTGCGCACGTGTGTACGTACGTTCGGGAAGAATAACGTTTTTGACATCTGGTAAAATTTTGAAAAAATCGCATTGACATTTTTTTACTCTCGACTCAAGTCTCTCTTCAAAAATTAAAAAAATATTGGCTTTAACCTAATTTTATCTCACACAAAATATTGTTTCCGACATTCCGTAAATTGTGCATAAAAATCCAACAGTCAGTTTTTTTCATAAAAATTAAAATCTACAAAAAATAACGCAAATGCTACGAAAATTTGGTAAACATTGGTTTTCGACTAAAAATCTCGTTAACAAGAACAGATATTGAAATCAAACTATTTCATCATACTCAAAATATTGTTGGTAATTTTTAATTTTTTTTAGAATAATTCAACTAACAACTAGCAAATAACGAAAGCCTACAAACCTTTTAAGCAAGACAAATCGGCAGACGGGATGGGAAGTTATCAGTGTGGGACGCACCCCAGCCTCTGTTTTTTAAGATCACAATATGTTAACATTATGTCAGGAGATCGAATATTTTTGTCATCTTGACGCTCTTTGGCCAACATTATATTATTAATGGTACCCAAATTAAGTCTGCCTTTCTTTTTTATCAAAGTTAATTAAAAAAAATTCCTCTCAGCAGCAGCTGAGCTGTGAGGAAGTAATATCAAGTTATAAATGAACTGACTTAAATTTTGAAAACAATATTCATTTGAAGCGTTTTAATGATAATTGAACTTTTCCCAAAATTCTTTAGGTATGTATTTTATTTTTGAGATCATAAAAGGAATAGAGTCGAGTTATTTTTTCAATTTCTTAAAAAAGGGACCAAATGGAATAAAAAATGACCATGCGACCAAGTGAGAAAATAATGACCAAATTTGGTCTTAAATGACCAAACTGGCAACCGTGCCCCTATATTCCTCTTCTTCACAAAGATCTGCACGAAAAAAATTGCATCGTAGCTTTGTATACATAATACAAACCATGGTTCATATACAAGGATCGTACACAAGGAGAAGCAGACTTATGAATGTACATAAATAAAAACAAAAATCGGTACAAGATCCTGAACAGCTGATGTAAGCATACAAAAATTTCATTCATCCCCTTATTAGACACAATATTGAGACATTGCCGTTTTCCATATAAAAGTGCATTGATATAAAGAAAATACAAAAACAAATTCATCGACCTTCATATGAAAGCTTTGTATATGAAAACATATACAAGGATAGACTCAAATAGAATGAAGGAAAATGTGTTGACTTTTTGGCTGCAAAATTAACTGTCTCCCTTATTCTGCTGGCTGCTTATGGGAATGGAAATAATATTTTTCTCTCGCTCCCCCGAAATGTCTCACTTTTCGATACTACCGCCAACGAGACGGCGCGGCGGCGGCGCGCGTCCGGTCGCCCTAAAAATGTCTGCTCATTAGAGTACTATGGTTTCATATAAAGCTATAGTTTTCATATACAAAGACCGTACACTCTACTACTTATAAAATATATATATATATATGTATACGTCAGTATACCCGTCGTCGCCATACACCGTACACTCTACTACACATAAAATATATATCGGGTGATTTTTTTGAGGTTAGGATTTTCATGCATTAGTATTTGACAGATCACGCGGGATTTCAGACATGGTGTCAAAGAGAAAGATGCTCAGTATGCTTTGACATTTCATCATGAATAGACTTACTAACGAGCAACGCTTGCAAATCATTGAATTTTATTACCAAAATCAGTGTTCGGTTCGAAATGTGTTTCGCGCTTTACGCAAATTTTATGCGTTTTTTTTTTAAAAAAAGTTCTCAAGCTCTTAAAAAATCACCCATTATATTAAACAATGTCCTCTTTTCAATGGAGGACAATAAATACATAATGGGTGATTTTTTAAGAGCTTGAGAACTTTTTTAAAAAAAAAACGCATAAAATTTGCGTAAAGCGCGAAACACATGTCAGCTGGCTTCAGTTGTTGTGTGAGCTGGACTTTATATGGATGTAGGTGTAGATCCAAATGCAAAACACGCTTTAATGTGCCGTAAGACATTCCTAATTCCTGAGAACGACGAGGAATCGACACATTAGGGTCTTCGGCAACACTTTCATGTACAGCACCAATCCAGTCTCTTCAAATTTCTTTACAATTTCGCCAATTGCTTGCGTAGTTGGACGATTATGTAAACCATAATCTCCTTTTAAAGCACGATGTAGCTGTAGTAGAATCACAATTTATTATCTGTATAACACAATGCATATGAAGTCGATATCTCAATTGGTTCCTCAGACATGATCGACGCCTTATAGTTATGAAGCCAAATTTTTTAATTGTTGCTACGATTCCTGGCCTCACGTTTGCCCAAGCAGGGGTCAACATGTGCTCACTGTAAGGTTAGTACTAATTCAAGTGTAAATAAAATTTGAGCATAAAAATACAAGAAATTCTACATTATTCCCATATCAAAGGGAAATAAATTTGATTCACCCTTATTACAGTCTACTATATTTCAAGGAATCTAGTACGGCATAATTATCAATTTTAGCCTTATGGCCCACTTAGGAAGATTAAAAAGTCCAATTGTTTTTTAATCGAAGTTTTCTAAGCCTAAGGGCCCTGCGCCATAATATAGAAAAATGATGTAAAAGTAAAATAATTCGATATAACATAATAAATAATGTTTGGACATTAAAACATTACACTTATTTGTGTATGTATGTATATGATATGCACACACTCAAACTGTTTTCAATAACTTTAATATTCCAGAGACACAGTTTGAGCATTACGAAATAAAGAAAGGGTTAGAAAGGAGATATGTACATTGGTTTTAAATCCTTAAACATTCCAATAAAAAGCAAAGACAGAGTGCGGCAAGGCATAACACATTCGCGGAGTACGGCTAAATAACAACTGTCTGTACAATACAGTATGAAAGAAGTTAAATTCTACGGTTAACTAATAAGCATTCCTAAAACCACGAGTGTAACAGTTTATGTTGAGGAATGCACCTGTATATTTCACTAGAGCATAGTCCGTTAAAAATAACGACAAGAAAAGTGAGGTCAAATTTCTTCTTTATTATTATCTATTGGAAGACGTCGAATCAAAAAATTTTTTCCTTTTGTCATTGAATGCTTTTATTACAATTTTAAAATAAGTCTTATCTAATCTAATTGTATAGACAAATTAATGAAAAACTATTAAAACCCTTTGTTTTTTTTTTATATCACGAAGAAACGAAAGTTGTTTTACCCACACAAAGACTTTCAGTTCCTTTTTTTACCCCTTAAGGATAACTTTTTTCAGACCTTGAATCTCCTGTTTATTTTTTTTTGTTTATTTAAATTTTTGTAGTATGTATATAAATATGAAATCCGTTATTTCTAACAGGACAAAAGAATTCACTTTATGGTCCCAAGAAGCAGCTTTGGCTAAAACTTTTAAATAATTGCTTGGAATATAACAAACACTTCCTTCTTATTATCATCACTGAGATTTTAAAGTTTTATTCAACAAATTTAGTTTCAGAAACAAATGAACGCGAACGGCTAAAACCATGCGGCCCTATCGAGGTAACCGTGTCGGAGCGGAATTCTCTCCGACGGTTACCTCGATAGGGCCGATTTACTTGGTTTATTTATTATCTTATTATTACAAAAAATTCAAAATTGTATCTATTTAAATATCACCACTAATATCATAATAATTAAAAGAGATAATATTGAAAAATAAACATTAAAAAAAGTTTTAAAAAAATTGATCAAAACAAAAATGACATAAACGTTAATAAAATGCTAATTAATAATAATTTCAAAACTGCATACTTTAATACTCTTTTCCTTCTCTTTTCTTATTGATTAAACAACACTGAATCAATTTAGAAATACCTACATATAACATATATATTGTTGGGTTGTCTTGGATAGTCTTTATTGAATTTTAATTGAAAATATATTTTGTTAACCTCCGACTTAATTTTACAAATTATAAATCAACTCAAATCAAAAACAAAAAATATCAATAAACCAAATAAGAAAACTAAATAAGCAAACCAAAACTAATTTAACATCTATTTATAATTATTTTATAAATAACAATAAATTTTATGAGTAACAATACCATGGTTGCAGTCGGTATTTGTTGCATTTTGATTCTTTTGGCTGTTTTTATCGTGATCATCGTAGTTGTTGGCCAAACTATGGGTGAGTCTAAGTGAGATAAACTTCAACTGGGACCAGGAAATTTCCCAGATGGATAACAATCTAATTATATATTAGATATTTAATAAAGTGCTAAAAACAATTAAGACATTATTGTGGACGCATTTGCCATGAACTTTTATTCGACTAAAGGAAAGTGCAAATGTACAACAACAAATCGTCAAAAACTCAACACCACCGATAAAAATATACTGAAAATGAAGAAACGAAGGAAAAAAGCGGCAGCTTTAATTTTGAATGCAATTTTTTAACAATAAATCCGTGAAACTCCAGTTAACCAATAAGAAATAAAACATTCGTTTATATATTAACTCCATGGTTCAAAACAAAATAGTGGCTTCATTTTAATAAATACAGGAATAATGATAGTTTTCCTAATGCATTATTTATTAAGGTTTTAGAAAAAGAAGTGCGTTTGTATACTGTGGGCAAATGATATAAACAAATATAATAACCTTATTTTTGTTTGTATTGATTTTCTCTATGAAATGTGAAACTTCTAATAACATACTGAAAAATTAGAAAATAGAAACAAATATTTCATAAACACTTCCTTTTTAAAGTATGTAAAACAAATCTATCAGAAAACATTATACAATAATAAATTTAAGGTAATTAAAAACAGTCGATATCTTGTATTTATTGTTTTTAATATTTATGTATGTATGTGACAAATATTTTATGAAAATTGCTGTTTAAATAAAAAAACAATATTTTCAAAATTGGGATAGTTAAGTGTTATATGTATTTACGATGTATTTTTTACATTGTTTTCAAAAGTGTTAGTTAAGATTAATAAATATTAAATTGTATAATAAAAAACAAAAACTTATGTATATAATAAGTTGTTGTAGTTGCCAAATTGGTATAAGATAAAACGCATATCATTGCGCTGTTCAAGTGTTGTTGTGGTGTGATAGTGTAATTGTTATTTATTCTAATTAATGTATCAAATGCAAGAACAAAAATAATGATTTAGTGAAGTGCGATTAACTTTTTCTTGAGTCGAATAAAATAATAAAAATGATGATAATAAAAATCCATCATGCCGTTCGGTCGCGCCCATTAAACTATTTAAAAGTAATATTTAAAGCTAAATGTCCTCAATTTAATAACAATACCTAACAATACCAAAAAAGCATGCTAAATAAAATGGTAAGTTTTTTCATTAAACAAAAATGCTTCTACATTCCATAACAATTTCATCTATTGCAACGAAGGGTTTTAATTTGGGCTTCAATTTCTTTTTTTTTTATAATTAGAATATATTCAACAGTTTTTAAATACTTTTAATATGCCAAAGACACAGTGTGAACATTAGGAAAAGAAAGAGGGGATAGAAAGGAGTTGTCAGTGTACATTGGTCTTAAATTCTTGACCATTGCAATAAAAGGCAAAGATAGAGCGTGGTAAAGAGTTCCGCCTTCACGAGTATATTTAAAAAACTAATCTCTGTACTTCACAGTCCGGCAGAATTCGAGCTAAAAGGTAAACTGCTGGGCATTCCTAGAAACGCGAGTATTAGGGTTGAACTTTTCAAGGATAGAAATGGAACTGGCTATTTCACTACAGTGTAGTCCGTTAAAAAACGGCAAAAAAGGGTGAGACAAGAAACTTTACGACGGTGTTCGAGTGAAGTAATTAATGTTACCATCGATCGCCAGCCATTTTAAATATGTACTCCTCGTAGAACGCTGTCCAAGAGGCTTAAATAAGTTTCTGAAGCACCAGCTCAGAGAAGGTAGTTATCATCTTAGAACTCAAAAATCTTGCTGCATTTTGGCGACATCATTTACGAAATAGTACCATAAGATGTGGTTGGTGATGCACATACCGAGAAAATTGAGATGTTCACTTAATTGAATTAGAAATTGCCGACAGGAGACCATTAATACAAATAAAAAAGAGTGTTGGAAAAAAGAGCCCAGGGCACACCAGTATTTATTTAACAACTTGTATTGATCGGTACGAAAGGTTATTTCTAATCCAACGAAGAAAGAATTCATCTTAGCCGAAGGCCAATGCTTTTAAAATATCAAGCGCAATAATTTTATTTTCTCCAAAATGATGCAAAGATTTGTTCAACTGTTCGGTGAGATGAACCATGAGATCATCAGTGGACATCCCAACTTTCTTTCACAAAAAAAAAAATGAAATTTTGCGAAACCTCATACACGAACAACGTCCTAAAGACAAACAATTTTTAATTGCTACATTAAAGACAAGCAGAAACGCTCTCCCAGATCTTAAAGCCGATAAAATTGCATACGAGTTGAATGATAGAAAGAACAAGTCAGTTTCACATTAACACATTGTTGTGGAAAATAACATATTAACTGTAAAGTAGATATTGATAAAAGAAAAGTAAAAAAGTTAAACCAAAACGCAAAATATTCCTAGTATGGCTCTTTTAAAAACAACTTTATCTTTTTTGCTTACCTAAGTGATGATTCTAAGGATCATTTTGAATCATATAACTTTTTACTTATTTTATTTACTTTACTTCGGTACGATCTTTTCATTTTGTTTATATTGTTTGATTATTTTCCCTGTTTCTTATCCTTAACCAATGTTTGGATGAACCTCAGTATTATAATCTTGACTTTTTGTTTATTAATCATTGTCATTACTATTATTATAATTCTATTAGATAACTAATTGTTATTTTTATACTTTTTCTGAAATAATTTAACTTTAAATTATTAATTGCATTCCTAAGTGGGGGGATTTACAAAAGCGACTTTGTTTTTTTTTTTTTTGTAAATTAAAACTTACTCTGATTCATTTTGACTTGCATCAAAAATAGTTCATTCGTATTTTTAAATTGAAATATATTTATTACATCGGTGATCGATCCCATAAATATTAAATATATTAAATTTCATTGAATCTCAATCTAATCGTATTGCGTTAGGTGATTTGACCCCCACATGCAGTTGTTTAAGCAAATATTTCATCTACAGATTTGTTAGTAATTTAATGATACTCACCAAAAAGCGGTTTGTTTATCAAAAACAACTAAAATATTTGTAATTATCTTAAAGGTATTCACAAAATTAAATTGTGGAAAAACTAAAGTTGGCTCCATGCTTTGTATGTGTTGGTGCACTCAATGATGTATGGATTGTAGATTACTGTTTATTGTTAGGGCCCGAACCCTAACTTAAAGTAACTACTTAAGGCGTAACACTAGTAAAGAGGTTCTATTGTAAAGACTTTTCAGTAATCTTATATAGTGATTTACTTAGGTATACGTCTGTTTTGATTTTCTTAAATGTGTATGACATACACTGTATGTATTGCAATGATTGATAATTTTAGAGAAGACTATAGTAATATTCATGAGCTGAGATTAAATTTTTTGTCTGCGTACATCCATACTGTTTCTAACACTGAGAAAAATACAAGTAGGTGAGGATTCCGATCCTGCTGAATTTTGTATTCATAGGTATAGCTTGGTGAATGATGTTGCTTTATCAAACACGGCCATTGTGCCAACTCCTTCTTTAATGTCTCACTTTTCGTGAATAAACACCTAATTTTGTTTCCATAGTTAGAGCCCAAACCTGGACAGAGTTTTGAATTTGATGCTCTGCCTGTTTGTCCATCGAAAAAATCGTCTTCGTGGCTTCTTAATTCGGGCCAGACATCATCCGAAGGAATGTGTGCTGAGAATTTAGCTGAGTCAAACAAATCCAGTTAGAGAAAGAGCTCCAGATAGAATCGTTTAGCAGTACGAAAAAGCCAACTGGACATTCTCAATAATTTCTTCAGGATCTTTAACTGGTCACTATGCTTCCTAGGTAGGTACTCCAGTGCAGATATGATTAGTGCGCAGGACTGTCATTCCAGAGGTCTTGGGTTCAATCCCTGCTTGTGCCATCCAAAGTTTTTTTTCACGGGTACTGCCTCTTGCGACGAATTGACAAATCCTCCAAGCAAGAAGTGAGCTTCTGGTGTTTTAAAGCCAACTTAACTGAGGAAAACCGGAAAAAGTTTAATCAAGCCAGGTCAAAACTCGTTCCAAAAACTTTTTGCCAATAACACTACTACTCTAGTTATCTCTATTGAGAAAGCTAATTTGTTTGCAAAGCAGTTCGCCGAAAATTCCGCCTTGCCTCATAGTGATTGTAGGACAAAATTCCCAATCCGTGTGTCCCATTGTACATTTTTCCCCAAAATGTAATTTCTCAACTTTTGTCATTCCCAAGGCAATGGTTTCCAATCATTATTTGTCTCAATGCCAAGTTTTTCCAATTATAATGTTTTGAATTGGAAAAAAATTGATACAGAATCAGACAAATAAAAAAATGTGAGCCGTCATGGGACGCCTGGCAGATGTGAAACATCGTGTGTGTACAAGTAATATGCATAAAAGATAATATTATTACAGGAATTAAATATAGCCAAATGAAAAAATGAAGTATTACGAATTTCTTACAGAAAATGGTAACTTTATTTAATAAACATTTATTTACATGATGATGATTACTGATGACTTGGTAGTATGCCATAGTGTAGTTTCACTTTCTTTGCACAAGGTTGATCACTTTGATCTTCTGAGTTATCACTATCACACATATTTTATTGTCAAAAATTAAAATACAAAATTAAATAAAACGCAGGTTATGTGTACCGTAGTAAACAACAACGTCGAACTGAGTGAGAAGCCACACCGTACACTCTACTACATATAAAATATATATGTATATACATATATACATATATACATATGTATATACATATATACATATATACATATGTATATATGTATACCTCAGTATAGCGTGGCGACCCGCCAATACCTTTTATACATACATATATAAAATTTGAATTTAAAATCAAACCCACATCCTGAAAAAAATATCACCTACCAATTGATATCTATCTACAAAAAAAAACTTTAAAGCTCAAACAAATTTAATGTTCAAATATTGAAGAAAAACTTAATGCCAAATAAAAGCAAAATACCCACTCGCCAAAATATACATAACTATAACCAAACGTACTATAACTACCCCTATATTCTTCTTCTTCACAAAGATCTGCACGAAAAAAATTGCATGTGCATCGTAGCTTTGTATACATAATACAAACCATGGTTCATATACAAGGATCGTACACAAGGAGAAGCAGACTTATGAATGTACATAAATAAAAACAAAAATCGGTACAAGATCCTGAACAGCTGATGTAAGCATACAAAAATTTCATTCATCCCCTTATTAGACACAATATTGAGACATTGCCGTTTTCCATATAAAAGTGCATTGATATAAAGAAAATACAAAAACAAATTCATCGACCTTCATATGGAAGCTTAGTATATGAAAACATATACAAGGATAGACTCAAATAGAATGAAGGAAAATGTGTTGCAAAAACACTCTAGTAAAGATATAAATCCTCGGTAGCCATATTGGTTTGCCTACAAGCTAAACCGGAAACTGGCCTCATAAAGTATTTCTTAGTGTGCGTGTAATTTCTCCTCTAATTTATGAAATTTCCCCTAAAAAATCAGTAAATGTGTCTATGTATGCGTGAAAACACGTCAATTTTACTCGTTGAATTCTTCCACATTACAAATACAACAATGTAAACAAATGGGTTTTGAAGGGTGATACGTACGAAGGATTTATATCTTCATATAGAGTGTTTTTGATGTGTTGACTTTTTGGCTGCAAAATTAACTGTCTCCCTTATTCTGCTGGCTGCTTATGGGAATGGAAATAATATTTTTCTCTCGCTCCCCCGAAATGTCTCACTTTTCGATACTACCGCCAACGAGACGGCGCGGCCGGCGGTCGCCACAGCGAACACTCTACTACACATAAAATATATACATATATGTATACCTTAGTATACTGACCCGTCCGTCGTCGCTCGAAACGGCAAGCGTCGCCACGCCAACAATTCGGTTTACAAGTGAATAGATGTTTCACATCAAAATAGATCGAATCATTAAGTAAATCGATACTTGATCGATTCGATATCTTAAGGCATAATTTCGATATTCTCGGTATGTGTATCACCGCAACCATCTTTTGTGGAACGATACATACGCGATGTCACCAGAAATGCAGCAAGATGTTTGGGTTTTTTAAGGCGATGCAAAAAGTTTTCTCCCCCTCTGATCTTGCTTATATAAGCTCAAAGCACAGATAAGAAACTATACAGATGTCTCATTCCCATAGAAGAAAATGTCCCATATTTTTTTCACTACTCCTTAGTCCTTGGCTATCAACCGACAAAAAGCTTTTTGTCGGTTGATCGTCAAGCACAAAAGGCTGTTTTTAATTTCACATATTGGCTTGCCAGTATGCCTGTTCAAAGCTATGTGTCTAACTATAAAAAATTCTAAAGTTGTTTTTTCTCTCAAGTCAATGTCCATAGAGACAACGAAGAACAGAAACTGTTTCGGTTTCGATGATGTTTTGGTCCCGATGTTACCATATTTCAGTTGCTATTTTTCAAGCGATGTAGGTATTTTATGCTACTTATGCTATTTATTATTGAATATGAAAATAAAAACCATAGTTATTAATTTTTCCATGTTATATCTTACTATATCAAATAAAACAATATACATATGTAATGTTGAAAATACATTTAAGAAAGGAAGAGAAGATGAGTTAGGTGGTGCAAGACATTTTAAAAATAATTTGTATGGATTCCTATGGTAACACTGATGCAAATGTACGTGCGCCGCTGGTGCGCGTATGAGGCTTAGTTTTGGTTGCCTTCCTTATTTTGATTTTTTTTGATACATACATACATATATTGAACGCATGTGTGTATGTCATGTATCCATAGATAGTATATATGACAAAAGGGTAAGTTTCAATTTCGGCCTTTTTATTGTTTGTTGATTGTTTCTTTGTTGTCCTATGAAAAACGTAAGTTGCGTATTTTGTGAATTTAAACAGGTATAGGTAGGTACTCATGTAAATAATTTCGATACAAAAAAGAGGCTCGGATGTGACCCACACTGATAACTTACTATTGATGCCCACTTAAATTTTTCAAAATTTATTTTTTTTATTTGGAAAAATTGTATTAGTAAGTAAGTATATGCAAAAATATAAATTAAATATAAGCTCGTTTGCTTAATAAAAAAAAAACTTTATTTAAAATAACAATACAATTTCAATACAATATTATCTTAACACAAAAATAATACGATCAGCATGATCGCAGGTTGTTCTGGAACTGAAGGGAGGATAACTTCGGTCTAGCCTAGACACTGTTGCAGCTATTTGTTCTTGCTTGTAGTGTAGTGTGTGATGGGGGTGACAAAGAATGTCATTGTTTTAATCTTGTCGCTGGACATGATGATAAGATGATGCGGACGTGACTTGTTTGTGTCGTTGACACTATTGATTTTAATGGATTTGGGATAAGTGTTTTCGGGTTTAATGGTTTTCGGGTTTAATGTTTTTCGGGTTTAATTATTTTCGAGTGCAAACAAATTGTGACGTTTTAATTAAAACGTATGATGCGTTAACTTCCCCCTTTGTTAATAAAATATCGTCCCGATATTTACGGTGATTGTGCGTGCACTCTGTTCATAATATCTCGAACTTGTAGACTCATGTATTCGTCTCTAGTGAGGACAGGGTGCCTTGGTCTTCTTAAGTACACTATTATGACTGCGATCATGATAATAAGAATTATTAGAATTATTAATCCGAATGTGGACACAATAGGACTATTTGTTATCTCTTCTTGGATTGTTGTTAGAAGGTTAATGTTCTCCATCTTAAGATTATCATCCAGTGCTTCAAAGTATGTACTTATGTCATATTCGTTGACCGTGTACGTCTTTAGGAACGTGTTGATTTGTCCCGTGGGGTTATTGTATATTTTTCCGTCTATTGTTGTTGTGTTCTCGAACGTGAGCAAGTATGTACCCGTGATGGTTAGATTCTCTACCTGATGGTTTCCAGTCAAAAGAATTGATCCGTCTCTTATTACCTCTAGATGCAAGTCCTTTTCTTTAGTTTTGTTGCACAAAGCTCGTTCATTGTGTAGTAGATCTATTAAACATGTATTGTTATCTTTTTGTGTTTTACAATAATTATATCTTAACTCAAATTTACAATTTTGAATATTTTGGTAGACATTACCACATTTTGCAATTTCTTTATTTATTATTAATTTGCCGTCAGGCTGGCTTAGGGCTCTTGTTTCGTACAATTTACATTTTTTGTATAAAATTGGATACTCAATCATTATAGCTATTACATTTTTATTTTGAACGATTTTAAATTTTGAAATATCGATCAGTTCAGTGATTGTGAGTTCCGTTTTTTTTTTTTTATTATTTTATTTATTTCATTGTGGTTTAAAATTGCTGGATTAAGTATTCCAAGCTTTGCTAATGTGAGAGTAGTTATTATATTTTGTAATTCTAAAATAATTAAGTTACACTTTTCCGTTATGAGATCATCTTTGATATCTCTTTTAACATTTTTTAAAGCGTCAAATATTTTTGAATTAGTTAAAAATTGTTTATTATTATTTTGTATCAAATCATTTAACTTATTTTCTATTGTTATCTTATCATCGTGATCTGGCGAACCAGCGATCCATTTCCAAATTTTACCAATAGTTTCTATTGCTCTTTTGGGCCTTCTAATTGCTAATTGGCCAAGAAAAGTTTGAATGATGTTAAAATGACTGTCGAATTTTGTATGTCTTGGAGTGTCAGGGTAATTGGTATTGTCATGCTCTATTGCTAACTCTTTCCATGTTGTGTCAACGAAATTCTGTATAAATGTAAGGTTTGTTACATTAAATATAGTTGATGTATTCTCATACAAGAGTACGTCGTCTACTTCTATCAAAATGTAGTTCTCTCGAGTGTAATCAATTAATTCTGCCTGGGTTGCAGCGAAAATAAAAATAAATAAAAAGATGTCCATTTTCTGTAAGTTAAAATTTCAAGTTATCCTTATGGACTATTTTATCGTTAGTTAGTTTGACTTTATTTCCTAAATCTTCTTTAACTATTCTCTTTTTAAACCTAGGTTGCAATTTGTTTCTTACTGTAGGATCTTTTAGGTACACTACTTCTTTAGGTTTTATATTTTTGGCTTTCCTATTCCTATTATTATATTCGATCATTTTGTCTTGAGCTATAGTTAGTTTGAGAGGAGTATCTTCATGAAATGCTTTATTAAAAAGAATGTCTATAGGTTTCTTCTGGGTTACAGAGTGAATTGCTAAATTGTATTCTCTTGCCGCCCGTATGAATATTTCTACAGGTTCTAATAATGAGTGTTGTGTTTTCATGCACCTCGCTATTTCTTGTAATGTACTATGTACTCGTTCGACTTGTCCGTTGGACGTACTATGGTTTGTCGTTACATAATATAATGTTATATTGGATCTTTTCATAAGAATCGTGAAGACTGCGGATGTAAATGCTAGATCCTGGTCACATGTTATATGTTTGCAAGCTGGAAATATTTGCAGTAGCTCCAAAACTTTGTTTGACATTTCTTGTCTATTGTCAATGTGTTTTATAACAAGGAATTTAGAGTATGCGTCTATGCATGTAAGAAATTTGTGCTTTTCAGCGAACATTACATCAATGTGAATTGATTCTCCTTCTTTTTTCGGAATTGGTGCCTCACCAATGGGCTGCAGGGTAGGATGTCTGTTATATTTGTTAACGTTACATATTTCGCAATGTTTAATGTATTGCAAGAATTCATCTTGCATTTTAGGCCAATAATATTGTTCCAGAATCTGCTTAACATTCTCTCGGGCATTTCTATGTGCTCGGTTATGAGTTTGTTTTATGATATCTGCTTGGTCATCTTTATTTGCAATATCGTCGGCAAAGTACTTTGTTCTGATGAACTTGTTCTTAAAATGTTCTTTTAAGATACCTTTTATTTCGTAAATAACTTCAGACGTGGTGTATAGCGCTATTATTCCGTCTTGTAAATATTCCTTAAATATAGGGATTAAGTCCTTAGGGTCTTCGTACGTTATCAAATGTCGTTTCCTATTAGGAAATGGAGTTAGTTGATCGTGTATCGTACTGATGCCTTTATTTATTATAACTTGTTGGCTATATTGGTTCACTGGTCTGTCTATGAAGTCTATGTCATTTTCTTCGCTACTTTCAGCTGAGTGTACTGTATTTGTATCAGATATCTGATTTAAATTTTGTCTTGACAGTGCGTCAGCGACTACGTTAGTATGACCTGGTTTATAGATCATTTTAGGTGCATGTTCTTCTATAAGAGCATGCCATCTCTTCATCTTTGCGTTCGGATTTCTTGGTGAAACTGCAAATGTGAGAGGTTGGTGTTCCGTGTGGATCTCTAAATTTGTGACACCATATAGATAATTCCTCAAATTCTTCAAAGCGTAAACGATTGCAAAGAGTTCTTTTTCATTTGCGGCATAACTGCGTTCTGATTTGCTTAGAGTTTTGGATATGAATGTTATGGGCTTATTGTCTTGTGACAGAACTGCACCTACTGCGTCATCCGATGCGTCAGTGGTTAATACGAATTTTTTTGAGAAGTCGGGTTGTGTAAGTTCGACTTCTGTGAGTAGGTGGTCTTATAATGTTTGAAAAGCTATTTTTGCTTCTTGGTCTAGTTTGATGGCTGTCTTTTTTGCCATTTGAGTTGATACTTGTCCGTCTTCGCTCTAAAGGTATTTTGTAAGTGGTTTTGCAATTTTTGCGTAATTTTGAATAAACTTTCGGTAGTATCCTATCATTCCTAGGAATGATCTTAACTGCATTAAGGTTTTAGGTTCAGGGTATTCTTTTATAGTCATCGTTTTATCGGGATTAGTTTTTATTACGTTATGTCCGACGACATAACCTAAGAAGTCTGCTTTCTCTTCGTAGAGAGAAGATTTTTCTATTGAAATCTTCATATTAGCTTCTTTCAACACTTGAATTATTGTTTCAAGATGCCTCGTGTGTTCTTCGATTGAATGCGAATAGATAATTATGTCATCTATGTAAACGTGACATATTTTTCCTATGAAAGGCCTAAGAATATCATCCATTGCACGTTGGAATATTGAAGGCGCATTCTTCAATCCAAAGGGCAATCGAGTGTATTCATATTTTCCGTTATTAACGGAAAAACTTGTTTTTTCAATGTCTTCCAGTTTCATTTTTATTTGATGGAATCCTGATTCCAAGTCAAGGGTGGAAAAGTATTTGGCTTGTCCTAAGTTTGATAATATGACATTAGTATCCGGTATAGGGTACTTGTCAGAAATCGTGCTTTCATTAAGCTTTTTATAATCGATGACTAATCGACTTTTTGGTGTGCCGTCCTCGTTTGTACCTTTTTTTGGTACAACCCAGACGGGGCTATTGAAAGGAGATTTGGAAGGTCTGATAATTCCTTCTTCCAACATTTTATGAACTTCACTATTCACGAAGTTATTTGCAGATAGGGGATAAGGGTATTGTTTACTCCAGATAGGTTTGTCATTGGCCATACGGATTTCCGCCATGACATCTGTTCTGAAGGGAAGAGTTAAATCAATGTCATTATGGATACTTTTAATTTTCTCCATCATTACAACTCTTAATTGATCTGTTTTATCTTCTTGAATGTTGTTGATAACTTCTTTGTCATCAAAATAAATCTTTTCAACTTTACTGTTGTATTTTAATGTATTGTCATTAAAATCAATCTTAGCATTAACCTTACTTAACAAGTTAGCTCCTATTAGGGCTCCATATTCTAGATTTTCTAAAACATAAAATCTTGTCTTAGTGTCGAATATCAGTGCTTCGTAGCACTTTTTAATAATAATTTCCCCATTCACCGTTCGGGCGCGTTTAAAAATTGGTAGAGTGATTGGATCACTCAATGTACCTGGTTGGCAGTAGTTGCTACTGGCACCGGTATCTATTAATATTTTAATTTTTTTGTTGTTTATTATTCTTCGTAAGTGGGGTAATCCCACTCTTGATCTAAAAAATCCTCATTCTCATTGAGGTTATTTACCCTCTCAGTCTTTACTGGGGGTTGTTGGATAGAAAGTTGTGCACTTTCCCTTTCCCTTTTAAATACAGGTCTTGTATTGTTATTGTAGGTATTGAAATTTGGTTTTTGCCAACGCGGCGTATTTGCGTTGTTGTTATAATTATTATTATTTCCCTGTCTAAATGGGTTTTGTGAATGATTATTATGAGATTGTTTGTATCGGTTTACATCATCTCTATTGATGGGTCGATTTACAGAACTACCAAGAACCATAGGTTCGAAAAGTTGTGGTAATTGCCTGTAATTATTATGTCTGGAAGGATTGTTGGTATTACCATTTGGTTGTCTCGACAATCTCAGTGTATTGTGATTATGATGGTTTCTGTTTTCACCTTTGTGGTTGGCAAATTGAAGTGCAAAATTTGTTCGAACATTATTGCTTTCAAGTTCTTGCGCCTTAGCGAGTTGGTTGGGCAAGTCTGGTGGATTGAGGGAGAACAATATTTGAGGTAGTTAGCCGTTCAGGCCGGTTATGAATATTCTCAAAGCATTGCGTCTGTTCATAGCATTGAGTTCATTCGTTATTGGTGAATTTGACCCATGGGTCATAATAGTCTTATTGGTCAGCAGGGTCAACTTGCAGTTGATTGCGTTGTAGAATTCTATTATACTAGTAGAACCCTGTCTTAGAACACTTAGTTCTTGTTCGATTATGTGCATAGGTCGCTTGTCAGCATATGCGAAGTCTAGTCTGGCCAATATTGCCTCGAAATTAAGGACAGTACCATGATTTGTGAGCACATCATTGGCTGCCTTTGTTATCTTGTTCCTAAAAATTGTCAAGGCAGCAAAGTACCTTTTGCTTCCTATTTTATACAGTCTGATGGAATTGACGGCAGCTTCTCTGCAACTTACGTAGGAGGTTTGAGTGCCATCGAAATCACGTAATGACTTAATTATGTCTAGGGTCTCATCACAAGCAATGCTTGAATTAATGGTCTGTGTCTGGTATTCTACAACGTTCGAGGCTAGGCCTTTTTCGTATATTAATTTCTGCAATCTTTCAATTTCAGAGGTATATATGTTGTGTTGGTCTTGTATAGCTTGTTCAAATTTAGCATTGTTCGAGCTTATAGCTTGGGAAATAAGACCATTCACAGCGTCTTGATTAATTTTGTTTTTTTTTTATAATTTTTTCTTATGTAGGGAAAAAAAGGAATCGCAATATTATCTGTTGCACCAGATCACGTTACACGCACTTTATAATAATATGAATTTGTTTTTAAAAAATATTTAATAATAAATATAAATATAAATATATATATATATATAAATATAAAGTATAAAATAAATATATACTTAAGAAATTTCTCTTTTCGAAGTTTTGCTGGTCTCGGACTGGTGTCTGATGCTGCTGCTTCTACTCGGTATGTCGCACTTTCTTCTATCTTCGTAGAATAGTTGGCTTTTTTAATTTGGCTGGAACCACACACTTAGCACTGATTTTACTTTATGTTTTCAAATCTTAAATTGTTTGCTAAAGGGATCCCGGTTGAGCCCCCAATTAAATATAAGCTCGTTTGCTTAATAAAAAAAAAACTTTATTTAAAATAACAATACAATTTCAATACAATATTATCTTAACACAAAAATAATACGATCAGCATGATCGCAGGTTGTTCTGGAACTGAAGGGAGGATAACTTCGGTCTAGCCTTTATATAGACACTGTTGCAGCTATTTGTTCTTGTTTGTAGTGTAGTGTGTGATGGGGGTGACAAAGAATGTCATTGTTTTAATCTTGTCGCTGGACATGATGATAAGATGATGCGGACGTGACTTGTTTGTGTCGTTTGTTGACACTATCGATTTTAATGGATTTGGGATAAGTGTTTTCGGGTTTAATGGTTTTCGGGTTTAATGTTTTTCGGGTTTAATTATTTTCGAGTGCAAACAAATTGTGACGTTTTAATTAAAACGTATGATGCGTTAACTTATACATTTAAGCTGTTTTCTGTGGAAATAATGTAGGTAGGTATAAATTAATATATTTTGAAAGAAGTTTGGTTTCTCTAAAATAAACATTGTCTTATGTTACAAAACATTAACAACAATATTTCTATGGGATGAAACAACTTTAAAGTCAATATCTTTCTTATTCAATTTAATTTATAAATTCAATTAGGTTAATCATTTTTTTTATTTTGTTTTTTTTTTTGCTTAAGGTTTTTAGTTTTCTGTAAAATAAAAAATTGTTGTTAATAACAACAATTTGTACAATTTCTTTCTTTATTTTTTCTTTCTCCTTTACCCGATATTTCAGTTTAAGAATCAATTTCACGTTTTTTTGTACTTTTTTTTAGATTTAAATTAAAGGAAAAAACTATCGGTTGATTAACTTTTTATTTTAAACTATATTTTCAACATTTTTTGTATTAAATTAAATAAGTTTGAAGTCAATATCTTTCTCTGTTTTCAAGATGCTTTAGTAGAAACTATTTTTACCAGTTTTTAGTAGTTTTCTGTAGGTTTTTTTTCTAAAAAAATAGTAAATTGGGATGTTAAAATAGGTCCGTTAAGTTTTGTTTAGAAATTTTTTATGTTTAATATATCACTGCTCTTAGCCTATTTAAGCAAAGCTGGTTTTATAAAAAGTTTAAGAGACAATTTTTGGCCTTGACAAATAAAAATAAAATATCGTAAGTATTTATAATTATTTATTTTATTATTGATCTTTTATAAAATTACCTTTGCTTAAATAGTTTCCAGGGGTCACGAACGGGGACGTGACAGAATATCGACCCCCACCCACTTACCACCCGCTGAATTGTACATTTATATATATATATATGTAAATTGGTTATGTATTTATTTTTTTTATTGTTTTTGTTTGAGCTACGCGTTCATAACATTCACTAATTTTTTTATTTTAGTTCTAGGATTTTTATACCTTTTATCTTTTGTGTCAATTACCCATTTACAATTTTTCCAAAGTAAGACTTTTATTAAAAAATGTATAATGTCAATTTTATGTGCATAGCATTCATCGGAATCATCGAACCAGCTAGGATATTGTCTGTTTGTTGCGTTTATACATTCTCTTAGAATGTTTTCTTTTAATCTCAATATAAAAGGTGTTTTTTTGAAGAAAGTTGTAAATATTTTTACGTGAAGACTACAGACTTGGAAAAAATTTTCAGAAGGCCATATAAGAACCGTATTTTCTTTTGAGGTTTCGTATTCTCTCAATTTAATTAATATTTCCGTTAGATCAAATTGAAGCTTATCTTTTGACATTTGTTGAATACAGTTTTCACAGATACTATTCATTTTTTTCATCGATTTAAAAAGGCAATAGCCTGCATAGTATCTGGTAGCAAGATCTTCGATTTCCGGCACCTTTATCAATATCGTGTCTTCAGGCGGTAAAACATTTAATTTATTATCAATATTCATGTCGTTTTCTATATTCTCAAATGATTCACTCTCCGGTAGCTCATACGAAATCGATATTTGTTCCTCAGCATTGGTTTGTAAAATAGCATTCCAATCAACTATAAGATATTCTGTATAGTTTTCTTCACAGTTTGAACATTTAGATTTGAATACAAATTTCATAGCTATAACTTTTGCTAGAAGGGAGCCAAATTCAGCAGCATTCGGATTACTTTTATTAACATTTCTTGCTCTTATCATTCCAAATAAATTTTCTAAGGGATCTTGGTTAAATTTGTTAATATTTTAATAATATAAATCATTATGGTCTATATATAATGCTTTTTGTATTTGCAAAATGCTCTCAATACTTAAGCAAAACCTTTGAAACAAAACGCTTTGCTTCTTGAATTAATAGGCTGAATGTTGAGAATATATGTTTTCATTTCTCTTATGAATATTAGATTTTGATCATTTTTTTTAATAGCTGGTTTTCCATTTAAAAGGTCGAAAAGCCGGTTTATTTTGTTTATAAAATTAGCTGTTGGTTTTGCAAAATGCGCTATATTTATGGGAAATTTATTTAGACCTAATAAAGCTTAAATTCCACAAGCTACAGATCTACTTAGAACTTGTGCCGCCAACTTTACATTAATTTTTTGACATTCTGTTGGGTCAATATGTGCCGATGTTAATTTTGGACAAATTTTTGTTGCATTTAATCTTTCAGAATTGTACATATATGCAATGATTTTCCAACTTACAATTCCATCATCCCTGGCCAAATTATATTTCAATAAATTATTCCTAATGCTTTTTAAAAGATGAGGAATATCATACATACCATACATTTTTTGTTGTTTGTAAACAAAGTTACAACTTTTGTCATCTAGACAAATTTACTAAACAAACTTCTATTTGTAGGCCCTTGATCGCAGCAAATAGCTCGTACATTTAATTTTAATTCCTCGCATGTATCCAAACAGTTATGCACTTCTACCTCAAGTTGTTGCGAAGGGATATTACTTGGGCAAATGACATGATACAAAACTTGTTTAAAGTTGCCGCATAAACTACGTATCATAAAAACGCAGGCTGACTTAGCACATATATCAGATCTTTGGTTTTTGCCATAATCTACAAAACCTTCAATTACATCTTTGTATTCATTGTAGGTTAAACTTGTCTGAAGGCTCATTTCATCAAAAATTAGAACCACTTCTTTCTCTTTCGTTGCCAATTTTGAGGTAATTTTTTCTATCTCCTCTATGTTTAAGCCTGGAGAAAGGCCTTTAATACTTATCCATCTATGCAAAGAAGATGGATGAGGCAAGTGAAATTGTAATTGATTTCTCAAAAAATTATAACCGGCGGCGGCTGAACGGAAAAATATACACTGCGAAATCCATTTTTCTTCTTCAGTGTACTCTGTTGTACTTTGCGACAAAATGAGTTTTGCAAATGTTTTTGAGTTTTGGTTCATTGGCAAAACGTCAATTTTCTCTTATATATTTAGCTTTGCACGGGCTTTAAGTATTTTAATTTCTTCTCTTAAGCGATTATTTTGTTTCCAAACATTTATTTTCGGTCTTCGATTTTTTTTTTTCATTTTAAGAGCATTATAAATTTTCTTAAGACTTTCAATTTTTTTTATATAAAAAGTTTGCCTTTTAACATGAGCCTCACATTTTGTGCAACCAAATTGAACCTCTTCATCTAAACTTTTGCTTGACAATACCCTTGAAGCTAGGTTTAGTTCATAAGAGAAATGAAAATATATATTCTTAATATTCAGCCTATTAATTCGAGAAGCAAAGCCTTTTGTTTCAAAGGTTTGAGCATTTTGCAAATACAAAAAGCATTACACAATACACATAGACCATAATAATTTATATTATTTAAATATTAATAAATTTAACAAAGATCCCTTAGAAAATTTATAAAGGTGCCCGAAATCGACGATCTTGCTACCAAATACTATGCAGGCTATTGCCTTTTTAAATCGATGAAAAAAATTAATAGTATCTGTGAAAACTGTATTCAACAAATGTCAAAAGATAAGCTTCAATTTGATTTAACGGAAATATTAATTAAATTCAGAGAATACGAAAACTCAAAAGAAAATACGTTTTTTTCCAAGTCTGTAGTCTTCACGTACAAATATTTACAACTTTCTTCAAAAAAACACCTTTTATATCGAGATTAAAAGAAAACATTCTAAGAGAATGTATAAACGCAACAAACAGACAATATCCAAGCTGGTTCGATGATTCCGATGAATGCTATGCAAATAAAATTGACATCACACATTTTTTAATAAAAGTCTTACTTTGGAAAAATTGTAAATGGGTAATTGACACAAAAGATAAAAGGTATAAAAATCCTATAGAACTAAAATAAAAAAATTAGTGAATGTTATGAACCCGTAGCTCAACCAAAAAAAAAAAAATACATAACCAATTTACATATATATATATATATAAATATATAAATGTACAATTCAGCGGGTGGTAGGTGAGTGGGGGTCGATATTCTGTCACGTCCCCGTTCGTGACCCCTGGAAACTATTTAAGCAAAGGTAATTTTATAAAAGATCAATAATAAAATAAATAATTATAAATACTTACGATATTTTATTTTTATTTGTCAAGGCCAAAAATTGTCTCTTAAACTTTTTATAAAACCACCTTTGCTTAAATAGGCTAAGAGCAGTGATTTATTAAACATAAAAAACTTCTAAACAAAACTCAACGGACCTATTTTAACATCCCAATTTACTATTTTTTTAGAAAAAAACCTACAGAAAACTACTAAAAACTGGTAAAAATAGTTTCTACTAAAGCATCTTGAAAACAGAGAAAGATATTGACTTCAAACTTATTAAATTTAATACAAGAAATGTTGAAAATATAGTTTAAAATAAAAAGTTAATCAACCGATAGTTTTTTTATTTAATTTAAACCTAAAAAAAAAGTACTAAAAAAACGTGAAATTGATTCTTAAACTGAAATATCGGGTAAAGGAGAAAGAAAAAAGAAAGAAAGAAATTGTACAAATTGTTGTTATTAACAACAATTTTTTTATTTTACAGAAAACTAAAAACCTTAAGCAAAAAAAAAAACAAAATAAAAAAAATGATTAACCTAATTGAATTTATAAATTAAATTGAATAAAAAAAGATATTGACTTTAAAGTTGTTTCATCCCATAGAAATATTGTTGTTAATGTTTTGTAACATAAGACAATGTTTATTTTAGAGAAACCAAACTTCTTTCAAAATATATTAATTTATACCTACATTATTTCCACAGAAAACAGCTTAAATGTATATTTTTGCATATACTTACTTACTAATACAATTTTTCCAAATAAAAAAAATAAATTTTGAAAAATTTAAGTGGGCATCAATAGTAAGTTATCAGTGTGGGTCACACCCGAGCCTCTTTTTTGTATCGAAATTATCTACATGAGTACCTACCTACACCTGTTTAAGTTCACAAAATACGCAACTTACGTTTTGCATAGGACAACAAAGAAACAATCAACAAACAATAAAAAGACCGAAATTGAAACTTACCCTTTTGTCATATATATCTATGGATACATGACATACACACATGCGTTCAATATATGTATCAAAAAAATTCAAAATAAGGAAGGCAACCAAAACTAAGCCTCATACGCGCACCAGCGGCGCACGTACATTTGCATCAGTGTTACCATAGGAATCCATACAAATTATTTTTAAAATGTCTTGCACCTAACTCATCTTCTCTTCCTTTCTTAAATGTATTTTCAACATACATATGTATATTGTTTTATTTGATATAGTAAAATATAACATGGAAAAATTAATAACTATGGTTTTTATTTTCATATTCAATAATAAATAGCATTAATAGCATAAAATACCTACATCGCTTGAAAAATAGCAACTGAAATATGGTAACATCGGGACCAAAACATCATCGAAACCAAAACAGTTTCTGTTCTTCGTTGTCTCTATGGACATTGACTTGAGAGAAAAAACAACTTTAGAATTTTTTATAGTTAGACACATAGCTTTGAACAGGCATACTGGCAAGGGCAAGCCAATATGTGAAATCAAAAACTGCTTTTTGTGCTTGACGATCAACCGACAAAAAGCTTTTTGTCGGTTGATAGCCAAGGAGTAGTGAAAAAAATATGGGACATTTTCTTCTATGGGGATGAGGCATCTGTATAGTTTCTTATCTGTGCTCAAAGCTTGATGTCGCTTTGACATCGTCGTGAAGTAACTTGTCTTACCCTTTTTTCACACTTCTAGGAACGCACATCAGTATACCCTCGAGCCTAACTTCGATCATACTGTCAAGTTTAGGGATTTATTTTTGAGCCGTACTATCCGAATATGGGATTCCTAACCTCTCTGTCTTTCCCAGTCATTGCAATAGTCAGGAATTTAATACCAATGCTTACAAACACCTGCTTTCAAACCCTTTCTCCCTTTACTAATGTTCACACTGTGTTTCTGCATACTACGGGTAGTAATATCCCCTTGAGTGCGCTCTTATTATAAAAAAAAGTGTATGCACAATATCGTAATGAACCTTTTACTCTTATCCCCATTGTGGCGACTATGTCAATATACTACATATATCAAATTAATTATAAGAGTTATTAAATTGATCATTTGTACACTTAGTGATGACTTATTATTTAAAAATAATAAATGCAATTTTTAGTTCCATTTTGCCAATAGAATAGTTTTTATATTAATTCTGCGTAAGGTCAATGCAACTCCTGACGAGGTGAATTTAATTCCATTTAAGTTTTTTTTCAAAAAAAAAAATCAGTTATTTGGTTTAAAAAGATAAAAAAGGGTTATATTTAATAATTTACCAAAGAAGGCATTAAATTGCGTCGAGAGGTATGATCATGGAATTGAATACATATGTTTATGTGTTAATAATTGCGTGCAATCGCAGAATTGTTTACTTACTTATTTACTAAAGGTGGCGCTACAGTTCTGTGTGAACTAGGGCCTCACCCAACAAACTTCTTCACGCGCACCCCAACTTCGGTAAGGTCTCTTTCCACTTGTGCCCGCCACCTAATCCGCGGTCTTTACTGCGCTGTCCTGTGGGCGTGGATTCGAAGATTTTCCCGACCGGAGCATTGGTTTTCATGCGCTCTAAGTGACCTAGTCATCACGGTCGTTGGACTTGTATGCTTTTAGCTAGTGCTACGTCCTTGTACAGCCCCTCGTTCCATCTTCTACCCCACTCAACTTCTATACATAGGGGACTGTTGATCACACGAAGAACTTTTCTCTCGAAACGACCTAAATTACTTTCATCAGCTTTTGTCATAGCCTATGCTTTTGCACCGAATATCAGGATGGGGATGATAATTGTCTTATATAGCGACACACGAGAGAGGGCTTTACTACTCAATTGCTTTCTTAGCCCAAAGAAACAGCGGTTAGCAAGAGTAATTCTTCGTTTGATGTCAGCGCTGGTGTTGTTTTATGAATTCATAGATCAGCTTAGGTTAATAAAACCAATAACTACCTCAAAGTTACGTCTGTCGATGGTGACGTTTTGACCGAGACGTCGTCGGTGTTGTGGGTCATTTCTTGACAGCATGTACTTTGTTTTGCCTTCATTAAACGCTAAACCCATTTTTGCACCCTCTGCCTTAAGATGGGTTTTAGAAGATTTCGACTTAATTTTTCGCTGTTCAGCGAACTCAGTCCAAATTTAATTTAATTGTTTTGTTTGTTTAATAATTTATTATGAATGAAGGAAACAAACATTTGTTAGTATGAAGGATGATTTTATGAAATTGATTTCAAGAAAATTTTGTAATCTGGTTAGCGGTGCCCCTTATAGCATGGGCCTTGTATGATGGCACATTTGGCACACACATTCCACCGTTTCTGTGGCCTTCTCCAAACATGGCCCCATGTGTACTTTATGTCTTAGAAATAGAAAAATAAAAATAGATAAAACGATTATATTCAAGACTGTATCATTGTTATGAATGTGTTAAGTATTATGTCAAGTGGCTTAATAAAAAACGTAACGAATGATTCAATCTCCTTTTTCCACCCACAAAATAAGAACACAAAACGTTATCCATGCTCTTGTCATTGTTTGACTGAATAGTACTTGTTGTCAACATGATCCCACACCATCGCTATTTGATTCTTTTGTTATTATTTTCCTTGCACTGCCCTACCTTGAAAATAAGGGATTAAATATGAAAAAGCAGATCATCCAAGACCTTCAAATATGAAAGACGTAAAAATTTAGTTTATTTACAAAAGTATCGAAAATTTTTATGCAAAAGCCGCTATATCTTTGATGCAAGATAAATCTTCTTGATTCCTATACAATACATATGTGCTCATAATACTTATAGTCCTTGAGCTGGTGTAACTATTGGGTGCCACATAAGAAAGGGGATGACAGGATGAAACAACGGTTAGTATTAAAATCGTTTTCCATTAGGCATCTTAATTGCCTAGCGAATTTTCAGAATTGTCAAAAAATGGGGTAATATTTCATATTTTATAAAACATGAAATCAATGACAATAGTTAGTCCAACATTGAAACTACTGGAAAAAAAACTTTTGTGTCACCTGAATAGCGGGCTACAGCGTTTGCTTCGATAGGCGAATGATATTTTAAAATAAAAAAAAGTAATAAAATGAAATAAGTTTTGAATTTCGATAAGACTTCTTATAATATTTAACCTCTATCATATCTTTCCAAATGACTGCCATTTGCGCCCGGGTTTTTGCGAAGATTAAAACATCAGAGATACATATATATATATTTAACTCAACGTTATGAGGCGATTCTATTCCTGCAGAGCTAATCCTGTCTGTATCTACATACATATTACCAAGTCCGAAACCATGGGAGGATCTCAGTAGCTAGACCCTATTTCCATGCACTCATTCTTTTTCTGTTTGATGGCGAGGGGATTATAACTTCGGAATTCATATATACGAAATGTTGTTCAAACATAATTAACATGGGAAGCAAAACATCTCGATATTGGAGAAGAAACTTTGCATACATCCAAACTCGCACTCATCCCAAATCCTATAGTGTGTCAAGCAGGGGAGGTGTGTACCTGTTTATAAGCTGTAAATTCTTTTCTTAAAAGAACAGTTTATCTTACATCAAGTGCAATAGTACTTGAACTTTGCAAATTGAAATAAATCTTAATTCGTTTCTCTCTTTCATTAAGCTTTCAGCAATAAATCCTGTTGTAATAAATAATATAAAGTGTTAATTCGGTTATGATGTTATCATTGAACAACTTTAAAATACGAAATCTATTGTACAACATTAATTTATAAAGCTCATGTCATTCTTTATGTTATAATAAACTTTCTCTTTTTACTGCATTATCAAAGTACTTGGACGTCTTTTCATTAATATTGGTAAACAGATCTGTGCATTGTTAAATAATCACAATTTTTTTTCATCAGGTTATGGGCCCGGTGTTAAGATTAAATAATAATCAAGTCGTGGACATTTTTATTTGATTTATAGTCGAAAACGTCACCTGCAAGCTTGGGAGTAGTACCATCAATAATTTTGGCTGGTGAAACGTTAAGATCTTCCAAGTGAAGCTCGTAGTCCAAGCATAAAGATAGGTAAAACATCAGACCATTAATTCTGCTCGCGACATTTGACAGATGCTTTTAAAGTCCGATGAAAACTCTGAATTATTCCATTCGATAGCTGATGGTACGCTGTTGTTTGAATGTGCTTAAGTCAAAACGCTTTTGATAACTTTTGGAAAGGATTTGACTGGAATTTTATTTCCTGATCGGTTGTAAACGTTTCGGGCACACCATCATGAGTCATCTATCCGTGTATCAGAGCTTTCGGAACTTCTTTTTTTTAATAAGTGGGATTACTACAGACCATCTAATAAATCGATCAATACAAGTTAAATCATTGTGGTGTCTACTGGAATATGGAGGAGGGCCAATAATATCAATGTTAATCAGCTAGGTTATACATTTCACTTTCACTCGGAATTAAATTGAAAACGATTCAAAATACAAATTAATGTTCTGAAAGTCACTTTTATCGATATCGTTTTAATTTTTTTTAACTCAAAACGAAATGAATTTTCAAGTTCTACATTTCGATACTTGCTATTTTCAAGTAATTTGAATTCTACCAGAATAAGTTGGTCTGATTTGAATTTAACAAGAGGAAATTGTCTAAAAACGGTAACAGTTTTACTTAAAGGATATAAACCTAGATTTTTTTTATAGATTGCACCTGACTCGTAAGAAGTTGTAGCTTCTACTTTGTATTAAAGGGAAGGGACAAAGCATTTAAACGATTTTTCAACACACCAAATGGTGTCTACGATATGTGAAACATAATCCGCGTATAAGCTTCTTCGTGCTGGCATTAAAATTCCATTTTTCTTCGTTCTTTAAAACATTACAAACACTTTTTCGTCGATAATTTTACAAAACTCATGTTTACGGGTCAATACGGTCAATACGGCAGTGCCATACTATGGATCTGGGAACTAGAAACCTCTTTTTTAAATAGTAGTGATTTTTACCATTTGCACTAGCCTACAAGCTGAGTTGGACAAACTTTTAGTTAGGCAATCCAATACTGTTGGAATGAATATTAAATATTCTTTCATTTAACACCAAAACCTACTTCATAAAACATGGGAACAATATTCTTTACTTACCAAAGACTTAACACTTCAAATGCAAGCAACCCTGAGTTATGCCAGGTTTTGGTTAGGCAACCTTATATTGTTCGAACGAGTATTAAATTACCACAATCAAATAAATAACAGATATGGGTATATTTACTCCGCAGACCCACCTCTTTAAGCCAGGAAACCTTCCAATAGGTCGAGGACATAAGTAGACAACCCTATTTTTTTTTCATCTATCACTCAAAAATTAATGCAGTGTATATAGCTAGGCAACCCAAGTTACAATTGATATCTTTGATAAAATATTGATCATTATGAAATATCAGATGAGGGTAGATATTCCTTCTATGTATCTCGTACTACAAGTTTTAGTAAAGTTTTGTATACGTTTCTATCTTTTGTAAAGAAAAACTGTCAATTCAATCTTTTCCAAAATTTTACTGTATGTTAAAAACTATATAGTACATATTTTATAAGGTGAAATTTGTTTAAAAAGATATTGTTTGAAAAGATATTTGAGTCGAAAATCAATTTTTACTAATGTTTTTTTTTTAGGTTTTTATTTTTTGTAATAAAACTGTCAATTCGAATTTTAGTAGAAGTCAAAAACGTTATTCTTCGTTCCATTAAAATATTTTGGAGACAAAATCATTTCTTTTTCGTAAAATATTCAAGATAACAATTAATTTTTTTTTTTCATTTAAAAAAAAAACGATATTTGAATTTTTTCAAAATTTGGCATTACGCCACAATATACAGAGTGTCTGGTCAAGTGGGCATTGCACGTTTGCTATGCACGTCGACAGTTTTGTTCACACTTGGGTATACGCGGAAAAAGTGATGGACCGAGTATTAATTTACTTCGTTCGTTGGTGTAGAGGTTCCGCGCAACTGCTTCGGCTATGAACACTCCACGGCCAGGGCCCAGTCGATCTTCAAGGACTCCCGAAAACATTGAAGTGGTTGAAGAGAGTTAACGTGAAAATCCACGACTTTCGATACGGAAAAGGGCAGCGCCACTGGACATTTCAAGAGCAATAAAATAAAAAAAAAAGATTTAAAGTTTCATCAATTCAAAATTCAAATCGTTCAAGAACTCAAAGAAAGTGATTTTGTTTCACACAAAAAGTTTTGTGAGACGATGTTGGAGCGTTTTCGTATCGTGAATCACATTTTTTAGAGCGACGAGGCCCATTTTCATTTAAACGGTCACGTTAATAAACAAAACTGTCGTTACTGGGCTCAAAAAGCTTCCCGAACGTACGGACATACGGAACGTACGTACACACGTACGCATGGACATCTCTTTATCTTTTATTAAGATTCTAGGGACCTTGAAATGTCAATTTCAATTCGACAAGAATTTCCTATGGGAAGTTAAAAATAGTTCAAAGAACTTAAAGTAAATCAAACCTGAACGTTCTGGACAAACGTCCACTGGCAAAGAGAGGATTTAATTCCACTCAAGTTGCTAAATTTTCTCAGGAAATATCACACGCTCAAATAAGAAAGGTAAAGCGGACACTGACAACTAGAATAAATGAAAAATTGAAAATTGAAAATAGCCACAACATCGAACAACATTAGCTTATCCATAATTATTAAAAAGGAAAATACCTATTCGGAGACTCAATATTTAGATGGAGATCACATACATATGTACATACAATATGTATGTACAATGTGACATATGTATGATCTTATTATACTCGAGACGAAAAAATGGTGTGATAGTTTTGACATTTTGGAGTCAATTTTAAGCTTGGTAAATTTAAACTATTTTCGTTAAATATTGCATTGAGTTGGGACAAAGAAATTTTATATTTTATTTCGTACTTTTACATACAGTTGATTGAATAAAGCTTGTGTATAATATACAGATATATATTTTCTTTTAAATTTAGAATGCGATCAAACCTTTGTATCAAGAGTTGGTGGTCCCCAAAATGGCACGTTTTCAGCTCCTCTTGTCCACAATCCGAAAAATCATTCTCGACAATGTTTGTACATCTTCCTAGCAGGACCTGGGCAGCGTGTTGAAGTAGTATTTACGACATTTAATTTAAGAGGAAGCCCTCCTGAGTAAGTTGTTTTCATTCTTTCTTAAGTTTTAAGAATAACTACCTCCCTCATTTTAATTTTTGAGTTTTATCATAGACACCTGTGCTAATCTAATGTAACAAATATTTTATTTTTTATATGATCTCAACTTTATTCCAACAGTGGATCTGCTGTCGGCGAACTGCCAACGTAAGTTTGATTTTGTATATTCTCATACATATACGTATGTATGTATGTATGTATATTTTAAATTTTTTTTTTTTTTTAATATTTAAACAAAAACAATTTTTATTTGAATTTGTTCTTGTTTATTTTAGCATACATTTAATTATTGTTCGGGTGTTTTTCAAAAATAGTTACAAAGCGCTGCCACCCTTTAAATAATTAAGCGCAGTAAATATAAGAAAAAAGCGGAGTAGATTGCAATATACCGCAGTAGATTTTAGTATGAGTATTTTTGAACAAAAACAACAGAACTTAAAAAATGAATTCAACAGTAAAAAAAAACATAACTTTTTTAAAATAAATAAACAAAAAATCACATTCCATTTTGAGAATTCTTATATCTAGATACATACAATAAAAAGAGATCAAGTTTTTTTCGAAATTTCATATACATACACTACCGGTCATAAGGTTAGAAGCAGGCATTTTCGAGAAGTAAAATTGATATTTCTCCCGTTACATGATGGATTATAAAAAAACAACTATGGTAAATGAGGGACTATTTTGTTAACAACAAAATATAAAATTTTGGGTATGGGAGAGATTAAGCTTACGGAACTTTTACGACGAATTGTTAATTGAGTCAAAAATATGTGAAAATAAATCGGGTCATTAGATTAGAAGCAGTGAATAAATCAGCGTTGCTTTGTGAAGTGCATACATTTTTTTTCTGAAAAACGGTACAATTTATAAATTAATTGTTCTTGATTGAGTGTTACAGAAATGGGCAACAAAAAATGTTTGACAGAGGAAAGGGCAAGAATAGATGTTTATTGCTCTAAAGGTCATTAATGCTTTGCTATAGCCCGAAAAAAAATCGAAGTGATCATTGTGTCAGCGATTATTTTAAAAACCATCGTCTTATTGGAAAAATTATAAAAAAAAAACACTTCCTCTGCCTTAAGACTTCGCGAAACGCGAATTATCCTTAGAATAGCGTAAAATTCATCTTTATCGTCAGCTAAAACTAGGCAAAAAGCTAATGTTAAGGCCAGCTTATCCACTGTTAAATACATGATTCGCCATGCTAAACACTTAAAGCGCCTGAAGCTTAAGAAAAAACCACCACTTAATGACGCAAGGAAGAAGCAACGCTTATGTTTCGCGAAAGATCACATGAGCTGGGATGTGCAAAATGGAATGACCGCAAATGATTGGCGGATGGTTAATTTTTTCCGACGAAAAAATTTAACCTAGATGACCTGAAGAGAGAGTAGTGATTTTTAAACCGTCATCACCATAGCAAAGAAGGAGGCGTTATTGTCTAGGGCTCACTTTTATTGTATGGCGCTATAGACTTGGTAGTCCAAGATACCAAATGACTAGGAAAGCATACAAAGCTTTGCTGGAATAAGTATTACCCAATATTAGCGAGCTTTTTGGACCAATTCCATGGATTGTTCAGCAGGAAAACGCTCTCATACACACAGTTCGAGAGGTAAAATCCCTTATTGCGAACCAAAACTTCCACTTGCTGCCTTGGCCACCATATTCCTCGGACCTTAACATAATTTAAAATGTGTGGGGCTAGCTCACACGTTAGGTATATGAGGAAGGGAAGCAAAACGATGACAAGGAAGCGCTAATTCATGGTATCAAATTGGCCTGGAGTGAGATTTCTCTGGTCTACTTGGAATCTCTTTATAAAGATAGATTTCTTGAAATTATTATGAAGGCTGGTGGTAGCAGACATTATAAAAAACCTAATAAAAGCTAAAAAACATAAAAAATACAAATACCTGCATTTTATTTCCATTTATTTGATGTGCTTCTAATCTTATGACCCGATTTATTTTCCCATATTCTTGACTCAATTAACAATTTGCCATTAAAGTTCTATAAGCTAAATCTCTCCTTTACCTAAGTTTTATATTTTGTTTTTAACAAAATGGTCCCTCATTTACCATTGTTGTTTTTTTCTAATCCATCATGTAACGGGAGAAATATCTATTTTACTTCTCGAAAAAGCCTGTTTCTAACCATATGACCGGGAGTGTACACCTGTACATAAAAAATTAACAACCTTACTTCATTATAAATTCAATATTTGTCAATATAAATTTGCTATAAAATTCAATTCTACCTGCTGAGTTTGAGGGAGACCAACAATCCTCTTTCGGAACTATAAGCTCTTTAACTAATGTAATATTTTGAAGGGTGTTAGTGTTGAGGCTGTTTCTAGTATCAGTTTAACTAGCTGCGCTGCTATGCGGTAACGAGCATAACAAAAGCATACATTCTGCTAGCTCTATCAATGCCAATTCACCAACCGAGTTTTCAAATGTTCTGGCTTTTGACCAAAACTTTGTTATGTCTGAAGGGTCATGGTATTTCTTAACAAAGTCATTATTGCCTAACAAGAACCTCCATTGCATATTGAGTACTTCCACATTTTCAGATGAATGTAGAAATTCTCCCAAAATTGGTAATATTGACATCAAACTACCATTTACTATCTGGCTTACACCTAAATACTTTAGCAGTTGTAATTTTTTGTTATTGAAATTAAATCGTTTTTTAATTTGGTTGCATAGTTCTACTGAATTGTCTTCAACAAAATCATTTGAATTATGCTGTTAAAACTGAATGCCAAAGTACAAATCGGAAAGGGGCATATATAGGCCATAATCTTCAAAATTAACATCTACGCTTATCATATCAAGTCTTATAAAATTTTTGAGGATTTCTGGGAACAAATCTTGCATTGCTTGATGAAGCAAATGAATTTGGGTTAGTTCGCTTTGGAAAAAAAAACAAATGAATTACATGTGTCAGGCAGCGTCGCGTCAGTTTGATTGATGCCTTTAGCCGGTAGCCGGAAGCAAGTGAATGCATTCAGAAAGATGAAACGTGCTTGAATTTTCATAATTTTGAATTTTTCAGTGAATACATTCAGAGTGAGTGAACGTGGTTGAGTATTTAAAATTTTAAATGAATAAGCTTACAACTAACTTTGGTTAGGTACTATTTAAATTTAAGAAAAAGGAGTAGATTCGTTTTGTAATTTCGTATTTTCAGTAAAATAAGAAAATAAATACAAAAACTTATTTTTGGCCTTATAACAGGAGCATTTATAATTAAACAAAGTTGTTATAAATATGGCTGTTAGTTCTGAATAGATTTATAATCGTCAATTAATATGTATAGGTACAAAAACTTTAAGTAATTAGGTTATTTTAACCACAGTATGTATTTTGTTTTATTCTTTAATTCATCGGTAATTTATTTGCTAAGCAAGCCATCAACACTTCCACATTAAATGTAGCTACTTCGAAAGAAAGATCACATACATATATCAAATGAACTAATTTGTTCAAAGGTTCAGACTTCGATATCAGCACAGCACATATTTTAACCTTTAAATATGTTCTTTAATAAAACACGGTTAAAGTTCAGTAGGTTATTCAAGTTTAATTTAATCTTTATCGTACGACTTGGCGAGTGGAAACATAATAAGAGAAAATGGTTTATCTAGATTCAAACGTATACATACATATGTATATCCTTCGGTTATTAAATTAATAAAAATCCAATAATTAGGTATAGAAAAGTAATACTTAAAACGACATGATTTTTATAAACGTTTATTAGTTCCTCTGTAATTGGGATTTTGTCCTAAAACTTTGTTGTGTAATTGTTATAGAATGGATATTGCTATCTATCGGTGGTGTTCATAGAGAATCAGCCACAACATTGATCTTACCAGACTTGTACTTCAATTCTCACTTATACTTTTCGAGTATACCTTTCCATCGCTTAACTTTATTGTTGGTGTTTTTATTGCATAACACAGAAGTCAGTGGTTAGTGATCAGTGAAGATTTTAATAACTGCTAATCCGTAAAAGTAATTTCAAAGAGTACTAATCATATGATGGCCAGTATTTCTTTCTAATTAGATGCTAAAGTTTCATCTGATTTTGAGAATTCTGGAACTTTTTGGGTTTTCCATCTGCCGTGGAATTCTTTTTTAAAGTCTGATAATTTGAGAATAACGTCTTTCGAGATAAGGAAAATTTTCATTTTGTGAAAACCTTCAAGAGCTTCGTTATCCAGATTTATAAGCTTTTTATAGGGATCCTAAAAAGAATCTTAGGCCCTTAAGAGTATTTGGGCATTGAAATTGGGTTATTGCTTCAATTTTACTGTAGACAAAACATGTTATCTATATGCTCCCGTTTGTTCACTGGAAGATTGATGGACCAATTCTAAATCCGAATGGAAGTCAAAAGAATTTTTTTTTACCATTACTGACCGGGAAGGCAGCTTTTCGATATAGTCTTCGTGAAGCTTAATTTGATGGAAACCGCTTTTTAGATCAAGTATCGAAAAGTATTTGTATGGTCCGAGTTAGGATATGACTTCAATTATTAAATGACACATAACACTTTTTGCTTGAATAATTTTAATAATTTTAAAAAATAATCGAAAACTTGGACTGGTAATTAGGCCAACATCATAAACAAGTGAAATGAAAAAGTTACTGGACTATATTAAAAATTTAAGAATTTGTAATATAAATTTCCTTTAAATGTTAATTTCCAGTTTTTATGGAAATAAAAACCCATTTCCAGTTTTTATGGAAATAAAAACTCATTTCCAGTTTATATTTCGTTACTGAAAAGAAGATGTAAGAACAACATAATGTATAGGTAACTACAAGATGTTCTATTATTTAAGAAAATTTTCTTTCTAAAATCCTAGCCCAAATATTTGGAAAAGCTTAAATCCTGTAACTAAAACGGCAGTCCACTTCACATGAAATGCCACAAAAGTGATGTTAAATACCAGATGACACAACTATAGGATTTAATATTGTCAAATGCAAGCGCACCTTTTGAGTTCAGTATTAGTACTGAAAGCATAGAATTCAGCGTATTCGACTGAGCTCCCATTTTTGTAGTTTCTCATTTACTTTGTTCAACCATTTCAGAACACTATCTTAATACTCTATTTCAAAATTGGAAAAAGATTTAAGACTTATAGATGTTGATTTTTCAGAAACAAAAAAGTTTATTTTTAAAACCATAAATTGAGATAAAAGGAAGCGCTTCATAATGACCAGCATTCTTATCGTCAAAGTCCTTTTAAAATATGTAGAACAACACAGGTTTCCTATTGCAACACGTTTTTCTTAGATAACAAATACAAATAACATAATATACATATACATACGTACAAATCGAATTTGTAATTTTGTTCCATTCATACTCCATACTCAAACTGATTTCCTATTAAATTTTAAATTTAAAGAATAACGGCATATAAGCATTGAGGTATGTATGGAGGGAATTCTGCCTCTCTGCACCCTTCAGTGTCAGTCATGCCAAAAATATTTGGTGTGTAAACCACGGTCTAAAATAAAAACAAAATTATAATTTGTTTCACTCTCAGAATTCTTATACATATGTATAGGTACATTTAATAATTGTAATTTTGAAGACTTTTAACTTTAATTTTATCATCTCAACACTAAATTTTATTTCAATCAATTGTTATTTCAAATGAAAAAGTTATTGCATTATTTTTTTCATCTTCAAAAGGTTATACTTATAACATCAAAATTTTGAAATAACGTGAACAAACTTCATTGGTATAATTTTGTGTTAAGCAAATTAAATTTAGTTACGTTGGAAAATGTAGTGCCCGTGGCATAATGGTTAGTGCGTTAGACTCAGTCGTTCTTTGACTTTCAAAGAGAAAACAAGTGTTTATAAGTGATTGGTAGTTAATTTGAAAAAGTGCATTTGTAGGGTTTTATAATTAAGAAGGCAGTAAGAGTGGCTTACTGACAAGGCTCAAAGACTTATACAGACGACTTACAGACCCCCACGACTTGGCGGTTAGGACACTGAAGTCGTCAATAAAAAATATCAATCTGTTGATTAAGGAGAACTGTAGGTTATCAATTAACAAGTACTGGGACCGCAAGATCCGGTCAGTTAATTCCAGTGATCCTAGTATGTTCCCTAAAATCAACAAGATATTCTGGAAAAAGAATGACAATGACCTTCCGTGTCTGAAACTCCAAAGAAATGAAGAAAACAGAGACGTACTTAGGACAGCGCAAACAGAAGAAGCCACCTTTGACGTTGACTTTTTCATAATTGAAGATGCGAAGGAAAAAGTGGAGGCGGTGGGAGCTGCTTTCCAGCAAGTGTACAAGGTGAATGTTAGCATTCGCCCCAACCACGACCTGGAAAACAGAGCCCTATTTGCAAAATCGAAATTAGAAATTGCATTTAGCCTTGATGCGGATGGTCATGAGGCGCTCGTTGATGGACCTATAGCATAAGACTTGTTGAATAAGCGCTCTTGCTTTTCTCGGAGCAGTCACCATAGTAAATATCGCAGTTTTTCATCCTCTATTTGCCCGGTACATCCCATCGTATTTTCTCTGCTTTATAGCAGTCTAGTCCCTAGTCTAGTCCGCTAATTCTTCGGCTGCACGTCGTCTGTTAAGGGACCTATTTTCCACGTGCATATCCGAAGTTCGTTGTTCTTAAATCGTTTGCGTGGGTTGTCAACAGTAAATCAGTACACATCCTAAGGCTTGTTGGTGCTTCGCAACCTTCAACCTGAAGGACCAGGTCCTTGATTTAACTCCAAGGGCAAGAACCGGCATAACCGCTCCTTACAGACTCGATGTTTACCACGGTGAGGTGAGAGTAGGAGTTGATAGACAGAGGTGGACAAATCAAAAAAGTCATAATTCAAGCGCAATGACTTGACTTATCGCACATGACGTTCTTTCTTTAGAGCATCGAATCGAAATGAAAACGCAAATGAACGAGGCCTGCGAGCATGTTCGTCGCTTAGGGCCAATACGTTTTGCATTGAATTTCAAAAGGTAAGACGAGAATAATCGACTTAAAAGGACGCTTTGCCACTGATAAATAAAGTGTTTGTTGTACTATAAACGATCGGTTTTCATTTCGGTGGTTTACTTTTATGAGAATACAAAACGTATTTCTTTTTATTCAAACAAATTACTCAAATAAAATCAAATATATGTATATATACACATACAAAATGTTAATGTTTTTGGCTCAATCTAAACATTACAATTTTATGGTGTCTCTTAGGATAAACTATATGTATTCATCTGTATATTTGTTTAAAAAAATTCATCTACTCATTTACAAACGCATAATATGGTCAAAATAACACATGAGTGAATGGCGCAACATTTTAAAGAACCTATTATTAAGGCCTTAGCATAATACTAGTTAACAATTTACTATATACATAGTAATCTACTAACTTTTCACTAATTTTAAACACTTTTTATTGTTTTGCTAACTAGTATCATGCTTAAACCATTTTATTAAAAAAAAAAACATGAACACATCTAAATAATGACAGATTGTGGAGCAAACAAAACAAACCTACCTTAATATCATACTAAAAATGATTTAACACCGTACTAAATCGTCTAAAATTTTGCGCCTTTTGTCACATTTGAGAAAAATGACATATGTCATACAGATTTAGTACGATACTAAAAAGATAAAGTAGCCATTTGGTGATTTTAACTTTAGTAAAATGTTAAGAAGATAGTACGATACTAAACTCGTTTAAAATTATCAAAATCCTTTTTTTAACCTAGTATCATACTAAAAATGATTTAACATCGTACTAAATCGTCTAAAATTTTGCGCCAATTTAATTAAAAGTCCACTTTTAAATGTTTTACAGATGTGTTCACGAATATATGGATATATACTCAGAGGTTCAGTCATCGGATCCAGCTGATTTGATAAACTCGCCATTCGGTGGTAGGTTCTGTGGCACAATACCTCCTCGCCGACGAATATCAATGCATCGGGCAATAGCAATATCGTTTTTCACCAACAAAAATGTATCCGAGCCTGATTTATTTGAAGGATATTACAGGTTTTTGAATGCATGTAAGTATTTAATAATTATATTATGATATGATATCTGCTATATAAAATAAACCGTTTTCATTTAAAATCATGACCTCGACCATGCACGTCATTATAACGTTTAAATATCCGATTTTTTAAAAATTGGCAACTTTATAGCAGAGACAAGGAGAGATTTTCCAATCTAATAAGTACAGGATTTTAACTGCTGCGGGCGTCAAAAGATAGTGTAGTGCATTAGAAACAGTGCATAAGAAAGGAAAATCTTTCGGTGAAATAGTCAAACAGTAGGCAGACGTCATAACACGTTGACATTTTTTTTTTTGACAAATTTCGAAAGTTCAAGTACATAAAAGATCGTCTCGGAAGGCAAAAACGGCTGTCCGTAAGTAATGAACATGCTATTGTCAGGAAAGTGGGACAAAATCCAGCGTCTAGTTCAGTAAAGATTGCTGAAAACATTATCCAATCTTTTGGAGTCAACGTAAGCGCGAACACTATTTGGCGGACCTTCCATAGCAAAGGGCTACATGGAAGAGTTCCTCGCAAAAAGCCATACAATTTTGAAAGAAATCAGAAGTTAAGACTTCTTTGCCTAGAAGTATCAACAAGAAAGTTCTTCATTCTGGGGAAATGTTCTCTTAAGTGACGAGAGCAAATTTCAGAGTTTGGTTTAAGAAAACCATCAAAAATATAGAGCACTAAAAGAACTGAATTTGGTTAAAAATAAATTAAATTCAACAATTAAGTACAGTACGGAGGCGGTTTGGCAATGGTCTTTGGATGTGTGGCGTCATCTGGAGTTGGGGACCTCGTTTTTTGTGACAATACAATGAGAAAAGAAGATTATTTTAATAATTTAAGAGACATTTTCCAACATGACAACGACCCCAAGCACATTTGTGGGAGTATCTGGATAAGCAGATCAGAAAGAGAAACATTTCAAACAGAGAGTCATTAAAGTCAATAATTCTAGTTGAAGACTGTCAAAACATTCCAACCAAATTGACAATGAAGCTAGTAGATCTAATGCCCAGACGCTTTAATACTGTCTTAAAGGCGAAAGGGAAGCAGACAAAGTACTAGTTTCAAGTTTTTTACATTAATTGAATAATGTACACTTTTAAAACTGAAATATTTTGTTTTGTATTTTTAACTTCCCATAGAAAGTTATTATAATGGGCCCAATTTGTCGATTTGAAAATTTTGACATTTCTCGACGTTTCAAGGACCTTTGATTCTAAATAAAAGATTTTTAAGGAGACGTTTGTGCGTGCGTGTGTACGTACGTTCGTACGTCCGAAAGTTCGGACAGCATTTTTCATCGTCCTTTTTTTCAAGTAGAGATATCTACTTCGAATAAACTTTGTTATACCGATAATAACGCAAAAAGATGCAGAAAGGACTTTCAAAAAAATTGATTGTGTGGTTTGTTTACTATAATAAATATATAAATTGTGTGGCGCAACAGTCCGTTGAGAACTAGGGCCTAGTGACTTACAACTCTCAACTAATACTGTTAGAGAGTAATGTTGTCAGGGATGGAGGGGACTTACAATTTGAGAAAACACTTTTCATGACAAAAGGTACTCTTGGAGGTTTTGTCAATTCCTCGCAAGAGGTAGTACCCGTGAAAAGAAATGTTTTTAGAACTCTTATATCTCAAAACTATTCAAATATCAATTGAACGCTTCACTATTGATATGTTAATACTAACATAAAAATAATACAAATTTTAGTTAACATTTTGTTAGTAAAACAATTTTGATTGCAAAATTCGAAGGCGGAGAGAATTTTGGAGACATTTTTATAAGGAAGACTTGAACCATTATCAATTATTCACTCAAATTTCAGATACATCTTTCATGATTAGAAAAAGCATTGCATGTTGGTTCCTTCATAATTGCTCATTTAAAGCGATGACTCTACAATCCTGTGTGAACTCACCTAACAGACTTTTCTATCTACCTCGGTCCCTAGCTAGATTACCTCGGTTGTAGACTCCAAGTTGGCTGAGGTCACTTTGCACCTGTACCTGAATCTGGGTAAAACTTTGTGCCATTTTTCCTTCTCCACCATGGATTACTCGTTTATATAAGAAACGATGTTGCATAATAAATTCAGCCATAATATGTTCTGTGCTCTAAAATATCCCCACAATTCTGATTGTGGCCGATTTCAATGTACAGAATTCTTCTTGGCTTAGCTTTTCTGGACAGGCAACACCCGAAGGTAAGTATGTTGAAGTCAACTGCCTACACTTGTTTCCTACATCTGACCATACTAAAACCCAGTTAAGAAACTCTTACGAGAACCGTGTGGTAATATGAAAAACCCTTCAGAAACTTTAATGAGAAATTGCATCCCGAAAAGCGTAAGATCTTTCAAGCCCAAGGAATATTCATGTTTTGATTCAAGCTCTAAGGAAGTTATTAGGATCAGATATGTGAGTTTCCGTTGTTACAAAGCCAATCTCACTTAGGAAAATTGGAAAAAGTTCAAACTATCTAAGAACAAAATGTTTGCAGGACCAGAAATTACGGAAAAACATACCCCAAAGGATTTACACATTTTTGGTTATTTGCAAAAAACATAAGTAACACCACGTCATCCTCGGTTTCAGCGCTCATTCGCAATAACAATCCCTATGTTAGCTCGAATGATAGGGCCAATATTCGCTTATATTCCCTCTATGGTTTTGCAGAAGTGTTTTTTAACACTGGCAAAAGTATTTTGTAACCTTTTCAATCTTTCCCATTGCACATTTCTCTTTCCGAGCGGATGGTAAACAACAATTGCCCAGCCTGTCCCTTTAAAAGACGAATCCTCCTACCCTTCTAACTATCGCCCGATTTCACTTACGTCCCTTGTTTATTGGATTTCCTTTTGTTTCCGGTTGTCTTCCTTATATTCTTATATTCATAAACGATCTCTTATCTGCCCGATGCCGCTTTCCAAGAATGGCACTTATAGTATAGGAGCTCGTAACGTTTTCGAGCGAGAATTTTAGGTCGGTCAATTTTTTGATATGTTGTCTTACTTGCTTTTACCATTGAATAATTACAAATAGAAGTGGACACCAAACATTGCTCAAACGACCATGCGACTTATGAGCATCCAGTGAGTACTATTAGTAGCTTGAATATCATTTTCATGATAATGGTTTCTGTATATGCTAATTTATATCCTCAAAAGGGATTAAAAAAGTCCTTTTGGGATCTTTTTTGAAAGCGAACTATATGAATATTTATAGATGAAAACAATAATATGCACGCGTTAAATGGGATAATGTGTTTGTGTCGCCACAAAAAAAGGAATAGGTATACCTACATCTGAGTATGTTAAGTAGGTATTTGAAAAGATACTATTCATTTTTCGTGTGTAAAAAATTGCCATTTTCTTACTATTTTTATTTTGTTTTGGAGATTTGGTTAAATTGATTTACCAAATCGTTTACTTGGAGGTTTGTTGTTCCAAATAAAAAAAATTGCAATTATTTTTTCATGAATTTTTTTATGTAGATTAACTTTCATAGATACCTTTGTAAATTTTATTTAATTAAAACAAATAAATATACCTAATTATGTCTTGTTCAAGTTTGGCGCAACACATTATTATAAAAAGAGGCTACGATGCGACCCACACTGATAACTTTCCATCCCGTCTGCCGATTTGTCTTGATAAAAATTTTTGTAGGTTTTCGTGTTTTGGTAAAAAAGTTGTCAGTTTGAGTAAAAAAAGTTAAAAAAAGGTTTAAAGTGTAACTTTTTCAATACTTCAAGATTATCTACCATTGTTTTTATTTCAGAATTTATTGCTCTTATTTGTTTTTGATCAAAAACTGAAAACTAGATGATTTTATGTCTTTTAGTTTTTGAGAAAATTGAAAATAAAAATTTAATTTTAAACTCAAAATTTGAGTAAAAAAAGTTAAAAAGAGGTTTAAAGTGTAACTTTTTCAATACTTCAAGATTATCTACCATTGTTTTTATTTCAGAATTTATTGCTCTTATTTGTTTTTGATCAAAAACTGAAAACTAGATAATTGTATGTCTTTTAGTTTTTGAGAAAATTGAAAGTAAAAATTTAATTTTAAACTCAAAATTTGAGTAAAAAAAGTTAAAAAAGGTTTAAAGTGTAACATTTTCAATACTTCAAGATTATCAACCATTGTTTTTATTTCAGAATTTATTGCTCTTATTTGTTTTTGATCAAAAACTGAAAACTAGATGATTTTATGTCTTTTAGTTTTTGAGAAAATTGAAAATAACCACAACTACTATTTTAATTTAATTCTTTTTTTTGCTTGAGTGGTCTTATTTTGATAGTAATAATGGTATTTGCGTATGCGTAATGCGTGTTTGGGTGTATGCAACAGTAAGGTGTGCGCGAGTTTGGGTGTATGCAACAGTGGGATCTGCAACCCCCCTGCTTGGGCACACTATAGGATTTGGGGTGGGTGCAAGTTGGAGTGTGTGCAAGGTGGGGAGGGTGCAAGGTGCGGTGGGTGCAAGATGGGGTGAATGCAAAGTTTCTTTTGCATTTAAATAAGCTGGATTTAAGAAAAATTAATTTACCCTAGGTATATCTTAATCCATATTCGATTATTATTATCAAAATAAGAATACGTTAATACTTAAGCAAGGAAAAAGTAATTTAATTAAAATATTTTGTTTTGGTAATTTTCAATTTTCTCAAGAACTAGAAGACATCAAGTCATCTTGTTTTCAGTTTTTGATCAAAAACAAATAAGAGCAATGAATTATAAAAAAAAATAGTAGATAATCTGAAGGTTTTGAAAAATTACACTTTAAACCTTTTTTTTAACTTTTTTTGCACAAATTTTGACTTTAAAACAATTTTTTTCAAAAACTATGCATAGTTTTGATTTGATTTAAAAACAAGCTAATAGACAAAAGTGTTGGCTTTAAAAAAGGTATAATACTTAATTATAAGTATTACCGTTATTTTTTAATTATTTTTTTTTCCATTTAATGTACATATTTTTTTAAACTGCCCCTACCGCCTAAACGGGGGGAGATAGACCCCCCCTCCCAGAGTAAAAAATGCTTGTTTTTAACTGTTCTATACAAATCCGTCATTAAACTTTGTCGCCAAAGTTATCGTACTCTCCCCCAAAACGTTATTCTTCGTTGCACAAAATTATTTTGGAGATAAAATCATTTTTTGTTCGTAAAATATTCGAGGAGACAAATATTTTTTTTCAGTTTTTTTGATTTATAAAAAAACCTTTAACTGCATTTTTTTTTTAAAAATACATATATTTTTTTGGTATCACACGTTACAATATAAAATTCATTTAAAGTATCTAGCGTTATTGGTTCGTGAGATATTTTGGGTAAACCAACATTTTCATCTTTTTTTTAAATTGCTTAAATTGGTAAAAAGAAACCACCCACACAATTTTTTTGAGAGCCCTTCTGCATCATTCTGCATTTTTGTCTGTATAACAAAATTTATTTGAAGTCGAAATCTCTACTGGTGCTTGAGGTAGGGACGACGAAACTTCGTGAACGTACGGACGTCCGAACGTACGTACATACATACAAACGCACGCACAGACATCTCTCTAAAAATCTTTTATTTCGACTCTAGGGACCTTGAAACGTCGAGAAATGTCAACATTTTTAATTCGACAAATCGGACAATAACTTCCTATGGAAAGTTAAAAATAAAGCGAAAAAAGGGATGTAGGTATAAAAGGATGAACATTTCTTTACCACTGATATGCGACTACAAAAACTGCAATAAGTGAAAACTACTTCCATGCAACCGGCAACCTAAAGCAAAACAATATCTCAAAAAAATACGTAAAAGCAAAAACAAAGTAGGTATAAAAATAATTCTTAAAGCCATATACTACCTACCTACTACAAAATGTATACCTATACAAAAATTCAACAATGCGAGAAAAAATTGTACCTATGTTATTTGTGTACGCACAGTGCACTGGTGAATGTTAACATGATCCAAAAAGACTAAGAATCCTTTTTTACTCCACTTTGATTAGGTATATCTTTTTTTCTTCACTCGACAGTATTTTTTAAAGCAAAGAAATCTGCCTAAAATACCTACTACTAAAATAATTGAAAAATGTAATAGGTACGCCCCCAACTTATGTTATACATATATGTATTATGTATGTATATATATGTACCTCCATACATATGTTCCTACTAATCTCCATTTGTGCATATGAATACCTACCTACATAGGTATATGTAATTACTAATTACTAATTACTAATTACCTACGTACCTAACATTAGCCTAAACAATATACCTACCTATGCTTATGTATGTACATTTGCAATGTATACTTTGTAGTAAAGTATGATTCGTCCACTATCCCTATTTTCAGAAAAAAAAAAGAAATTTAAAAATAAACCTATCCCAACCCATATCAAACTAATAACGAAATTGAAGAAAAATTCATCGAAACTCACAAATCATCATCATGTCGAATGCACCGAAAAGCACCAAAATCATTTTCGTTTTATGAATGAGAACGAAATTTAAAAAAGAAAAACAAACCTTCAAAATACATTTTCTGCAGCGAACGTGATTTGGCCTTGAATGCAACACTTTAACAGACATATGTACCTACACAGTTGTTATTGTTGTTTTTTATTCTAAATAACAATATTCCGTTATCTTTCTCGACCATAAATTGTGAGTAAATTTCCCATAAGGACCAAAATTTGTAAAATTGGGTGTTGTATTTGATAGACTGATACAATAACTCGCCGTGCGATACTAGCGACTTATGAGCATTTGAAAAATAAGCGTCGCCATCTAGATCAGGATTTGCCCGGTGTCCCTTCTATTTGTAATTATTCAATGCTTTTACGGTTAGAGTCTGGGCAGTCTGGTTGACGGTAGTGGTTGCGTTTAGGGGGGAGGGGCAATTTAAAAAAATTATTACTTAAAATGGGAAAAAAATAGTTAAAAAATAACGGTAATACTTACAATTAAGTATTATACCTTTTTTTAAAGCCAACACTTTTCTCTATTAGCTTGTTTTTAAATCAAGTCAAAACTATGCATAGTTTTTGAAAAAAATTGTTTTAAACTCAAAATTTGGTAAAAAAAAAGTTAAAAATATGGTTTAAAGTGTAATTTTTCAAAACCTTAAAATTATTTACTATTTTTTTTTCTAGAATTCATTGCTCTTATTTGTTTGTAATCAAAAACTGAAAACTAGATGATTTTATGTCTACTAGTTCTCGAGAAAATTAAAAATTACTAAAAATCGAATAAGGCTTAATTAAAATAGTAGTTGTGGTTATTTTCAATTTTCTCAAAAACTAAAAGACATAAAACCATCTAGTTTTCAGTTTTTGATTAATAATTAATAAGGGCAACAAATTATTTAAAAAAAACATATTTATAAACAAATGGTTTTGAAGTATTGAAGTTGAAATTTTTTTTTTAACTTTTTTAACGTTTTCGAGCGAGAATTTTAGGTCAGTCAATTTTTTGATATGTTGTCTTACTTGCTTTTTCGGTTAGAGTCTGGGCAGTCTGGCTGGCGGTAGCGGTTGTCTTTGTTAGTGCCCAACCTACCTGTACAGGTGATAATTTTGAATTTTAAAAGATTTTTTTAAAGCTTAATTTTCAATTTTCCACCTTTAAATAGGTCTCCTAAATATGCATTTATTATTGCCAGACATTTTTATGATTGTTTATTATGTGTCATACGCGATTTTTTTAATTTTTTAAATAAAAAATTAATTAAATAAAAAAAGTTTGGGGAGAGTACTATAACTTAGGCGACAAAGTTTAATGACGGATTTGTATAGAGCAGTCAAAAATAAGCATTTTTTACTATGCGAGGGGGGGTCTATCTCCCCCCGTTTAGGCGGGAGGGGCAATTTAAGAAAATTATTACTTAAAATGGAAAAAAATAGTTTAAAAATAACGGTTATACTTACAGTTAAGTTTTATACGTTGTTTTAAGGCCAACATTCTGTTCTATTAGCCACTTTTTAAATCAAGTCAAATCTATGCACAGTTTTTGAAAAACGTAATTTTAAACTCAAAATTAAAGTAAAAAAAAGTTGAAAAAAAATTTCAACTTCAATATTTCAAAACCATTTGTTTATAAATATGTTTTTTTTTTAATAATTTGTTGCTCTTATTAATTATTAATCAAAAACTGAAAACTAGATGATTTTATGTCTTTTAGTTATTGATAAAATTGAAAAATGAATTTAGCCTAGGTATATCTTAATCCATATTCGATTTTTAGTAATCTTCAATTTCCGAGAACTAGTAGACATAAAATCATCTAGTTTTCAGTTTTTGATCAAAAACAAATAAGAGCAATGAATTCTAGAAAAAAAAATAGTAAATAATCTTAAGGTTTTGAAAAATTACACTTTAAACCATATTTTTAACTTTTTTTTTACCAAATTTTGAGTTTAAAACAATTTTTTTCAAAAACTATGCACAGTTTTGACTTTATTTAAAAACAAGCTAATAGACAAAAGTGTTGGCTTTAAAAAAAGGTATAATACTTAATTGTAAGTATTACCGTTATTTTTTAACTATTTTTTTCTCATTTTAAGTAATATTTTTTTTAAATTGCCCCTCCCCCCTAAACGCAACCGCTACCACCAGCCAGACTGCCCAGACTCTAACCGAAAAAGCAAGTAAGACAACATATCAAAAAATTGACTGACCTAAAATTCTTGTTTTCCAAACGTTGCTAGCTCCCGGACATCTGGGAAACTAGTCAATTATCAGTACTCGGTATGTGTATCACAGAACACCTCGTATAGAATGATCACATGTTCGATATCGCTAAAAATGCTTCTTTTTTTTTATAATTAGCGAACACTAAAAGGGTTTTGTATACCTTTAATATGCCAAAGACACAGTGTGAGCATTAGGAAAAGAGGGAAGGGTTGGATAGGAGGTGTCGGTGTACATTGATTTTAAATTTCTGAACATTGCAATGACAGGGAAAGATAGAGCGTGGCAAGGCGTTCCACATTCGCGTAGTACGGCTAAAAAAAGAATCTCTGTACTTCATAGTACGGCCGAAGTTGGGCTCAAGGGTAAACTGATGGGCATTCCTAGAAGCGCGGGTATTACGGTTAAATTGTTTAAGGGGAGGAATGCAACTGGCTATTTCACTAGAGCATAGTCCGTTAAAATAATGGTAAAAAAGGGTGAGGCAAGAAACCTTGCGTCGATGTTCGAGTGACGTAAACGAGTTGATGATGTTAATGTCACCAATCATTTTAAAAGCTCTTTTTTGAATACTGTCCAAGAGGCTTAAATAAGTTACTGGAGCATCAGCCCAGAGATAAGAGTTATATTCAAGTTTCGGACGTATATAGGTTTTGTAGATTGTAGCCAGATCAGACGGAGAGAAAAATTTCTTGCAACGTCTCAAAAAACCTAGACATCTTGCGGCTTGCGGCATTTTTGGCAACATCGCGTATGTGATCGCTCCACAAAAGGTGGTTGCTGATGCACATTCCGAGGATGTCAAGATTTTCCGTTTCGTTGATGCAAGTGCCACTCATAGATCATGGCAAAGAGGGTTTATCTCGCTTTAACGATACAAGACAGCATTGCGTTTTCGAAGCATTAAATTCCACACGATTTTTTATTTCCCATTGTACAATGCTGTGTAGGTCGGAATTTAATGAGCTAATCATATTTTGCCGTTGCAGTTCCACATCCGAAGAGGAGGGTTGTGAGTCTGGAAACGAATATGAAAAGCTAAGAGTGCTATCGTCAGCGAAACAATGTATTGGATTAGAAGTGTCAGACAGGAGATCATTTATAAAAATAAGGAAGAGGGTCGGAGGCAAAACGGAGCCCTGGGGCACACCAGCATTTATTTTATGAGTTTTAGACTTGAATCCGTCCAAAACAACTTGTATTGAACGGTTCGAAAGAAAATTTCTAATCCAACGAAGAAGAGATTCGTCGATACCGAAAGCACGCATTTTCGATAAGAGAGCAAGATGCCAGACTTTATCAAATGCCTTTGAAATATCAAGTGCAATAATCTTACTTTCTCCAAAACGATGCAAAGATTTGTTCCACTGTTCGGTGAGATAAACCATGAGATCACCAGTGGACCTATTGCTACGAAAGCCGTATTGCCGGTCATTAAGCAGCTTCCGTTCCTCAAGATATTTCTTAAGCTGATAATTAATCAGCGTTTCCATGACCTTAGAAAGAAGGGACGTTAGTGCTATCGGTCGGTAATTTGTGGGAGAAGAAGATTCGCCCTTTTTTGGGATTGGTTGAACAAATGCAGTTTTCCAACCACTCGAAACGAGCCCAGAAGAATAGGGTGGATGGAAAAGCTTACGCAGTGGTTTTGCTAGCGTGGAAGAACACCTATTCACAATAATAGCGGGGATACCATCTGGGCCAGCGGATTTATGAATGTTGAGATCTTTAGGAACTCTCGCCACAGTTCGAGTACGAACCCATAGAATCATTTACGCGTTCAAGAACTGGGGGAGTCATGACACTATCTGGTAAGGTGGAATTTTCGGCGAACTGCCTAGCAAATAAGTTGGCTTTATCAATAGAGCTAACTAAAGGAGTGTCATTGACAACAAGCGTAGGAATCGAGGAAGAGGAAGAATTCCTCATATTTTTTACAAATGACCAAAAATTCTTACTGCCTTTGGGACATTGCAGTATTTTTCGCCGTAATTTTTGGTCATGTAAAAATTTGGTCCTTCGAATATAGGCGTTGCAGGCCTTCCTGGCTTGCTTAAACTTTTTCCGGTTTTCCTCAGTTGGGTTGGCTTTAAAACATCGGAAGCTCACCTATTTCTCCTTGATAACCTCTTTGCATCTCGAATCGAACCATGATTTAACCTTGGGTTTAATACTTTTAACCCTATTCGGGATAAACGTTTCCATTCCCAGATGAATCATACTAGAAATCATATCTGCACTGGAGTCTACGTCGCTACCAAGGAAGCATAGCGACCAGTTAAAGATCCTGAAGAAATTATTGAGACCGTCCCAGTTGGCTTTCTCGTACTGCCAAACGGTTCTCTTTGGAGCTCTTTTTTTAACTGGATTTGTTTGACACGAGAAATTAGCAGATATGACACTGTGGTCCGATGTGCCTAGAGGCGTCAATACACTGATTGTGTATTTATCAGGATCAGAGGTGAGAAACAAGTCAAGTGTATTTTCTGCTCGGCCGTTAACGTCTGATATACGAGTAGGCTCATTGACAAGCTGAGTAAGATGGTTAAACTCAGCAAAAATCTCAGCACACATTCCTTCGGGCGTTGTCTGGCCCGAATGGCGAAGCCACGAAGAATTGTGAACATTGAAATCGCCCGTAATAACGATTTCAGTGTGATACAGGGAGACAATTCTTTGTATGGAGTCAGACAGAGCATCAAATTCCTGAGAAGTTGAAACTCTGTCCAGGTTTGGGCTCCGATAAAGAAAACAATAGTGAATGATGTGTTTATTCAAGGAAAGTTTTAACCACATGAAATTAAAAAGGGAGTTGGTACAATGACCATATTGTGGTAAAAGTTGATATGCAACATCATTCCTAATATATGTATATGGCGAGACCATGGTGTGAGAAGAATAATGGCACCAAGCAATACCCATGAATAAAAAATTCAGTAGGATCGGAATCTTCACCTACTTGGGTTTCACTCAATGCCAAAACAGCTGGTCTGTTAGAATTAATGTGGATGTATACAGATAGAAAATTCGATCTCAGCCCACGAACATTACTATAATCTACTCTAAAATTACCAGTCATTGCAATATAAAAAAATCTCAAAATCAAAACAAACGAACTTCTAAGTAAATTACTGTATAAGATTATTTAAAGGTCTTTACAATACAACCTCACTACTAGTGTTATGCCTTTAGTAGTGACGTTGAATTGGTCCGGACCCTGACAATCAAAACACTAATCTACAATCCATGTGTTATTGAATGAACCAACACATACACACCATTGAGCGAGCTTTCAAAAAGCTTAGCCCAATGCATGCACCTGCTGAGTCACTCAACTGTACAAGAAAATGAAAGAAAGAGTAAAGGGAATGCACTTACTGTGTTCTGGTAGGTATTTTTTTATTGTTGCTTTTTTCCCTTTGTGTTGCTTTTTTTTTATATATTGCTGTTGTTTTTCACTGTTTTTTTTTTATGATTATTATTTTCTGTTGTTTTAGTTTTATTGATTATATTTTTGTATCACTATTTTTTAGTTTTGTTATGATTCTATTTGAGTTTTTTTTTAAATAAATTAAATTAACGAGACTGCGACTGCGACGGGGACGGGAGACAAGACAACAATTAATACAAAACGCAGAACACGACGAGAGGACATGAACCTCCCCACTCGAGCTTTCACTGACAACTCAACACTGCTAGGTTCTTAGGATTTTTCCCACGGGTGAAAAATGTTTTACCCCTTCTGATCTGGGTGTAATTTACAAATTTATAACTCGAATATTTGTGCTAGTGCCCTCAAAAAAAAAAGTTTAAGTCTTTTGGATAGACAAAGTTGTAAGAATATTTCTGGCACGAGTACGATAACTTTGGCGCCAAGATATAATAACGGTTTTTGGTAGAGGGGCTTAATACAAGCATTTTTTACTATGGGAGGGGGGGGGTCTATCTCCCCCAGTTCAGGCGGTAGGGGCAATTTAAAAAAATTATTATTTAAAATGGAAAAAAATAATTAAAAAATAACGGTGATACTTACAATTAAGTTTTATACATTTTTTTAAAGCCAACATTCTGTTTTATTAGCGAGTTTTTAATTCAAGTCAAAACTATGCGTAGTTTTTGAAAAATTTTATTTTAAACTCAAAATTTGAGTAAAAAAAGTTAAAAAAAAGGTATAAAGTGTAATTTTTCAATACTTCAAGATTATCTACCATTGTTTTTATTTCAGAATTTATTTCTCTTTTTTGTTTTTGATCAAAAACTGAAAACTAGATGATTTTATGTCTTTTAGTTTTTGAGAAAATCAAAAATAACCACAACTACTATTTTAATTTAATTCTTTTTTTTTTTGCTTGAGTGGTCTTATTTTGATAGTAACAATGGTAGGTGCGAGTTTGGGTGTATGCAACAGTAATTTGTGTGCGAATTTGGGTGTATGCAACAGTGGGATCTGCAACCCCCCTGCTTGGGAACACTATAGGATTTGGGGTGGGTGCAAGTTGGAGTGCGTGCAAGGGGGGAGGGGCACGGTTCGGTGGGTGCAAGATGGTGTGCATGCAAATTAAAAATAACCACAACTACTATTTTAATTTAATTCTTTTTTTTTGCTTGAGTGGTCTTATTTTGATAGTAACAATGGTAGGTGCGAGTTTGGGTGTATGCAACAGTAATGTGTGTGCGAATTTGGGTGTATGCAACAGTGGGATCTGTAAGGGGGGGGCATGTTGCCCCCCTGCAACCCCCCTGCTTGGGAACACTATAGGATTTGGGGTGGGTGCAAGTTGGAGTGCGTGCAAGGGGGGGAGGGGGCACGGTTTGGTGGGTGCAAGATGGGGTGCATGCAAAGTTTCTTTTGCATTTAAATAAGCTGGATTTAAGAAAAATTAATTTACCCTAGGTATATCTTAATCCATATTCGATTATTACTATCAAAATAAGACTACGTTCAAACTTAAGCAAGGAAAAAGTAATTTAATTAAAATATTTATTTTGGTAATTTTCAATTTTCTCAAGAACTAGAAGACATAAAGTCATCTAGTTTTCAGTTTTTAATCAAAAACAAGTAAGAGCAATGAATTCTAAAAAAAAACAGTAAATAATTTGAAAGTTTTGAAAAACTACACTTTAAACCTTTTTTTTAAGTTTTTTTTTCATAAATTTTTAGTTTAAAATAATTTTTTTCAAAAACTATGCATAGTTTTGACTTGATTTAAAAACAGGCTAATAGACAATAATGTTGGCTTTAAAAAAAGGTATAATACTTAATTGTAGGTATTACCGTTATTTTTTAATTATTTGTTTTCCATTTAATGTACATATTTTTTTAAATTGCCCCTACCGCCTAAACGGGGGGATATAGACACACCCCCCCCCCCTCCCATAATAAAAAAATGCTTTTTTTTAGCTGTTCTATACAAATCCGTCATTAAACTTTGTCGCCAAAGTTATCTCCCCATATTTCTTTTGTCAGATAGTGTGTACAGCTTAAATTTTTGTTTATTTAGTATTAAGAAAGTGATAGTGTTATTCTATTTATGTACCTACAACTCACAAAGTGTTAAAAAGTTTTCAATCAAACATTCATTGTCTTTAATTTTGCATTACAATTTTGAAATTAAATTAATATTGACTTTGGAAAATTGATGACAAGATTAAGCGCAATTACGTATTTAACTTGTGAAACATGCCTCATTTTTGTGTAACCCTCGACCCTGCTACAACATTACCACCATCACGTACATAACTACTAAATGATAATTATTTAATGATTTCAGAGGTTTGCCTTCAATCTTACAAATTACAATATTTAAAATGAAAAAAATAAAATATGTATGTATGTATGTTAATTGAAAAAAATTGGTTAATGTGAACTTTTTGCTTTTTCAGCGGAATATGAAATTGGTATACCAATAGCTGGATCACCGTGTTCCTATACGATAACTCCTAGCATGAGCCTCAACAAAACAGGTGCTTTAATATCACCAACTTATCCAGGTGCCTATCCCAAGGATATGTCTTGTACATATCAATTTCTCGGTGAAACCAATCAAAGAGTTAGATTAGAATTTCGTGATTTTGATCTATTTTTTGGTGGACCACAGTAAGTTTTACTATTTATATTTGAATACTTTAATTTTGAAAAATATTTCTTTGTATAATTTAAGCTGCCCATTTGATTACATCAAAGTGTATGATGGCCCCGATAACTCGTCAGCATTAATCGGTACATATTGTGGACAGCAGAGGAATTTGGTTTTATATTCAAGCGAATCAAGCCTTTTTGTTCATTTCTATACGCTTCCCAGAACAGCAAATACGCAAAATCGTGGATTTAAAGGAATTTATGAATTTAGCGAAAGTTTTGTTAAGTTAGATTTTATACGTAAGTATATTTCAAACCATGATATTAATTACATAGCTATATAAGATAAGGGGTCATGACCCCCCTTGGGAGATAATTTGTTTGCTTTTTCGTAGGAATTCCCTTCAATTCAAAACTAATCGTATTGCGTTAATGGATATGACCCCCATTATATTTTGAATTATTTATTTTTTGTATATGAAAACAACATTTGTATTTTACTTCCTTAAACTTTGTTACCAAAAGTACTACTTTTAACTGAGGACTGGACCAATAATATAATATTCCAAAAACGCAGCACAAATTCATCAACTTTTGACCAACTGACGATCCAGGGGGGGGGGGGTCATATGAGCCATAAAGCTTATGCAGTTAAGTTGTATAAGTAAAAATTTTTTTCAAATTTAGAATTTGAAAAAAAACTTTAGTAATGCTTTAAATTATTTTCATGAAAATTGTTTCTAAGAAAAAGAGCAAATATTCAGGTTCTTAAGAGGAAACCCTGAATAAGAGATCATCAATTTTATATTAAGTTGCCTTTAAATTCCTTAAACTAGCCTTCAATTTTATTATTACATTTTTCTGACACACATAAATAGTGAACATGAAGGTTTTTAATCCTAGCTTTTCCTTCAATTATATTTGTATCTGTAAAAAAACTACTTATTAAAAAAACTCATCATTTGGCAGTAGTAAGATAGCGTATGTCAATCTCTGTAAATTGTGCAATATTGCAATTTTGGCTACAATGAAAACTATATATACTGAAGTGATTTTTACTTGCGACATATAGGAACTATATGGTAAGTTTTGCATTAGTAAACAATTTCGAACTAGAGCTTGTAATCAAATATGACATTACGACGGTAGAGAAGTCGAAAAAATTGGAAACCCTGATTCCGTCCGTCTGTCTGTCATTCCTGGCTCCTACAGTCCAAACAATTGTGTTGATTGAAATAAAGGTTTTCAGCCGATTAGCGTAAGGCGTTTTTTTTTTTTCATTTTATTAACACGAAAAATAACAGCAGTCCTAATACAAATTTTTTGGTTAAAACATGTGATTTTTCTAAAACTTTCTCTAAATTTTGTGTTCTTAATTTGGCTTCTTTCTACAAGTATCTGGTATACCCCTCAAAAACCTTTATTTTGTTTTTAAGTTTTCTCAAGAACTAATGGACCGATTTCAATAATCTTCTCTTTCTGTGCAAGCTCTTTTTGATGATCAAATGATCAAATTGATGATGATTTTTTATGATCAAAAATGTATTTTTTTTTTTGATTTAAAAAAAAATATTAATTTTGTTTACAAAACTTGATATCTTAGAAAGGGATCAACATTTTTTTACGAAATTTAAATGTAAAATGTACATATATTTATAAGCTCTTTATTTAGTGCTTACCAAAAATATTTTTAAGACAAAATTTAAAATTTAAAATGATTTTCGAAAAAAATAAGTTAATCTAGATTTTTTGAAGAATAAAATGGCATTTAAATTTTTGAAAAAAACTTATTTTGCAGGTACATTTTTAAATCTTAAAATATAGGAAATATTTTTAAACAGACTTTTTGGAAGAAATTAGCAAGTTCTAGCGACCCAGTCGTGTATTTTATTCATTTCAAAATTGGTTTTCTGTTGAATACAAAAGATCTTAAAAGATCTTAAAAAATTAAATAAATCTACTTTTGAAGTGAATTTGCTTTGGATGCTCTAGAACTAATATTTAATCACGAATTTCAATAATATAAATGTCCCAAAAACAGCAAAAGTGACGCTTTTGTTAAACTAATTACTAATTGAAAAACATAATAAACGTTTCATATTTATTGATATAAAAGCTTTGAATCTCTTGAGATTTGAAGTGAAAAGAGATTCTGAAACGTTTAATTTGTGAGTGCCACACAAACGTTTCTTCCCAACTTATTTGTTTACCTTAATTTATTTTAATTTAATTTTTTAGAGAAATTATGTACTTAAATGCACCTATGTATGTACATATATCCTCAAATTCAAGAACCAAGCATTTTTCTCTCTACAATTTTTAAGTTTTGTTGATTTTCTGGATTTTTGAATTCCTTAGCAAAATAGAAATGGATACAAGAAAAGTATATTTTATTTTTGGAAAAAAAGCTACGTTTCAAAACAATTTCTTACATTTCTGCGTGAAATGCAGCAAAAACACTCTAAACCATTGTGTTTTAGCTCTAAAATATGGCACATTTATAAAACTTTTGGAATCTAGGAATGCTTTCATATGTAGGGAGTCATACAAATTATATAGTTAAACCATACTATGCTGGACAACAGTGTTCTAAAATAATTTGATAACTAAAGTTGTCATTTTAGCAATTGAAATGTGTAAAGGTTAGGTTAATATACTCGTACACATTATGTTATTTCAATTTTGTTAGCCTCCCTTACAAAAAATTAAACATTTTTAAGCGGTGAGTAAAAACTCATCTAAGCGTGAACCCCCCCCCCCTTATGAAAAGTCTGGATCCGCCCTTGGGGAAAACCTACAGCATTGTAAATTTTCAATTTTCAATTTTTGTGAAAAATGAAATGTTGCCATATTTGGCATATACAAATACATATGTTTGTAGCTATGTATACTTTAACGTTGTAGCACAGATAAGAAACTATACAGATGTCTCATCCCCATAGAAGAAAATGTCCCATATTTTTTTCACTACTCCTTGGCTATCAACTGACAAAAAGCTTTTTGTCAGTTGATCTTCAAGCACAAAAAGCTGTTTTTGATTGCACATATTGGCTTGCCAGTATGCCTGTTCAAAGCTATGTGTATAACTATAAAAAATTCTAAAGTTGTTTTTTCTCTCAAGTCAACGTCCATAGAGACAAAGAAAAAAAGAAACTGTTTTGGTTTCGATGATGTTTTGGTGCCGATGATGTTACCATATTTCAGTTGCTATTGTTCAAGCGATGTAGGTATTTTATGCTATTTATGCTATTTATTATTGAATATGAAAATAAAAACCATAGTTATTAATTTTTCCATGTTATATTTTACTATATCAAATAAAACAATATACATATATGTTGAAAATACATTTAAGAAAGGAAGAGAAGATGAGTTAGGTGCAAGACATTCCCTCTACTGCATACGAAGCCAAATATGGCTTTTCACTTTTTTTCCTTTTTTACTCCTTCTTCTCTCTAAAAACAAATCTTTATACAACACAATTCTCTTCTATGCATTTCTGAGAACACATAGCGGTACTTTTCGCGCGAGTGCGATAAAAAACAAGGAAGATATTCCTGCTTGTAGGCTAGTGGTTTGCTTGTTGTCGTTGAAAACGAAAGCGTGAAAAATTTTCTGATTTAAAAAAATTATAACTTTGATGTAAGGTGAGTAAAGTGGTCATAAAAATATATTTGTGATTGGATATTTATTTCTCTTTGCCACAAATAAAATTTAATAAAAAAAAAAATATTATCTTGCTCGTTTGAGAGGTAAAACTGCAGAAGCCATATTTGGCTTCGTATGCAGCAAAGGGTTGCAAATCTACACATTTTGTTTACTTGACTCTTGTTGTGGTGCCCTTGTTTTTTCCTTTTTTTATCGTTTTCGTTTGAAATACAGTATGTTTCTTTTTTGCTTAGAAAAATGGAATGTCATCGTTTTTATGGAGGATCATCATTCGTTAATCCCATTCCTGGAGACGGATCGCGAAGCGATGATGAATTGGCTGGAGATTCAGATGTGGAGTTGGAGACAGAATTCCATATCAATGATCGAAGTGTCAACGTTACGGTTGAGGAAACGGAATCGGATTCAGATGATGAGCCTCTTGCAGCGTTGAAATCTAAATTTGTGAAAAGCAAGACAAAAAAAAAAGAACAATTAGCATGGAGAAAGGGACATCTTCCTAATTACGATGAAGAGCTTTTCAAATTTGCAGGATCGGCCGAGCTTCCAGAATATGTACAAACACTAGAGACACCATCTGACTTTTTTAAATTTTTTTTCACGGATGATTTATTGGCCTTCATTATCGAGGAATCTAATAAAAAAGCCCTCCAAGATGACATAAATAAGCCAGTTAATATCACAAGGAAAGAAATGGAACAATTCATCGGGATGGTGATGTTCATGTCTTGTTGTCAACTTCCATCTTCTAGACATTACTGAAATAAGACGGTAGGACAACAAATGATATATGAAACAATGACGTGCAATAGGTGGGAAACTATCAAAAGGTCAATCCATTTCAACGATAATCAAAACTTCAAACCATTGGGAACAGAAGGACATGACAAACTTTTCAAAGTAAGACCACTTTTGGAGAAAATAAGGGAACGTTTGCTGTTGATTCCAAAAGAAGAATTCCTCGCCGTAGACGAACAAATTATTCCGACGAAATGCCGCCACGAACTGAAGCAATATAACCCAGCTAAGCCACATAAATGGGGCTATAAAAATCAAGTCCTAAGTGGAATTTCGGGATTTAGTTACGATTTTGATTTATTTGCCGGACAACAAAGCAATAAGTATCCTGACGGAGCGCCAGATCTGGGGGTCAGTGGTAACGTTGTCACAAGGCTTACGTCAACAGTTCATAAAAATGTTAATCACAAGATTTTCTTCGACAACTGGTATAATAGTCCAAATTTGCAAGTTTATTTGTTGAAAAGTGGACTTTTGCCACTAGGGACTATAAGACTCAACCGAGTGCCAAACTCCAGAATTCCGAAGGAACAACTGATGAAACAAGGACGTGGAAGTATGATCGAAAAAGTGGCAACTATCGATGGAGTAAAATTGAGTTTGGTGTCCTGGTTTGACAACAAAATAGTAACTTTAATGTCACCTTATGTTGGAATGAATCCAGTTGTAAGTAAGAGCCGTTACTCCAGAAAGGATAAGGAGTATAAAATTATTCCTGCTCCACAAGCTGTTGAGGTCTACAACAAATATATGGGTGGTGTCGACTTGCTAGATTCGATGTTGGGCTTATATCGCATACAATTACGATCCAAGAAATGGTATAAGCGAATATTTTTTCACATGATTGATCTATGTACAGTAAACGCTTGGATTCTTTGGCGTCGTCAGCATGATTTTCATTTACCTTTATTTGACTTTAAACTAGAAATTGCCGAATATTTATGTAAAGCTAAAAAGCAACCTTTGAAAAGACGTGGACGACCCTGTATTGGATCTAGACTTGAATCCCCTGCGACTTCAACATCCTCTATCAGCAATTTTGAAATACTTACGCAATCAACACCAAAGAGAAAGCGTCCTGAAAGACATCAAGATTTTCCATTGTTATCAGTTCGATTCGACAACGTCGGTCATTTCCCACAAATAAAAAAGAACCGCCAAATTTGTCAAACCAATTGTACTTTTCGTTCATTTACTTATTGCCAAAAATGTAAAGCTTATTTGTGTTACAATGAAAAGAGAAATTGCTTTTCTAAATTTCATGGCGCATAAACACACAACTTTTAAAGATTATTTTACTTTTTTATGATACAATGAATTGCTTGTTTTGTTTTGTTTCATTTATTTATTTATTAAATGAATTGTTCTGTTTTGTTTATAAATAATTTTTTCTTTATATTTTGTTGCTTTTTTATATATTTTATTTACCTAAACTGAAATCAAAAATGTTCTAGTTTTAAAACCGTTAATGCATACGAAGCCAAATTTGGCCTGTATTCTTATTATTTAAACAAATAAATTTTTTTTTGGTTTTTTAATAAAAGATGTCTTAAAACAGCCCAAAGAAGCTATTTAAAAGGTATTTTATTTTTTTTCTCTTTAAATAATAATTCATGCAGTAGAGGGTTAAAAATAATTTGTATGGATTCCTTTGGTAACACTGATGCAAATGTACGTGCGCCGCTGGTGAGCGTATGAGGCTTAGTTTTGGTTGCCTTCCTTATTTTGATTTTTTTTGATACATATATTGAACGCATGTGTGTATGTCATGTATCCATAGATATATGTATATGACAAAAGGGTAAGTTTCAATTTCGGTCTTTTTGTTGTTTGTTGATTTTTTCTTTGTTGTCCTATGCAAAACGTAAGTTGCGTATTTTGTGAACTTAAACAGGTGTAGGTAGGTACTCATGTAGATAATTTCGATACAAAAACAACAGAAAATACAGAAACAACTTTAAAGTCAATATCTTTCTTTATTCAATCTAATTTATAAATTCAATTAGGTTAATAATTTTTTTTTTTTTTTTGCTTAAGGTTTTTAGTTTTCTGTAAAATAAAAAATTGTTGTTAATAACAACAATTTGTACAATTTCTTTCTTTCTATTTTACCCGATATTTCAGTTTAAGAATCAATTTCACGTTTTTTTAGTACTTTTTTTTTAGGTTAAAATTAAAGGAAAAAACTATCGGTTGATTAACTTTTTATTTTAAACTATATTTTAAACATTTTTTGTATTAAATTAAATAAGTTTGAAGTCAATATCTTTCTCTGTTTTCAAGATGCTTTAGTAGAAACTATTTTTACCAGTTTTTAGTAGTTTTCTAAAAAAAATAGTTAATTGGGATGTTAAAATAGGTCTGTTAAGTTTTGTTTAGAAGTTTGTATATGTTTAATACATCACTGCTCTTAGCCTATTTAAGCAAAGGTGGTTTTATAAAAAGTTTAAGAGACAATTTTTGGCCTTGACAATTAAAAATAAAATATCGTAAGTACTTATAACTATTTATTTTATTATTGATCTTTTATAAAATTGCCTTTGCTTAAATAGTTTCCAGGGGTCACGAACGTGGACGTGGCAGAATATCGACCCCCACCCACCTACCACCCGCTGAATTGTACATTTATATATATATATGTAAATTGGTTATGTATTTGTTTTTTTTATTGTTTTTGTTTGAGCTACGCGTTCATAACATTCATTAATTTTTTTATTTTAGTTCTAGGATTTTTATACCTTTTATCTTTTGTGTCAATTACCCATTTACAATTTTTCCAAAGTAAGACTTTAATTAAAAAATGTATGATGTCAATTTTATGTGCATAGCATTCATCGGAATCATCGAACCAGCTAGGATATTGTCTGTTTGTTGCGTTTATACATTCTCTTACAATGTTTTCTTTTAATCTCGATATAAAAGGTGTTTTTTTGAAGAAAGTTGTAAATATTTGTACGTGAAGACTACAGACTTGGAAAAAAACGTATTTTCTTTTGAGTTTTCGTATTCTCTGAATTTAATTAATATTTCCGTTAAATCAAATTGAAGCTTATCTTTTGACATTTGTTGAATACAGTTTTCACAGATACTATTCATTTTTTTCATCGATTTAAAAAGGCAATAGCCTGCATAGTATCTGGTAGCAAGATCGTCGATTTCCGGCACCTTTATCAATATCGTGTCTTCAGGCGGTAAAGCATTTAATTTATTATCAATATTCATGTCGTTTTCTATATTCTCAAATGATTCACTCTCCGGTAGCTCATACGAAATCGATATTTGTTCCTCAGCATTGGTTTGTAAAATAGCATTCCAATCAACTTTAAGATATTCTGTATCGTCTTCTTCACAGTTTGAACATTTAGATTTGAATACAAATTTCATAGCTATAACTTTTGCTAGAAGGGAGCCAAATTCAGCAGCATTCGGATTACTTTTATTAACATTTCTTGCTCTTATCTTTCCAAATAAATTTTCTAAGGGATCTTGGTTAAATTTGTTAATATTTAAATAATATAAATCATTATGGTCTATATATAATGCTTTTTGTATTTGCAAACTGCTCTCAATACTTAAGGCAAAACCTTTGAAACAAAACGCTTTGTTTCTTGAATTAATAGGCTGAATGTTGAGAATATATGTTTTCATTTCTCTTATGAATATTAGATTTTGATCATTTTTTTAATAGCTGGTTTTATTTTGTTTATAAAATTAGCTGTTGGTTTTGCAAAATGCGATATATTTATGGGAAATTTATTTAGACCTAATAAAGCTTCAATTTTATAAAATTTTATAAAAGATCAATAATAAAATAAATAATTATAAATACTTACGATATTTTATTTTTAATTGTCAAGGCCAAAAATTGTCTCTTAAACTTTTTATAAAACCACCTTTGCTTAAATAGGCTAAGAGCAGTGATGTATTAAACATATACACACTTCTAAACAAAACTTAACAGACCTATTTTAACATCCCAATTAACTATTTTTTTTAGAAAACTACTAAAAACTGGTAAAAATAGTTTCTACTAAAGCATCTTGAAAACAGAGAAAGATATTGACTTCAAACTTATTTAATTTAATACAAAAAATGTTTAAAATATAGTTTAAAATAAAAAGTTAATCAACCGATAGTTTTTTCCTTTAATTTAAACCTAAAAAAAAGTACTAAAAAAACGTGAAATTGATTCTTAAACTGAAATATCGGGTAAAGGAGAAAGAAAAAAGAAAGAAAGAAATTGTACAAATTGTTGTTATTAACAACAATTTTTTATTTTACAGAAAACTAAAAACCTTAAGCAAAAAAAAAAAAAAAAAAAAATTATTAACCTAATTGAATTTATAAATTAGATTGAATAAAGAAAGATATTGACTTTAAAGTTGTTTCATCCCATAGAAATATTGTTGTTAATGTAACATAAGATAATGTTTATTTTAGAGAAACCAAACTTCTTTCAAAATATATTAATTTAACTTTTCGATACATCTATTTCCACAGAAAACAGATTAAATGTATATTTTTGCATACTTACCTACTAATACAATTTTTCCAAATAAAAAAAATAAATTTTGAAAAATTTAAGTGGGCATCAATAGTAAGTTATCAGTGTGGGTCACATCCGAGCCTCTTTTTTGTATCGAAATTATCTACATGAGTACCTACCTACACCTGTTTAAGTTCACAAAATACGCAACTTACGTTTTGCATAGGACAACAAAGAAACAATCAACAAACAACAAAAAGACCGAAATTGAAACTTACCCTTTTGTCATATAATATCTATGGATACATGACATACACACATGCGTTCAATATATGTATCAAAAAAATCAAAATAAGGAAGGCAACCAAAACTAAGCCTCATACGCTCACCAGTGGCGCACGTACATTTGCATCAGTGTTACCATAGGAATCCATACAAATTATTTTTAAAATGTCTTGCACCTAACTCATCTTCTCTTCCTTTCTTAAATGTATTTTCAACATATATGTATATTGTTTTATTTGATATAGTAAAATATAACATGGAAAAATTAATAACTATGGTTTTTATTTTCATATTCAATAATAAATAGCATAAATAGCATAAAATATCTACATCGCTTGAACAATAGCAACTGAAATATGGTAACATCATCGGCACCAAAACATCATCGAAACCAAAACAGTTTCTTTTTTTCTTTGTCTCTATGGACGTTGACTTGAGAGAAAAAACAACTTTAGAATTTTTTATAGTTATACACATAGCTTTGAACAGGCATACTGGCAAGCCAATATGTGCAATCAAAAACAGCTTTTTGTGCTTGAAGATCAACTGACAAAAAGCTTTTTGTCAGTTGATAGCCAAGGAGTAGTGAAAAAAATATGGGACATTTTCTTCTATGGGGATGAGACATCTGTATAGTTTCTTATCCCCATAGAAGAAAATGTCCCATATTTTTTTCACTACTCCTTGGCTATCAACCGACAAAAAGCTTTTTGTCGATTGATCGTCAAGCACAAAAAGCTGTTTTTGATTTCACATATTGGCTTGCCAGTATGCCTGTTCAAAGCTATGTGTCTAACTATAAAAAATTCTAAAGTTGTTTTTTCTCTCAAGTCAATGTCCATAGAGACAACGAAGAACAGAAACTGTTTTGGTTTCGATGATGTTTTGGTCCCGATGTTACCATATTTCAGTTGCTATTTTTCAAGCGATGTAGGTATTTTATGCTATTTATGCTATTTATTATTGAATATGAAAATAAAAACCATAGTTATTAATTTTTCCATGTTATATTTTACTATATCAAATAAAACAATATACATATGTATGTTGAAAATACATTTAAGAAAGGAAGAGAAGATGAGTTAGGTGCAAGACATTTTAAAAATAATTTGTATGGATTCCTATGGTAACACTGATGCAAATGTACGTGCGCCGCTGGTGCGCGTATGAGGCTTAGTTTTGGTTGCCTTCCTTATTTTGAATTTTTTTGATACATATATTGAACGCATGTGTGTATGTCATGTATCCATAGATATATATGACAAAAGGGTAAGTTTCAATTTCGGTCTTTTTATTGTTTGTTGATTGTTTCTTTGTTGTCCTATGAAAAACGTAAGTTGCGTATTTTGTGAAACTCATGTAAATAATTTCGATCCAAAAAAGAGGCTCGTATGTGACCCACACTGATAACTTACTATTGATGCCCACTTAAATTTTTCAAAATTTATTTTTTTTATTTGGAAAAATTGTATTAGTAAGTAAGTATATGCAAAAATATACATTTAAGCTGTTTTCTGTGGAAATAATGTAGGTATAAATTAATATATATAACAACAATATTTCTATGGGATGAAACAACTTTAAAGTCAATATCTTTCTTTATTCAATTTAATTTATAAATTCAATTAGGTTAATCATTTTTTTTATTTTGTTTTTTTTTGCTTAAGGTTTTTAGTTTTCTGTAAAATAAAAAATTGTTGTTAATAACAACAATTTGTACAATTTCTTTCTTTCTTTTTTCTTTCTCCTTTACCCGATATTTCAGTTTAAGAATCAATTTCACGTTTTTTTAGTACTTTTTTTTTAGGTTTAAATTAAAGGAAAAAACTATCGGTTGATTAAGTTTTTATTTTAAACTATATTTTCAACATTTTTTGTATTAAATTTAATAAGTTTGAAGTCAATATCTTTCTCTGTTTTCAAGATGCTTTAGTAGAAACTATTTTTACCAGTTTTTAGTAGTTTTCTGTAGGTTTTTTTCTAAAAAAATAGTAAATTGGGATGTTAAAATAGGTCCGTTGAGTTTTGTTTAGAAGTTTTTTATGTTTAATAAATCACTGCTCTTAGCCTATTTAAGCAAAGGTGGTTTTATAAAAAGTTTAAGAGACAATTTTTGGCCTTGACAAATAAAAATAAAATATCGTAAGTATTTATAATTATTTATTTTATTATTGATCTTTTATAAAATTACCTTTGCTTAAATAGTTTCCAGGGGTCACGAACGGGGACGTGACAGAATATCGACCCCCACTCACCTACCACCCGCTGAATTGTACATTTATATATTTATATATATATATATATGTAAATTGGTTATGTATTTTTTTTTTTTTGGTTGAGCTACGGGTTCATAACATTCACTAATTTTTTTATTTTAGTTCTATAGGATTTTTATACCTTTTATCTTTTGTGTCAATTACCCATTTACAATTTTTCCAAAGTAAGACTTTTATTAAAAAATGTGTGATGTCAATTTTATTTGCATAGCATTCATCGGAATCATCGAACCAGCTTGGATATTGTCTGTTTGTTGCGTTTATACATTCTCTTAGAATGTTTTCTTTTAATCTCGATATAAAAGGTGTTTTTTTGAAGAAAGTTGTAAATATTTGTACGTGAAGACTACAGACTTGGAAAAAAACGTATTTTCTTTTGAGTTTTCGTATTCTCTGAATTTAATTAATATTTCCGTTAAATCAAATTGAAGCTTATCTTTTGACATTTGTTGAATACAGTTTTCACAGATACTATTAATTTTTTTCATCGATTTAAAAAGGCAATAGCCTGCATATTATTTGGTAGCAAGATCGTCGATTTCGGGCACCTTTATAAATTTTCTAAGGGATCTTTGTTAAATTTATTAATATTTAAATAATATAAATTATTATGGTCTATGTGTATTGTGTAATGCTTTTTGTACTTGCAAAATGCTCAAACCTTTGAAACAAAAGGCTTTGCTTCTCGAATTAATAGGCTGAATATTAAGAATATATATTTTCATTTCTCTTATGAACTAAACCTAGCTTCAAGGGTATTGTCAAGCAAAAGTTTAGATGAAGAGGTTCAATTTGGTTGCACAAAATGTGAGGCTCATGTTAAAAGGCAAACTTTTTATATAAAAAAAATTGAAAGTCTTAAGAAAATTTATAATGCTCTTAAAATGAAAAAAAAAATCGAAGACCGAAAATAAATGTTTGGAAACAAAATAATCGCTTAAGAGAAGAAATTAAAATACTTAAAGCCCGTGCAAAGCTAAATATATAAGAGAAAATTGACGTTTTGCCAATGAACCAAAACTCAAAAACATTTGCAAAACTCATTTTGTCGCAAAGTACAACAGAGTACACTGAAGAAGAAAAATGGATTTCGCAGTGTATATTTTTCCGTTCAGCCGCCGCCGGTTATAATTTTTTGAGAAATCAATTACAATTTCACTTGCCTCATCCATCTTCTTTGCATAGATGGATAAGTATTAAAGGCCTTTCTCCAGGCTTAAACATAGAGGAGATAGAAAAAATTACCTCAAAATTGGCAACGAAAGAGAAAGAAGTGGTTCTAATTTTTGATGAAATGAGCCTTCAGACAAGTTTAACCTACAATGAATACAAAGATGTAATTGAGGTTTTGTAGATTATGGCAAAACCAAAGATCTGATATATGTGCTATGTGCTAAGTCAGCCTGCGTTTTTATGATACGTAGTTTATGAGGCAACTTTAAACAAGTTTTGTATCATGTCATTTGCCCAAGTAATATCCCTTCGCAACTACTTGAAGTAGAAGTGCATAACTGTTTGGATATATGCGAAGAATTAAAATTAAATGTACGAGCTATTGCTGCGATCAACGGCCTACAAATAGAAGTTTGTTTAGTGAATTATGTCTAGATGGCAAAAGTTGTAACTTTGTTTACAAACAACAAAAAATGTATGGTATGTATGATATTCCTAATCTTTTAAAAAGCATTAGGAATAATTTATTGAAATATAATATGGCCACGGATAATGGAATTGTAAGTTGGAAAATAATTGAATATTATGTACAATTCTGAAAGATTAAATGCAACAAAAATTTGTCCAAAATTAACATCGGCACATATTGACCCAACAGAATTTCAAAAAATGAATGTAAAGTTGACGGCACAAGTTCTAAGTAGATCTGTAGCTTGTGGAATTAAAGGTATATTAGGTCTAAATAAATTTCCCATAAATATAGCGCATTTTGCAAAACCAACAGCTAATTTTATAAACAAAATAAACCGGCTTTTCGACCTTTTAAATGGAAAACCAGCTATTAAAAAAATGATCAAAATCTAATATTCATAAGAAAAATGAAAACATATATTCTCAACATTCAGCCTATTAATTCAAGAAGCAAAGCGTTTTGTTTCAAAGGTTTTGCTTAAGTATTGAGAGCATTTTGCAAATACAAAAAGCATTATATATAAACCATAATGATTTATATTATTTAAATATTAACAAATTTAACCAAGATCCCTTAGAAAATTTATTTGGAAAGATAAGAGCAAGAAATGTTAATAAAAGTAATCCGAATGCTGCTGAATTTGGCTCCCTACTAGCAAAAGTTATAGCTATGAAATTTGTATTTAAATCTAAATGTTCAAACTGTGAAGAAGACGATACAGAATATCTTAATGTTGATTGGAATGCTATTTTACAAACCAATGCTGAGGAACAAATATCGATTTCGTATGAGCTACCGGAGAATGAATCATTTGAGAATATAGAAAAAGACATGAATATTGATAATAAATTAAATGCTTTACCGCCTGAAGACACGATATTGATAAAGGTGCCGGAAATCGACGATTTTGCTACCAGATACTATCCAGGCTATTGCCTTTTTAAATCGATGAAAAAAATGAATAGTATCTGTGAAAACTGTATTCAACAAATGTCAAAAGATAAGTTTCAATTCGATTTAACGGAAATATTAATTAAATTGAGAGAATACGAAACCTCAAAAGAAAATACGGTTCTTATATGGCCTTCTAAAATTTTTTTCCAAGTCTTTAGTCTTCACGTAAAAATATTTACAACTTTCTTCAAAAAAACACCTTTTATATCGAGATTAAAAGAAAACATTCTAAGAGAATGTATAAACGCAACAAACAGGCAATATCCAAGCTGGTTCGATGATTCCGATGAATGCTATGCAAATAAAATTGACATCATACATTTTTTAATAAAAGTCTTAAATTGTAAATGGGTAATTGACACAAAAGATAAAAGTTAAAAAAATCCTATAGAACTAAAATAAAAAAAATAGTGAATGTTATGAACGCGTAGCTCAAACAAAAACAATAAAAAAAATAAATACATAACCAAGTTACATATATATATATATAAATGTACAATTCAGCGGGTGGTAGGTGAGTGGGGGTCGATATTCTGTCACGTCCCCGTTCGTGACCCCTGGAAACTATTTAAGCAAAGGTAATTTTATAAAAGATCAATAATAAAATAAATAATTATAAATACTTACGATATTTTATTTTTATTTGTCAAGGCCAAAAATTGTCTCTTAAACTTTTTATAAAACCACCTTTGCTTAAATAGGCTAAGAGCAGTGATATATTAAACATAAAAACTTCTAAACAAAACTTAACGGACCTATTTTAACATCCCAATTTACTATTTTTTTAGAAAAAAACCTACAGAAAACTACTAAAAACTGGTAAAAATAGTTTCTACTAAAGCATCTTGAAAACAGAGAAAGATATTGACTTCAAACTTATTAAATTTAATACAAAAAATGTTGAAAATATAGTTTAAAATAAAAACTTAATCAACCGATAGTTTTTTCCTTTAATTTAAACCTAAAAAAAAAAGTACTAAAAAAACGTGAAATTGATTCTTAAACTGAAATATCGGGTAAAGGAGAAAGAAAAAAGAAAGAAAGAAATTGTACAAATTGTTGTTATTAACAACAATTTTTTATTTTACAGAAAACTAAAAACCTTAAGCAAAAAAAAAAAAACAAAATAAAAAAAATGATTAACCTAATTGAATTTATAAATTAAATTGAATAAAGAAAGATATTGACTTTAAAGTTGTTTCATCCCATAGAAATATTGTTGTTAATGTTTTGTAACATAAGACAATGTTTATTTTAGAGAAACCAAACTTCTTTCAAAATATATTAATTTATACCTACCTACATTATTTCCACAGAAAACAGCTTAAATGTATATTTTTGCATATACTTACTTACTAATACAATTTTTCCAAATAAAAAAAAATAAATTTTGAAAAATTTAAGTGGGCATCAATAGTAAGTTATCAGTGTGGGTCACATCCGAGCCTCTTTTTTGTATCGAAATTAATTACATGAGTACCTACCTACACCTGTTTAAATTCACAAAATACGCAACTTACGTTTTTCATAGAACCACAGATACTATAGTTCCATAGATATCGCACGCAGAGGAAAAAAAAATGACCATTTTTCAATCGACTGGGACGTACCACTACGTCCCAGTTTGATCGAACTAGTATGAATCATACTCAAACATTTTATTGCATTGTATAACTTGTTGTATTTTCTTTTTTTTACTTCTTGTGCCTTATTGTTTTTTTGTCTTTTGTGTATTTTATGTTGATCTTTCTTAACGATGTATGTGAATTGTGTTTGTGTTTCCTGGGTGTGATTTTCGTATGTGCCAAGGCCAACCTGTGAATATAAGCAAGGTTGTTCTTTAAAAGCAAGGTTGTTCTTTAAAAAAACATTAGCTCATGAAACTGGGGTAACATATAAAATCCTTAGAACAATTTATTGAAGAAACTAACTATGGCATAAGATATAAAGTGCCTTGCACATGAGCAACGAACTGCGAACTGCGAACTGCGAACTGTGGATGTTCGCATATTTTGACTTTACTTTCACATGAGCTTTTATTTCTATTCGCAGGTAGCGACGAATTGTCAACTTGACCCAGGGATGTTTACTCAGAGAAAATTTATTTTCAACACATTAGTGTTGGTTAAACATCGATAGTTTCCACTTTTGATAGTATCGATAGTTTTGGAAAACACTATCGATACTATCGATGGTTTTACTAAATATCTTAAAAAGCATTAAAAAGGCTTTTCTATTAGGTACACATTTTTTGAATAATAAAAAACGGTTGAAAATCTGAATATGTATTTGAATTTCAAACTTATTTAAGCAACTAGAAATGTAAAATTTAACTTGCTTTTTAAGGTATTTTTTTGAAAAAAAAAACACGATGTATTATTGTAATCCAAAAAAAAAAAACAGTTCGGTACGGCCTGACGAATACCACTTTATTTTTTTGGTTAATGTGGCAAGCTGGCAAGCTTCCCAAAGATGCCAAACAATTTGAAAAAAATTTAAACATTTGACCCATCAGTTCACGAGTTTTTCGGTCACAAGACAACATTTTTTATGAATGAAAAATGAATTTAGCTTTTAAGGCAAATGATACAAAAATCAAGAGTGCTTATTTTAAATTAGTTTATTAAACAAAAAATAGTAACATATGATGACAATGACAACTTACAAAATTATAATTCGGTGGTTCCCCAAACCAAAAACCATAAATTGAAATGATGAGACATGAAGATTTTCAATAGATTTCCAGTGCTGTATGAGTTGAAAATTAAACAGCGGTGTTCAGAAAAATAGCCTTGTGGTAAAATAATTTGGAAGTATTGAAACTATCGATAGTGTGTTTGATAGTTTTTAGAAACTATCGATGTACGCGATAGTTTTTTACTATCGATAGACTATCGATGTTTAACCAACACTACAGCACATCCCTGTGCTTATTAACTCGAAAGATCTTTCACACAAAAACAAAACAAGAGTGGTATAATTTTGAGGTTAAGTTGAGCGCGAACAATTTATTCGTTGAAGTGTGGATGTTATGTGGAACGCGAATAGAGTTTGATAGTTCGCAGCGACCACACTGCGATTCGTTACTACCAAATTGTTTTTACAAAATTCTCTTGTTTTAGAGAACAAAATGCAAATTTTATTATTCTAATATTAGTGTCAATTGGTTTCTTATAATTTAAATGTGTTTTTGTGTGGAATTGACTTGTTGAAATATGTAAAATCACGTTTGTTCGTCCATTCGCAGTTCGCAGTTCGTTGCTCATGTGCAAGGCACTTAAGAGGTATCGGGATGGCTCGTCTGGTGTGTCATTGGATTTGTTTGGTCGTGTCGTGCGTAGGTATACATTTTCTATATTTTTTTGGGTTGTGCGATCGGTGTTTGAAGTTATTTTTACTTCATTCGTCGTCGACTTTCGATAGGGATGAGAATGCTAAGCCCGAAAAGTGAAACATTTTGCCCAAAAAACCAAGTAGATTTGTAAAATATGTAGCAGATAATGAAAAAAACAAAAAATACAAACAAAACAAATTTATTTTCATTTTATTTTACATCCATATAACGAAAACATACATTGACTAGAACAAGTCTCACAAATTCATAAATTAGGTACATGTATACATATATAGTACATACTATGTAGGTACATTATTATATTGAAATAAATAGGAACATTCTGTTTTAAATTAAATTAGATTCTCCTCTAAGGGAAACATAACACAAATTCATAAAATATTATAAAGTATATGCATATAATAAGGATTTTAATCGGTTCTTAATACGTAGCCCTCCTGAACATATTTAAACTTTGAAAAATATCGTAATAACTTCAAAATCTTTCAGCCCAGCCACAAACTCTCTTATTAATAAAAGGGAAGAAGCGGTACTTATGTCTAGTCTATTTCTTTTTTTGTTTTGACGTTATTGAAATCTGATAATCGTCTTTCGGCTGCTGCACTGCTATGCGGTAAACTAGCTAGTGTAAGCATATAGCCGGGCAACACCCTAAACATATCCTCTTCCAATATATTTTTCTGAGAGTGTAAACGCGTCCAAAACTCAACAACTTCTTCGTCGTCGTTCATTTTTATACTTTTAGTAACCATAAGCGTTCTAAATTCGGAGTTCAGAGTTTCTATGTTTGTTACATTATTATCAAAATAAGGAAATTCATTCAAAAGTGGAAGGATTGTCGGATATGTTTCAGTTTGTATTACTTTTGGATCCAAAAGTTCTAACAATTCTAACTTTTTGTCAGTTAAATCAAAACGAAGTTTCAATTGATCGCACAATTCAACATAAAATGAAACTAAATACATTTTTATCTCAAATAAATCTACCTCCGTGTCCGTATCTTGATTCTTGTTTAACTCTTCCTCATACAAAGCCGACTTTAACCCAAAAAACATTTGTTTTAAATCTGAATAATTGGATTTTTCTTTATAATTCACGATCTGCATTGAAGATTCGTCGAGTAGTTCTGCCCTAAAAAAAGTTTGATAAGACGGTTTTAAAGACCATGAGCACACGTTTCCGCAAAATGTGTATCTGTGTCCTTTCAGACTGAAAAGCTTTATTAAAATTGTTAATAATTTCCAAAATATAGGACAAAAATAACAGTGAAAATTTAATTTCTGGATTATTTAAAGATTTTTTCAATATAACTATATATATATATAGCGTTAGAAAAAATTTTAAAACGAAGTAGAAATAAGTTGCTACGTAGCAGATACATAAAAAGAAATTAATGAAGTAGATCTGCTACATATGAAGTAAATACTCATCTCTGTTTCGAACGATTTGGATGTTCATTTATGTATATGATTGAGCAAACATTTTTCTTTGTTAATTTTACAGTCAGTGGTCCTTTTTTTCAGCGATTTTATTTGTCAACGTTTTTTTTTTAATAGCAATGGGTGATAAGAGATTATCTGGGGTTTCTTGTTCCGTTTGTATGAAAACGAAAAGAGATTACCCTAATTTGAAAATTTTTAAGTGCCCTTCTAGGGAAAAAAATGAAATTTTGAATAATTTGTGGAGGCAGGCATGTGGATTCAGAAATGAAGGCAAATACTTTGTATGTGGAGACCATTTTTGTCCCGAGTTTGTGGGAAGAAAATATCTTAAGAAGGATGCTGTTCCTTCTTTAAATTTAAATTCTGATTTGGGTTCAGACTTAAATTTAGAAGATCTTAATAAGTCTCCTCCAACTAAACGAAGAAGAACTTCGAGCAGTTGTAGCATTTCATGTGTAAGGTGCGATCAATTATCACAGAGATGTGCAAAAGAGGAGAAAAAAATGCAATTTAAAAAAAAAAATTATCAAGTTTAAAAATTCTAATAAAAAACTTAAAAATAAAGCATTATAAAAAAAAGAGAGCGCATACTGCTTTAAAAGATTCAAAAAAGGGAGATTATCTTTATCGTCTCAAATCCAAGGGCTACATATTTCCGACCATTCAAAAACATTTTGCGATATGTTGATGGGGTTGTCGAAATCTGCAAAATATAATAACAACGAAAAAGAAATTTCCCAAAATATATTTTATAGATCGCAAAGCACCAGCGGCGCACGTACATTTGCATCAGTGTTACCATAGGAATCCATACAAATTATTTTTAAAATGCCTTGCACCTAACTCATCTTCTCTTCCTTTCTTAAATGTATTTTCAACATATGTATATTGTTTTATTTGATATAGTAAGATATAACATGGAAAAATTAATAACTATGGTTTTTATTTTCATATTCAATAATAAATAGCATAAATAGCATAAAATACCTACATCGCTTGAAAAATAGCAACTGAAATATGGTAACATCGGGACCAAAACATCATCGAAACCAAAACAGTTTCTGTTCTTCGTTGTCTCTATGGACATTGACTTGAGAGAAAAAACAACTTTAGAATTTTTTATAGTTAGACACATAGCTTTGAACAGGCATACTGGCAAGCCAATATGTGAAATCAAAAACAGCTTTTTGTGCTTGACGATCAACCGACAAAAAGCTTTTTGTCTGTTGATAGCCAAGGAGTAGTGAAAAAAATATGGGACATTTTCTTCTATGGGGATGAGACATCTGTATAGTTTCTTATCTGTGGTATAAGCTTAATATATGAGGTATCATGATGACATGGTAGTAATTTGGAGAGAATGGAAGTGTTTCTTGTGTGGAGATATCATTATGATAACATTAATTGCTTCTGTGAGACTCTTCGATTCATATAGTCCAGACCATTTTACTTTTTTCGGTTTTAATCTTTTGAGGTCTTTTCTTGTAAAAGATTCAAACATAATTGTTAGAGAATTGCATGCCGAGTTTGCACCTTGTTTCAAGAGTTTCTTACTTATAACATTAACATGACCATGCTTCACATTAGTTTGATATCGGAGGGAATTTTAATTAGCATGTCTCGGAATTTAGCAACAAAAAAGTCTCAAAAATGGATATCTTATTAGAACATATAGCCCATTTGACTCTAGTACATGAGAACTTACCAAGGAATTCGTAGATAGTTTGAGGTTTAGCTGCAAGTATTGACGCAATCAAAATTATTAACGAATAGCTTATCAAGAAAAAAATCCTTTTGAAAACAAAAGAGTCCCTTTTAAAGTAAAGGGTGATTTTGTAGCTATTATCTTTTTGGCAAAACTGGTTTAAACAGCTGACGCACGTTTCGTGTTTTGTTTCACTGTCAAACATCTTCAGTTTGGTCTATAATTAAACCATGAATCGTCCTACAAACAAACAACGCTTGCAAATTATTGAATTTTATTATCAAAATGCGTGTTCTGTTAAGAAAGTTCATCGCGAGCTTCTTCCAGCGAGCGACTAAGCTCATTTTTGGCCCAATGGGTACGTAAATAGGGATCGGGTCAAAATTCTGGCTTCAAAATTCTGCTTTTCAGAATTCTGCTTTTTTAACGAAAATTCTGCTTTTCAAAATTCTGCTTTTTTTTTTGTCTGGTTTACAAAATTCTGCTTTTCAAAATTCTGGAAATTTATATTAAAAAAAATTCTGCTAATTCTGCTTTTTTTTTTAATAGTATATTTATTAACGGAAAAGTCAATTTAACATGGTTTTTGTTTCAATTTTAACAAAAAAAAATCAAAATTTCGTCTTTTAATAATTATAAACAATAACTGAAAATAGAGCAAAAATAACAACAACAAAAACAAAATGTAAACAAAAAATAATAACAACAATTAAAAAACGAAAAGCAAATTACGTTAAAGTGGAGAGATTAATATTGTTAGCAATACGCTTTAGATAACCTACATGGCTGAGATCTGTTCTCTTTTTAATTATTCTCTTTATTTGTTTGTTTTTCAATACAATTTTTCTCTTCTTTTTTACTCTCTCCCCATTTTTTGCACGCTCAGCTTCAGTTTTAACAGTGATAAGCAAAAATTAATTGCGTCTAAACATCTCGCTTATGCAAGCGAGAGTATAATTTTACAAAATTCTGGAAATAATAAAAATAAGGTTTGGAAAATGTTAAAAAGCGCGCGCTTTTTAACATTTTCCAAACCTTATTTTTATTATTTCCAGAATTTTGTAAAACAGAATTTTGAAAAACAGAATTTTGAAAAGCAGAATTTTGAAAAACAGAATTCTGAAAAGCAGAATTTTGAAAGCAGAAATTTGAAAAGCAGAATTTTGAAAGCAGAATTTTGACAAAAGAATTTTGACCCCGGCAGAATTTTGACCCCAACCCACGTAAATAAGCAGAATTGTCGATTTTGGAGTGAATATCAGCCAGAAGCCTTGCAAGAGCTACCAATGCATCCAGAAAAAGTTTGGTCAGTTTGGTGCGGTTTATGGGCTGGTGGCATCATTGGACCGTACTTCTTCAAAGATGATGCGAATCGTAACGTAACTGTGAATGGTGAGTGGTACGTCAGATGATATCCATTTTTTTTGCCCAAAATGCAAGAGCTTGACTTGCATGACATGTGGTTTCAACAAGACGGTGCCACACGCCACACAGCACGCGCAACACTGGACTTATTGAGAGGCGAGTTCGGTGAACATTTTATTTCACGTTCGGGACTGGTCAATTGGCCGCCTAGATCGTGCGATTTAGCCTTTAGAATATTTGTTGTGCCAAAATTGGAATAATCGGATGGACCATTTGAGGCGCAGTCAAGGTCAACATTTGCATGAAATAATCTTCAAACATTAAATTATATGGACCGTACTATCGATTCAAATAAAGATTTCATGCATTTTTCTGAATTTTATGTGTTTTTTTTAAATAACTGTCCTATAGCTTTTAAAAACTCACCCTTTATATACATATTCATATACATATATGTACATATAAAACGGACAAACTAAAAGAATTATATCACACTAAATTTTTTGTATAAAAAAGATAAAGTATAATTTTTTTTAATGAGTCATATCAAAAATAAAGACAATTATCAGGAACACCCTATTGAATTGAAAAAAAAAAATACCTATGTATATTAAAAAATATATTTAACTACCGCAAAAAGTACTCTTGCAGTACCTACTTTTTTGCTTTGTTATTGTTTTTCTTATACTTTTTCTATTTCTTGCCAAAGCATAACCGTAAAATCATTCCTCTTCAGGTATAATATGCATACACATACACACATATAATGTCAAAAGTTTGTTTCTATTGTCTCCCTCGATCTTCTTCTGCATTTGCATATGTTCTTCTCTATTTTCCATTTTTTAATTATTGTTGAATTTTCCCTCATTCTCAACTCTTCCCATTTATTGAGGGGTATAAAAAAGGGCCCTGCGTGTATTAAAGTACTTGGTAGGGAATTACGAATGAGGAGAAAATTACTAAAGAAAGAACGAGAAAAGTAAATTTGTTTAAGTTTCATAAGCATTAATATGTTCGAGGGAGATAGCCAAAATACAAATGTCAAACCAAGAAGGAATAATATTAGTTTACATTTTTTTTTTGCTTTCACGTGTGACTGTAGAGGAGATGATGTGCTTGTGCAGTGCATATGCATACATTTGTTTATAGCTATGTATGTATACTTTAACGTTGTAGGCACGGTTGCCACTTGAAAACAAATTGCATGACCAAAGCTGAAAATAAAAATGACCAATCGTACTAAAAAAGGACCAAAATAATTTGTGTCCGCAACGGCTTTTAACTACCCATACAAAGTTCAATTTCTTGAATTGAAAATTTTGACATTTCTCGACGTTTCAAGGTTCCTAGAGTCTAAATAAAAGATTTTTAGAGAGATGTCTGTGCGTGCGTGTGTACGTACGTTCGGGAAAAATAACGTTTTTGACATCTGGTAAAATTTTGAGAAAATCGAATTGACAATTTTTTACAACAAATAAAAACCTTAAAAAAACAATAGTAAAACTTGGTTAAAATTTATTTTCGACTCAAGTATCTCTTCAAAAATTAAAAAAATATTGGCTTTAAGCTAATTTTATTTCACAGAAAATATAGTTTCCGACATTCCGTAAATTGTGCATAAAAATCCAACAGTCAGTTTTATTCATAAAAAATTAAAATCTACAAAAAATAGTACGCAAATTCTTCGAAAATTTGGTAAAAATTGGTTTTCTACTGAAAATCTCGTTAACAAGAACAGATATTGAAATCAAACTATTTCATCATACTCAAAATATTGTTGGTAATTTTTAATTTTTTTTAGAATATTTCAACTAACAACTAGGAAATACGAAAGCCCACAAACCTTTTAAGCAAGACAAATCGGCAGACGGGATGGGAAGTTATCAGTGTGGGACCCACCCCAGCCTCTTTTTTTAAGATCACAATATGTTAATATTATGTCAGGAGATCGAATACTATTGCTAAATAAAATTCATATAAAATTAATTCAAAGAAATGTTTTTGCAGACCAAACGCTATGGTTATTTTTGTCATCTTGACGCTCTTTGGCCAGCATTATATTTTTAATGGTTGGTACCCAAAGTCTGCCTTTCATTTTTATCAAAGTTAATTCAAAAAAATTCCTCTCAGCAGCAGCTGAGCTGTGAGGAAGTAGCATCAATTTATAAACGAACTAACTTAAATTTTGAAAACAATATTCATTTAAAGCGTTTTTAAGATAATTGACCTTTTCCCAAAATTATTTAGGTATGTATTTTATTTTTGAGATTATAAAAGGAATAGAGTCGAGTTATTTTTTCAATTTCTTAAAAAAGGGACCAAATGGAATAAAAAATGACCATGCGACCAAGTGAGAAAATAATGACCAAATTTGGTCTTAAAGACCAAACTGGCAACCGTAGTTGTAGGTATTTTGAATTTGAAAATTCTCGTTTGATTTTAAATTTTCAATTTTTGTGAAAAATAAAAGGGGCGACTTTCGATTACCGCAGCACGAATTTCGTTCTGATTTTTTTTGTACAGTTAGGTAGGGGTCTCAATAGAACATGTTTTAAATTTTAAGGCGAGGAAACACCGTTAAGTAATAAAAAAAAGTATTTTCTTTTTCGGACTTAACCCTACTTTTTTTGTATTGCGTTTTTTGAGCGTAAAACAAGTTTTTTTTAATTGGTACTACGGTATACTAAGAGCTAGGTATTTAAGGGAGGCATGATGCCCCCCTGCAACCCCCCTGCAACCCCCCTGCAACCCCCCTGCTTGTAATCACTATAGGATTTGGGGTGGGTGCGAGTTTGGGTATTGCAAAGTACTTTTCGCATTTGAGCACTAAAAAACAAAGATATCCCCAACGAAAAAAAACAAGTATGGCAAGACTGAACAAAAAACAGCGAAGAAATGTCAAGTCAACCATTTTTGCGTGTTTTGTATGTAAAAAAGTGAACTTTGAAAATTAATTTAAAATAGAAATAAATGTTTCCTCGCTCTAAAATTGCTATAATTATTATTTATTTGTGCATATCTATCAAATAAAAAAAACCGCATGTCGAAATTCGTGCTGCGGTAATGGAAAGTTGAGCCAAATAAAATGTTGCCATATTTGGCATATACAAATACATATGTTTGTAGCTATGTATACTTTAACGTTGTAGGTATTTTGAATTTAATAATTCTCGTTTGATTCTAAATTTTCAATTTTCAATTTTTGTGAAAAATGAAATGTTGCCATATTTGGCATATAATGCATTGAAGATTTTAAATATATTCAATTATTTTGTTGTTGTTATTATTGCGTATTATTTGTTATTTGTACGTATCAACTACAAACACAATCAAAATTGCATACATTAACATTTAAAGGTATTTAAAACTAGGTCGTTTTTTGTTTTTTTTAACGGCTGAACAGGATGTACTGCATTAAATTTTTAATTTTCATATAAAAACATGTAAACAAATAAATATAATATAATATAAAACTACGTTGAAAAATTAACCTTACAAGAGTGTCAATGCCTAAATTGCAAAGGTATAAGCTTAATATATGAGGTATCATGATGACATGGTAGTAATTTGGACAGAATTTATGATAACATTAATTGCTTCTGTGAGACTCTTCGATTCATATAGTCCAGACCATTTTACTTTTTTCGGTTTTAATCTTTTGAGGTCTTTTCTTGTAAAAGATTCAAACATAATTGTTAGATAATTGCATGCCGAGTTTGCACCTTGTTTCAAGAGTTTCTTACTTACAACATAAACATGACCATGCTTCACATAAGTTTGATATCGGAGGGCATTTTAATTAGCATGTCTCGGAATTTAGCAACAAAAAAGTCTCAAAAATGGATATCTTATTAGAACATATAGCCCATTTGACTCTAGTACATGAGAACTTACCAAGGAATTCGTAGATAGTTTGAGGTTTAGCTGCAAGTATTGACGCAATCAAAATTATTAACGAATAGCTTATCAAGAAAAAAATCCTTTTGAAAACAAAAGAGTCCCTTTTAAAGTAAAGAGTGATTTTTTAGCTATTATCTTTTTGGCAACACTGGTTTAAACAGCTGACGCACGTTTCGTGTTTTGTTTCACTGTCAAACATGTTCAGTTTGGTCTATAATTTAACCATGAATCGTCTTACAAACGAACAACGCTTGCATTTATTCGTGAGATACCGGCCGAAATGTTAGAAAGAGTATGCCAAAATTTGACTAAGCGCATGGACCATTTGAGGCAAGGTCAACATTTGCATGAAATAATCTTCAAACATTAAATTATATGGACCGTACTATCGATTCAAATAAAGATTAAAAAAGATTTAAAAATTCACCCTTTATATTCATATACCTACATATAAACATAAAACGGACAAACTAAAAGAATTATATCACACTAAATTTTTTTTTATAAAAAAAATAAAATATAATTTTTTTTTAATTTAAGAGTCATATCAAAAATAAAGACCATTATCAGGAACACCCTATTGAATTGAACAAAAAAAATATATTTAAAAATATATTATATTAACTACCAACCGCAAAAAGTACTCTTGCAGTACTTTTTTGCTTTGTTATTGTTTTTCTTATACCTTTTCTATTTCTTGTCAAAGCATAACCGTAAAATCATTCCTCTTCAAGTATAATATGCATACACATACAATACACTCATATAATGTCAAAAGGTTGTTTCTATTGTCTCCCTCGATCTTCTTCTACATTTGCATATGTTCTTCTCTATTTTCTATTCTTTAATTATTGTTGAATTTTCCCTCATTCTCAACACTTCCCATCTATTGAGGGGTATAAAAAAAAGGGATCAAATTCAATCATCTCCACGCCTCTCAGATGTCGCTTCGATCGTTTCTCTTCATGAGAGTATATATTATAAGAAATATATATACAATGCCTACAGTGGTGAAAAGCATTCCACTTTCTTCATTTGTGACCAACAGCAGTTCCATAATCTAGAGCAATAGTAAACTGACCTGCTACCTAGAAATGCGATGCATTTCTTGCACCGTGCGTGCGTCGCGTCCGAGAAATCCGAAGCACCTAACAGCAGTCTTAACAATATCGAACATGTGGTTTTAGCATAATAGGTGATCTGTGATACAAGTAAGAAATGCCGAAAACTGAAAGTTAAATAGTTTCCTTGATATAGCTGCAGTTTATAAAAAGCGGCATTGGAGGTTGGTTACACTCTTTTTTCGAAGCACTAAATTCTATACGGTTAATAAGTACCCATTGGACAATGCTGTCGAGATCCAAATTTATTGAGTTTATTATACACTTAGTATGAAGTTTCACACTCGAAGTAAAATGGTGTGAATCTATTAACGAAAAAAAGCTGAAGTTACTGTCATTAGCGAATCAGTTTAATTGGCTAGAAGTTGAAGAAATCGATTGTTAATAAAAGTAAGAAGTTCGGTAACAAAACAGAGCCCTGGGGAACACCAGCATTTATTTTGTGAATTTCGGACTTGAAAATATCCATTACAATTCGTATTGAACGTAAAAAGTTTATTTTCTAATCCAAAGAAGAAGAGATTCATCAACACCAAAATCACCGATTTTAGGTAAGATACCAATTTGAACCAATAGATAAATCATCAAATCAGTGATGGACTTATTGCTACAAAAGGAATACTGCTAGTCATTAATAGGAAGATTTCGTTCTTTAACATATATCTTAAGCTGATGAAAGTTTCCACGACCTTTGAAAAAAGAGCATAAAAGCAATCGCTCGATAAATTTGAGTTTGAAGCAGCTTCGTCCTTTTAAGATGGCAAATTGTTGCAAGCCTTCATAAATAACTGGTTTTTATTGCTGATGGGTAGCAAAAGAAAAAATCGAATTATGTATATTACATTTGAAAGCTAAAGTAAGGTGGTTGCTGTTGATATGGTCTTGGTGTAGAAAGTTATAGAGCTCAAACCGATTGGACGACTGGGCTATGATTTTTTACTTAAAAATTTGTTTTGTTTTTAGGTTATTATTATATGTACTTAATTAATATTTGTATATCTTGTCTTATATATTTGGTTTACAATTTTTTCACTGTCTAGAAAATTATATTTGGTGTTCAAAATTTGACCAAATATGTTTTATTTTATATTAAAGGTGAAAACGATGGCATTCACATACGTGGCTCAGAGTGTGATCAAAAAATTCTCTCAAAAAAGGAGTCTATAGGGTTTGTGCTGTCACCTAACTATCCTTACCCTTATATTCCTAAGACGGTTTGTAGGTAAGTTCCCTGCATAAATATTTTCTTTTGCATTCATTAATCTGAAATGTTAAAGATATTTTATTTATGGAATGCAAGACGCTCAGAATCTAGAAAGAGTGCGATTAGAGTTTTCATCGTTCAATATTCCCAAAGTCGAGAATAAGGATAAGGGAGAGTAAGTAATTTGTTAAACATACATATTTTTCTCTATTGTTCTACTAAAAATATTCCTTTGATATAGATCGAACTGTTCAGATGGTTACCTAAAAATTTATCTAAAAGGCCAAGAGACTGCGGACGCATACGATAAATTTGACTACGAGTTGTGCGGGAATGAAACACAGAAAGTAGTTAGTGACGGACCGAGATTGGCAATGGTTTTCAGCTCGGGTGAATTACAAGGTCGTGGCTTCAAAGGGAAGTACACATTTGAAACAGAATATAAGATCCCGGGAACGGCTGCTCCAGATGGCACTTGTAGCTTTACATACGTCAGCAGTTCAAAAAAGCGTGGCGATCTAAACAGTCCACGTTATCCTTCCAACTATCCATCCGAGACGAATTGTTCATATCTCTTTTTGGCGGAGACAAATGAACAGGTTACAATTGTATTTGATCATTTCAAAGTTAAGGCAGACAATATTAATTCCACAGCTGGTGCATACGGGTAAGACAAATTTTAAAACTATATGTTTATTTTTAAGAACATTATTTATAAACAAGTTTAAAAAGGAAAACACTACGGAATAGTTAAAATGTATCTTAAAATGTCTTGAATCTAAATAAATAAAAGTACCTTGATCATGTATGTAAGATTCATTCAAAAACTTCTTATATCAAGCAAAATTATAATTGGTGTGTGCACGCAATTGTTTGTGAGAGTATAATTTGTTTATTCGATATTTTGGTTTGATTTGAATATAGTTTGGTAAACATTAGATAATGCTACAATCAATAAATATATTATATTGACTATTTATGCATTATGTTTATTGTTGCATTTAACCAAATATCTTCTACGTCGGAGAACGCTATTGAACCCGCTGGAGCTCTAATGAACACTATATCTGCTATTTCTTCAAATGAACCCCCTCTGAAACATGCTTCACAAAATTTGGTACCTCGTGGTCAACGAAAGAATGGAACCAAAGACTGGATAAACTAAAACCACCAATCTGAAGGAACCACCGAACTGTACTTCTGTACCTTCGCTCAGAAGGAGCTCAAAAACCATGACCGACATAGAAGACTGTACAAATTGATATAACTCACGGTTGCTCAAAGGTGACCGTCCTAACCAATAAGTTCCAGAGTATATGAGACTAACAATATATTGATATTTAACAATATATTGATATTTTCACAAATACAAATGAAATCTTACATAGCGTTCGATACAGTACAGCAAAAATTAACAATTTTTCAATAAAGCAAATTATAAACATAAGAAAATTTACATAATAACCAATAAAATGAGTATATCTATACATATGAAGTTGATATACAATAATAATAAAATGTTTATTAGTCATCCATCTTTCTTGACATATTAAGTGAGTTTCTTGGCTTCCATTGGGATGATACATATTTTCTGTACGGTTTCTGTCTGGATGATTACGGATCTTACCAAACCATCTTTACTGGTGATAAGCTCAATTAATTTGCCCAGCGCCCAATGTGCTGGTGGGAGGTTTTCCCTCGCCACTGTTACTAACTGTCCAATCTGAAGTTTTTTTTTACTCTCTACGTCAATTCTTACTTGGTTGTTTGCTGACATCACACGGAACCGGCAAAATATTCGGTTCACCCACAAGAAAATGAGCAGGTGCTAATGCTTGAACGTCTGATGGATCATCGCTCAAGGGATGAATTGGACTTAAGTTGAGTATGGCCTCTTTCTGTACTAACAGCGTTGAAAGTTGCTCATGTGGCAGGATTTTCAGTCCTACCACTCTCTTCAAGTGATATTTCATCAACTTTACCGCCGCTTCATAGATACCACCTTGACGTGACCATGAAATGCCATTCTGTACCTTTAAAAGTTAAGTGTGATATCGTCTCATCACTTCTCCATTTTTCTATGCTCTCTTCAGTTCTGTACTGGTACCTGAACGTAGTACCGTTGTCACTATACATGCGTTCACATCTACCTTTACGTGCTATGAAACGTTCGAAGCAAGCAATGAAAGCCAATGATGTTAAATCTGTAACTAAGTCAATATGTACGGCTCGAGTTTTGAGGCATACGAAAATTGCGACCCAGCATTTACTCTAAGTGATCCTGCTGCCTTGTCTGTCAATCATCTTGATTTCTAATGGGCCCGAGTAATCTGCACCACAGTTTAAAAAGGGTTTCCCAATTTAAGCTCTATCAGCAGGTAGCTCTGACATGAGCAGGTGTCCTAATTTGGCACTATACCTGACACAGGTAAGGCATTTGTGTAAATAATTTCGTAACTCGTTACGGAGCTTTGGAATCCAGTATCTTTGTCTGACAAATTGCAACATGATCTGTACCGCACCATGCTTGGTGTTTCTATGGGCATTGTTCATGATGAGCCATGCTAACCTCTGTAACCTCTTCTTTGCTGTAATCTATCTTTTGGGAACTGCGTACGAAATGTGCTATTGCTCTTGTTCTCTCTTCTTGGGATGGGGGCTGTACTTTACCTGTACGTCTTCTTGCTCTGATTCTGAAAGTTGGCTTCTCGGACCATCTATCTATAAAACGAATTGAAAAGCTTTTTATATTAATTAATTTTTCTAACTTATTGGAATACTCCAAAAGTGGAAATCTGTCCTTTGAATATTTAAGACCTATACTCAGCGTTGACTTAACTGATACAACTGTTAGTACCTTTACCTCTTCCTGTACTTCTAACGTTTTTTCTATACCAAAACCTGTTTAGGCCATTCTGTGTGCGGTAGATGAAGCCATTCCGGCTCTTCTAACCAAAACCTATTGTTTACTAAAGCAGACGCCTGTACAGTGTACACCTCTACTTACTAAATCTGCGGGATTGTCCTTTGTGTTGACATAGTGCCAGCATCTCGCATCAGTATTTGTCTGAATGGATGGCACACGATTTGCAACATATGTCTTGAGATCACGTGGCAGCCTTTTGAGCCAATGTAATACTACTGTTGAATCTTACCATAGGAAATTTGGTGCTTCCTCCCATTTCATAGACTTTCTAACCTGTAAATTAGTAACCTTGAAAACAATTCTGCTGCCGCTAGTTCCAGTCTTGGAATGGTGATTGCCTTTAACGGAGCTACTCTGCATATACCTGTACCATCTAATTGCTCTGTACGAATATAAATTACTGCACCGTAAGCTGTGCTTGATGCGTCTGAAAAACCGTGTAACTATACCGTTCTTACCCCTGAAGCACCTAACCATCTATCTATCTGGAAATTCTGCAGAGAGGTTATACCGTTCCAGTATACTTTCCATCTCTTTTCTATTTCTTCGGGGACCCTTACTTCCCATGCTGTACTTAATCGCCAAATATCTTGGATCATGATCTTTCCTATGATTGTGATTGGGGCTATATATCCGTTTGGATCATATAACTGTGCTACACACACCAGTATCTTTCTTTTGGTGAGTGTGCCGTCTATAATTTGTTTTCACCACGTAAGTAAATTGATCTGATGCTATCAGCTATTTTAGAGCCAAAATGGATGGTATCCCTTCCCCGAAAATACCAATTCGGCAGCACTTGTGCCACCTGTTGGCCTCACCTGTTTCACCTGTTGTGCAATCGTCCATATGGAAATCGTTTTTGATTGCTGCAGATGCTTTTGGAAAATGTTCTTCCTCTTCAGTTGCAGCTTGCATGACTGAACGGAATGCCAAGTGTGGTGATGATGTTAGCCCAAACGTTACCACTGTGAGCCAATATTCATGCAATGGTTCGTTCTTGTTTTCTCTCCAGAAAATACGTTGGAGATCCCACTGCTTTTCATTTAACTCGACTTGATTGAACATTTTCTTGATATCGCCGCAAACTGCAATGCGATGCATTTTGAAGCGCATTATTGTCTCATGCAGATCTCTCTGTAATTTTTCACCTAACATCTGTAAGTCGTTTAACGATATGCTTTTGTCTGTACGACAACTCGCATCAAATACTATATGACACTTTTTCTCTATGCAATGATGAGGTATGTAATATACCAAGCTGCCTGTACTAGGGCTTCTGGTAGCTAATCTAACGTGACCTATCTAACTTCCTTTCTAATTACATGAAAAGACGCAGTGCTATTGCACGTGAACTGCCTATTTTCCCAATTTCTGCTTCAAGCGGAATCTCTACTACAAAAACACCTTTACTTTCGCGATTATGTGTCGACATAAAATGTTGCTCTCTTAACTCTTCTTCTTCTTTACGTTTGGAGCAAGCTCCTACTTGATCTATTTGCCAAAGTCTTTTCAAGAGTTCATCTAACTGGCTGTGCGCCGATTATTGAATCGCTGGATGGCTATACTTTTGATTCTCGCCTTCATTTCCGGAACCAAGAATTAATAACCCTTTGTTGTTCCTAACAAAACTGTACCATCTGAACGTCTGTCTAATACTGACTTAACTGTTTTTCCAAAGAACCTTACTCCTAAGAGCATCTGTACTCGTCCTGGCTTGAAATACTCAGGATCGACATAATTATGCGGAACTATATCTGCCTTTTTAATTACTTTTACTTCGTTTTGTGGCAAAAGGATTCTTCAACGTGTAGCTCGGATGAGCTAGATTCATACCATGGAAGTATTCTGAGCGTGACTTGACGCGTTGTTGAAAATGGTGTACCATCAATACCTATCAGCCTTCCGGAAATTAATTTAACATAACATTGCACGGTATGGACCGTGAATAAAACCTTCTACTTCTATTCTAACCAATGCCGCTGGTATTAAGACTGTGATATTTGTTAGCGAATTAATAGACTTTTCATGGTCTAACTTTATTGTCTTTTTAGGTGACATATCTATTTGTTCATGCTTGAACTTTCTCTTATGAACTGCCCGCGGCTGAATCACTGCCCCCTTCTTTCTGTCTTGACAACAGATCTATTTTTTTGTTCAATATGCCCAGCTTGCTCGAGACTGATGCGCTGCTTGTAAAATTATCTGCTTTTGTACGATTCCTAAACTTATTTGTGCTAAAGGGATTCTTGATAAAGAAAGCTTTAGCTTCGCATGCTGCACGCCCTGTACAACTTTTTAAAACTGTACGTTTTATGTAGACTGTACGACCTGTACGATTTGAATGACCTGTACGATTTGTACGACCTGTACGATGTGTGGTGCTGCTGCGCCGATGATTTCTAGATTCGAGGCTACTACGATGCTGTAGTCAATCGGATTTGGCATTGGCTTTGCACCTCTTCTGCCTTGTTCATGTTTAGCCCGGGAACCCTTTCTAAGAATGCTGCAAACGCTGGCTTCAGCACTTCCTTTGTAGGGCATAACAGGATGTTGTACTTGGGGGAACCTGGGCACCTAACACAGCCTCTCATGTAGCAATGATTGTATTTATGTTCATGCTTGAGACAATTTGGGCAAACGGCTCTTCTATCAATAAATTCTCTGCGGCCATGAAGTGAGCGCGCTGCAAAATCTCGGCATTGCCAGATTTGATGGTCACTGGAGCAGACTTCTTCTTCTTCGCTAACGCGCCGACTTTCTCTTGCCCGGCTAATGGGTTTCTGTGCGGGATTTATGACGTGTCACCCTGCTGCAGATGGTTCTTTTAAGACTGTGTGCGCCCGCTGTACGCTTGAGACGTTTGACAGTGCTGCTGCTTGTCTGTCTATAAACGTGAGAAAATCAGACAACTTGGGTTGTTCTGAATCCCGATGTAGCTCCCATTGACGGGCGGTTTCAGCGTCAAATTTTTCAGCTAGAATGCAGTATCTGTACTGTTATGAACTGTACCATGTATCTAACAAACTGAAGAAATCTGTATATTGATAAATATCTTCGTCTGTACTGTTTATCTGTACCATGTATTTAACAAACTCAATAAATCTTTACATTGATAAATATCTTCGTCTGTACTGTTTATCTGTACCGGTTGCGATTTTTTTTTATTATTGTGGCCCCGCGATCATAATAATAACAATTGATTCCAACAATAAATTTAATCTGTACAAGCATGCTTATATCTATACTGTTTTGTTCAGCCCTGGCAACTCGTGGACTATGAACGAACAAAACTCACTCTTTTCTGTACGACCTGACTCTGACTGCGCTTGGTATTGCTTTTAGTCTCTTGGTTTATTTGTTCATATTCATTTTGGCAAACATAAGGGTAACCTTATTGGATTTACTTCCCCCATGCGACACCGTGTATTTAATTGCATTTCTGTTCTATACTTCACTCTATATGTTCTATGTTATAAAATTTCTGTATTATGTACTTTGCAATTTCTGCTGCAACTCTAAACTCTACTATAATCTTGACTAACCCTGTATTTTAAATTATGTTTAAGCTCTGTACTATAAATTATGTTAAAGCTCTGTACTATGAATTATGTTAAAGCTCTGTACTATAAATTATCTTTCTATACTACTAAGTTCACACTCCCCAGTAAGTATTTTGCATGTCTTTATAAAAGCTCTCGAATAAATGCTTCACGCAGCCTACTCTTATATATCTGTACTATAGGTCGTGGGGAACATGAGAGATACTCATTTACCAAATTTCCACCACCTTTTCTAACTATTACCGCGTTTACAAGGAGAATGGAATCCGAATTGAATCAGGATTTAGAGCCGTAAAGACCAGAGAGAAAAAACGTGCTGAATTCGTGTTGAATTCGTATCGGTGTATACATGTTTTCACCTCGGAGAAGAGTACACAAAAAAACATCATTTCCGGGAAATGCGACATTTCTCATTTTTGTATATTGATAGCCAAGAAGGCTATGTTTTTTAAAGTCTCATTATAATATTTGTAATTCTCATGAATTTCTTTTTTTTTTAATTTTGCTAACATCTTGTCGTTTTTATATCTACAAAAATACTCCTATAATTCAAATTAATTCTAGCAAAACATTTTTGTTTGTCAATAAATAACAAAAGAAGTTATACCGGTAGTTCGTGGTGAATTTGTTTTTCTCTTCTTTTTCTCTAAGTTACAGATAGATGGCAGGAACAACCAAAACAAGAAAGGATGTGTGCAGAAAGTGTTTTACAAGGTTAAGGCTTTTTAGATTAGACTTTATTTGTATATACATATGAACGAGTACATGTTTTTTATAAATGAATGTTATGTTTATTTCAATAGTAATACCTTAATTATTAACTTAACTACTGTATTATCTAAAATATACTGCATTGAATTATTTTATATTGAATTATAAAAGGCGGAAATAATAAAGTTCTATAGTTTACCGGGAATATTTATATAAAATATCCATATCTTCTGCAATTGCGGTATCAATCGATATTTTCTGGAACTTAGTGTTAACGTAACATTTATTTGTCATAAATTACTTTTTCAACTTTTTTATACACCATAAAAATCAATTATAAAATTTGGCTGTGATAATAATTACTTGAACACAGCATTTTCTATGTTTATAGTTATTCAGGTTTAGCCCTTAACTTTGATTTGCATTTATTTATGAATAGCCTAAAAAGTTTAGCAAACATCTATGAATAAGCCACAATGCACTTTCAGAAAAACTGTAGTTAGAACTTTCCCTGACAGATTTTTCCTTGTCGCTATATAACTGAAAGATAAGATATAAATAGTTAGAACTGGAAAACTTATAAAAATGATGCATAAGACTTAAATTTTGGTTGAAGAACAAATTTGTATATTCTTTTCACAAAACCCAGGGCCGGCCCCAGCCAAACTTGCGCCCTGTGCAAGATTTGTAGAAAGCGCCCCCTTTTTTATATTTTCACACATAAACTGATACACAAGCATAAGCCTTTGCCACATTACCCAGGAGGTAGACTTTCAATGCGTTTTTGAAGTGAAACTTCTTTATCGGCGTTGGAAAAAAAATTTACCGTCACATTTTTCTGTTACGCGTCACAATTTTTGGTTACGCATCACATTATATTTTATAAAATTCCAATTATTTTTAATAAGTATTTTGCTTCGTCACACTCTCTATGTTAGTTTTGGGACTCGGTGTGCATGAAATAAATCTTGCACATATGAGGTGGCATGGAAATTTTTTGTGTTGAGATTTTTTCTTTTTTTCTCTTGCATGGAACTTTTTTGTGTTGAGATTTTTTTCTCTTGTACGAACAGGTTGAAATATTTGGAAATGAGGTAGGTAGGATTTTTAGTTCTGCGATATCTTGAGTTAAATTTTCATTTAAAAGTGATGTTAGTTAGTGCGCAAGAGATAATTTAGGACAGTTGTGATGGATGTTTTTTTTAGATTATTTTAAGAATGTTTGTGGTTAAAAAATGGCAAATAGTAGAACATATTTGTTTGCGCAAGATCAGATTACATTTTCTTGCTCCTGGTAATTCGCCCCCAGAATTCTGCGCCCTCAGAATTTTGCGCCCTGTGCATTTGCACATCTTGCACATATGCTTTGTCCGGCCTTCAAAACCACTGAACTAGCGAGAATACAAATATTTTTACTTTTGTACAAAAGTACTTTTCGGCTTATGTAGTTAAGCCTTTAAAAGCAACACACTACGTTAGGGGAAAGCAGTAAGAATAGCTTATCACCTATTCACAAATCTTTTGCAATGAAAATTGGCAACAGAAGTAACAAGTTGACGGTCTTTTTATTTAGTGTCTACTTAAATCACTTATTTTCAGCATTTTGGAAATGTCGTGAGTAATGTAAAGACAATAAACAACGAGTACACACAAATAAAATAGGAATGGAAAAAAGAGATGAGTATATAAAAATGTTTTCAATGTTCCATGTTTACATTCTGTAACTCTCGTTTTCAATGTTCCTGCAACTCTCGCATCGACAAAATTAAGTCGATAAACTCTGAAAATTGAAACAAATCTGAGTTTTTTTTGCATCTTTCAACGGTCTGAGCGAAAATTAAACGTATAAACGCAGCTAATAATACAAATAATAGTTGTAGTGCTTTCAGAGTTTTATGTTTCTAGGTCCTAATTCTCATTGGACTGTTGCACCACCTAATTTATTTTACTTACTTAATGATTAAAACTGGCTTCAAATAACTAACTAATATTTATCTAAATGCGTAATTTAGAATTGTATCTAAATCTTCATTGTTCTGGCACCTAACAAGAGTAATTAATTTCACTTTATATTCGAATGATATTACTCTCAAACGAACACAATGAGAGTACCAAAAAGTTGTTCATCCACAATTTTGAATTTTCTTTGAACACCTCTGAACAGCTGACAACATCCGCCATTTTTCAAAGGTGGTCGCCATTTTTAAAAGGTGGTGAGCAGAGAGAAAAGAGAGAAAATTTTTGTCTCTCTCGTGGTGAGTATGTGCACAAACTTGCATAAGTATTTGTTCCCCACATTTTTTTTATATGGAGTTAATACATATGCAAGTTGGTGGCCAAATCACAGCTTGTAGGCAAAAAGAGAGCAACCGTCGAAGTTGGTTCTCTCCTGCACGGCGTGGCGGCGGCGTCACGTAGGCAAATTTGAATTGGAAGCGAGGAGCGCACTTTTGTTTTCCTTTCTGCCTAATTCATCCGGTCTCTACATTGACCAAACTCTAGGAAATAAATTGATAAATGAACCAATATTTATTTAAAGTCGGGAAAACTATGAAAACCCGACTATAGGAACATTTTATTGCACTATTTCTTTTAGTGAGTTGAACTAACTCGAACGCTTAATACTACATAGGTGGTTCTTAAGGAACCACCGAACTGTACTACTGTACTTTCACTTGTTACATTTTCTTAAATAGCTTTAAAATGGAAAATTGGATATAAATTGAACAATGAATTCTTCTTTTACATTATAACTAAGAATCATGAACTTAAATATACATAAGCCAAGAACTAAAGAACACTATAAATGAACGAGAATATTGTTTGAAATTTTTCGACAAGCTATTTACATATGTACATAGGTATATTAGGTATAGTTCTTCTGCATCTTTTTTATTTAAACTTTTATAAAGTAGGTATAATAATTATACAAATTTATTTATTTTGTTTTTATTTTTATTTACCTATTTAATTAATGTATCTACCTATTTGTAAAATTTTTGAAATGATTTTTCTTTGTGTAAGTCCTTTTTTTTTCTTTTTCTTATAATCAAGGCAGTACAAACACTTTTATTGCCCTTGCTGAGCATAGCTTCCAAATACTTAAATATTAAAATTCAATCGAGTTCATAAAATAAATCAAAAAAGTAAAAATGGCAAATGCTTTTTGGTTTAAAATTGAAAAATAATTATTCCGGAGTAAACCTTTTCTTTTAGTAGGTTTTAAATTTTTTAAAAATATTTTTTTCTTTTATGTGAATATTAGAGCATCGGCTTGCTTTGAAGACTGGCTGGAAATTTATGTCATATACAGAGATAACAATGACCGCTTTCTTGGTCGATATTGTGGTCTAACAGCGCCCGGTCCCGTTGAGAGTCCTAGGGGAGCGGTTGGTCTGAGAATCACGTTACATACCGATCAAGAAAATGTGGCCAGCGGTTTCAAAGCTCGCTATTTCTTCGAAACTGCCAAATCTGAGGTTGGAGACTGTGGCGGAAACTTTTCAAACGAAGAATCGGGAATTATAACATCGCCACACTATCCAAGCAATTATAAGAGTCCAGCTAAAGGCTTGGCTTCAATGGCTTGTAACTGGTACATGACAGCACGCCCGGGCTACAAGTTATCAATTAATTTCGAGCACTTTTCTGTAGAGGGTGATCCTATGGGTAGGTAGGATACAACGGCTTAGAAATTATAGCCGTTATTGAAGAATTTAATCTCATATTATTAAACTTGCCTTCATTTATTTGTGATTAAAGCACGTGGCTGCCCTGCTGCCGTATTAAGGATGTGGACTAACATAGACTCGGAAGCAGCACCCATTGAGCTATGTGGCGAAAAACCATCAACGGAGCACTGGCATTATATATCAACGGGCCAATCATCAAGAATAAGTTTTACAACCACGGACAAAACAATCGGTGCACAGGTAAGTTATTTCATTGACCTCCCACCTTCACCTTGCTAAGAAGATAAGTTTTAAACATCGCCTCAGTGCAAGATAAAAGTTTCATCTTTTGATCGATGTTTAAATCATGATTTTCAGTAATTTTGTTTTAAAATTTCCTTGTTTGTTTTGTCTCTGATTGCTGATATTAAGGGTAACACCTTTGTCAGTTTTATATACAAAGGGTAACACATATTTTTTTTTCACTAATGTTTAACTTAATTTCTAAAATTTAAATACATAACTTCGTTAACGTTATTTCCATTGGTCAGATTTTCCAAATTGAAAATATTGGCATTTCTCAAGAATCCACATCCATAGTTTTCAAAAGATGCATGTGTGTGCGTCCGTAAATACGTTCTTACGTTCGGAAACCCTTTTTTCGTCTTCCATATCTCAAAAAACTAGAGATTTCGAGGTCAAATAAATTTGTTTACAGATTTCTCAAGAATTTAAATCCATGATTTTCAAAAGATACCTGTGTGTGCGTCCGAACTAGAAATATCGAGTTCAAATAATTTTATTTACAGATAATAATATCAAGATGTACCGAAAGGGTTTTAAAACAAATCCGTTCTGTCGTTTTGTTATGGTTGGTTAGTGCTACAAACTTCAATTAAATTAAATTTTACACAATATGACGTAATAAATGTGATATAGATAAATCAATAAAACGAAAAAAAATATAAGTATGTCCTCACAGCAGATATAATATTATTGAGATTCTCTTATCAATACTTTTGTTTTAAAACACTCCGTCAGCTAGCAGACGATGAATCAAGAGATTTCCGAATGCGTCTAAATTTTTCATGAATACTTCTGTATGGACTGTTAAATGTTTGGAGCTCAAATCATTTAGAAAGCCAAAACTATCCAGATAGAATTAATTGAACTAGTGAAAGCATACTAGTGAAATGGACCAGCAAGAACCAGGAACTATTAAGTTGCATACCAAAAAAAAATTGACCTAATTGAAATTAATGGAAGACAATCAAAAAATCTTCGTATCAAGGTTAATATTAGGTAGAGATGGTTCGAATAAGATAACAATAAGAAGTAGCTTATCTGAAGCAGCTCAAATATTCGACACATTAGGATGGACAACTCCTTGGACTCTAAAAGCTTAGTTGATTATTTAAAAACTATGGAAGGCAGATGTGAAGTGGAATGACGAAGTTTCAAAACACTAGCTGCAGAATTACATACATTTTGTGATGCATTAGAACAACCATATGGTGCCGATATATATTTAAAAAACACCACATTGAGTTGCACAATTATTATGTCCTTATAAACCTTAAAATCAAAAGTGGAACGATATACGAGTATACCTACCTGAGCTTTTTAATAACTTGATGGTAGACATGTTAAATGGATTGGTTCAATGAAAACCTTAGCCCGTATACAAGTATCAAATAATAAACTCAACGCATTTTAAATAATTAGAATACAATATCTAATCGAAGTAATAGGAATTATGTCAAAACAGGAGACAGCCCACCAGATTGTGCATCACGAAGTATCGATGCCTCAGAACTTACCAAGCACAAACGTTGGTATTACAGATCCACTTGGTTAGAACTGGATAAGAATCTATGGTAAGTGAAGAAGATAAATCAGCCACTTGAAAAGATCAAGGAGCAAATCAATTTATTAGCAAAGGTATCTAATGAAAAGAATACAATAATATAAATCGATGTGTAAAGGGTGTTTTTTGTAAAGTTATAACACTATTTTTTCAGCTGTCAAGCCCGATAAGCCCGAGACGATTAACCACTTGGAACACAACATTCGCCGAGTTATTGCCGGTATGCCGACACAAATGTTAGAAAAAATTAATCGAAAATTGGAAATCAAACTTAGACTACGTTTGAGCCAGCCGTAAAGGTCATACAAGAATTATAATACCAGAAGATTGTTGTCTATCGAATTAAGTAAATTTCATGTCAATTCAAAAAAATCATCTATGTTTTATAAAGTTACATATACCTATACCTTTAAAACAACAACGTTTATAACTAAAGCCTATAACCGTATAGGTCAGAGGCCCCCATGACCCAAGCTGGATTCCTTACCATTGGGTATAAGGTTTTTTTTCTAGGCCGATATCTATGATCCTTCTTGACATATGGAAAACGAAAAAAAGGTATCCCGATCGCACGAACTTTAAAACGAACATTAAAACGTCAACAAATTTTAAAAACAACTTCAATATCTTCCAATGGGAAACTTATACAAATTTTAGTTTCCTATGCATTTGGAGAGTCCAATTTTGAAATAGTAAAAAATACGTATTTATACATTAACATATTAAAAAAATACAAAGATGGTTGAGAAAATCTTCTAATCTTCTAAAAATTGGTATCCTTAGATTACACTGTTTTTTTTTCTGGTGCACAAACAAAACAAAACTTTTGTTAAGGATTAAAATTTTCTGGTCAGGTTTTTAAAATAAGCAATTCCAAAAATGCTAATGACAATCGAAAACGGTTTGTTAAGGGTTTAGTTAAAACACAACATATCGCTTAACAATAAATTGTATGATGATTTTGCAAAGTATAAATCTTTATCTTTTAGATACATTTTAAATCACTTTTGTATTTCACATAGTTTTCGCAATTTCTCATTTATTATGAGATGACTTATGACTTTTTGACTCTATCTGAAGTTTCGAATGTAATTCTTTTATGTTTTTGAATAACTCGGTGCTGATTCGGAATCCGAAATCCAGTTTTCAACATAATTTTCAAATTTTTTTTTTTCAATATAGTCCAAAAACAGGTGTAATTGACCTAATTGAAATTAATGGAATACAATCAAAAAATCTTCGTATCAAGGTTAATATTAGGTAGAGATGGTTCGAATAAGATAACAATAAGAAGTAGCTTATCTGAAGCAGCTCAAATATTCGACACATTAGGATGGACAACTCCTTGGACTCTAAAAGCTTAGTTGATTATTTAAAAACTATGGAAGGCAGATGTGAAGTGGAATGACGAAGTTTCAAAACACTAGCTGCAGAATTACATACATTTTGTGATGCATTAGAACAACCATATGGTGCCGATATATAATGGGTGATTTTTTTGAGGTTAGGATTTTCATGCATTAGTATTTGACAGATCACGCGGGATTTCAGACATGGTGTCAAAGAAAAAGATGCTCAGTATGCTTTGACATTTCAAGAACTGAAGCCGAACGATCTGCCACAATGTCGAATTTTCAGTGAATGGGCCCTAGAAAAGTTGGCAGAAAATCCGCTTTTTTATCGACAAATTTTGTTCAGCGATGAGGCTCATTTCTGGTTGAATGGCTACGTAAATAAGCAAAATTGCCGCATTTGGAGTGAAGAGCAACCAGAAGCCGTTCAAGAACTGCCCATGCATCCCGAAAAATGCACTGTTTTTGTACGCTGGTGGAATCATTGGACCGTATTTTTTCAAAGATGCTGTTGGACGCAACGAATGGCGATCGCTATCGTTCAATGCTAACAAACTTTTTGTTGCCAAAAATGGAAGAACTGAACTTGGTTGACATGTGGTTTCAACAAGATGGCGCTTCATGCCACACAGCTCGCGATTCTATGGCCATTTTGAGGGAAAACTTCGGAGAACAATTCATCTCAAGGAATGGACCGGTAAGTTGGCCACCAAGATCATGCGATTTGACGCCTTTAGACTATTTTTTGTGGGGCTACGTCAAGTCTAAAGTCTACACAAATAAGCCAGCAACTATTCCAGCTTTGGAAGACAACATTTCCGAAGAAATTCGGGCTATTCCGGCCGAAATGCTCGAAAAAGTTACCCAAAATTGGACTTTCCGAATGGACCACCTAAGACGCAGCCGCGGTCAACATTTAAATGAAATTATCTTCAAAAAGTAAATGTCATGGACCAATCTAACGTTTCAAATAAAGAATCGATGAGATTTTGCAAATTTTATGCGTTTTTTTTTTTTTAAAAGTTCTCAAGCTCTTAAAAAATCACCCGATATTTAAAAAACACCACACTGAGTTGCACAATTATTATGTCCTTATAAACCTTAAAATCAAAAGTGGAACGATATACGAGTATACCTACCTGAGCTTTTTAATAACTTGATGGTAGACATGTTAAATGGATTGGTTCAATGAAAACCTTAGCCCGTATACAAGTATCAAATAATAAACTCAACGCATTTTAAATAATTAGAATACAATATCTAATCGAAGTAATAGGAATTATGTCAAAACAGGAGACAGCCCACCAGATTGTGCATCACGAAGTATCGATGCCTCAGAACTTACCAAGCACAAACGTTGGTATTACAGATCCACTTGGTTAGAACTGGATAAGAATCTATGGTAAGTGAAGAAGATAAATCAGCCACTAGAAGAGATCAAGGAGCAAATCAATTTATTAGCAAAGGTATCTAATGAAAAGAATACAATAATATAAATCGATGTGTAAAGGGTGTTTTTTGTAAAGTTATAACACTATTTTTTCAGCTGTCCAAGTTATTTATTTTTGGTTTAGTTTGTCATTTCAACATGAATAGACTGATGTCTGAACAACGCTTTCTATGATCCTCAAGTATGTTTTACATCTACACAAACGACTGTCTGCTGATGAGTTTGTGGAGTAATTGCCTCGTACTTGTTTAAAAATTATGCTAGCCAAAACGTTACAGGTAATGGAGTCATTATTACTGACTTTTAAGTTTATCAATTGAATATCCATGAGCAGGAGCCTTGGTTTCAACAAGATGGCACAACATATCACACGTGTCAGAATTGATTAATTTAAAGAAACGATTTGTAATTGTATAGTTTAACTTTACGGGCCCGTGAACTGGCCTATAAGATCGTAGGATTTAGCGCCATTTGGCTATTTTCTGTGAGAATATGTTAAATTGCTAGTCTACTCTGATAAGCCCGAGACGATTAACCACTTGGAACACAACATTCGCCGAGTTATTGCCGGTATGCCGACACAAATGTTAGAAAAAATTAATCGAAAATTGGAAATCAAACTTAGACTACGTTTGAGCCAGCCGTAAAGGTCATACAAGAATTATAATACCAGAAGATTGTTGTCTATCGAATTAAGTAAATTTCATGTCAATTCAAAAAAATCATCTATGTTTTATAAAGTTACATACATATACCTATACCTTTAAAACAACAACGTTTATAACTAAAGCCTATAACCGTATAGGTCAGAGGCCCCCATGACCCAAGCTGGATTCCTTACCACTGGGTATAAGGATTTTTTTCTAGGCCGATATCTATGATCCTTCTTGACATATGGAAAACGAAAAAAAGGTATCCCGATCGCACGAACTTTAAAACGAACATTAAAACGTCAACAAATTTTAAAAACAACTTCAATATCTTCCAATGGGAAACTTATACAAATTTTAGTTTCCTATGCATTTGGAGAGTCCAATTTTGAAATAGTAAAAAATACGTATTTATACATTAACATATTAAAAAAATACAAAGATGGTTGAGAAAATCTTCTAATCTTCTAAAAATTGGTATCCTTAGATTACACTGTTTTTTTTTTCTGGTGCACAAACAAAACAATACTTTTGTTAAGGATTAAAATTTTCTGGTCAGGTTTTTAAAATAAGCAATTCCAAGAATGCTAATGACAATCGAGAACGGTTTGTTAAAGGTTTAGTTAAAACACAACATATCGCTTAACAATAAATTGTATGATGATTTTGCAAAGTATAAATCTTTATCTTTTAGATACATTTTAAATCACTTTTGTATTTCACATAGTTTTCGCAATTTCTCATTTATTATGAGATGACTTATGACTTTTTGACTCTATCTGAAGTTTCGAATGTAATTCTTTTATGTTTTTGAATAACTCGGTGCTGATTCGGAATCCGAAATCCAGTTTTCAACATAATTTTCAATTTTTTTTTTTCAATATAGTCCAAAAATTGATGTTGTAACTTAAGATCAAAAACTGATTTTATACCGTTTTGCTTTTTTCTGTCAAGAACCTTTTTAGCATAATTGCTTCATCGATCTTTTAAGGTAAATGAATAGTAGGTGAAGTCATACAACTAAAGAGGATTTTTTGAAAAATAAGTAAGATACTGAAAATTTTTAAAATGAATATCGAACGAAGTAAGGGAACAGATCGCTAGAAATTGCTTGTCCACTTATATAGGGTGTCCCAAAATTAACGCAAGATTTAAATTAAATAGAAAACGCCGTTTTTAGTCTTTTGATAATTGATTGATTTTTTAATAATGAAGACACGTTGTTCTCTCGTTTAACGCTCCATTTTTAATAACCCTATACTGTTAGCTGTCAAATTGCTTTTTTTTTAGGGTTGCCAACACTTCACTGCACAAATGGCGGCAAATTCAAATCTTGCGTTAATTTTGGGACACCCGTTACCTATAAGAGGAAAGAGGAAACCACAATGGTGGGCCTCAGAGCTTGACTCGCTCAGGAAAGAATGCAGGAAACTTTTCAACCGAGCCAAAGCCGCAAGACTAGCCTCTTACTGGGATTCTTTCAAAGAATCCCTAAGAATTTACAAGAAGGCACTAAGGAAATCTAGATAGAAAAAACTTCTGAAGCCTCTAGGTTATGGAAAATTCTTTCAACTAATCCAGCGATGCAAAGCTACTTGAAAAATGCAGACGGCTCCTGGACAAATTCAAGTAATGAATCGCTGAACTTACTACTGGAAACTCATTTTCCTGGCAGTTCTCTTACCGAGACTTGCAACGGTTATATATGTACGTTCAAGTCCCAATACAACATATCCACAAGGTCTGATCACAAGGGACAAGCTACAATGGGCTCTCAACAGCTTCAAACCATTTAAATCTGCAGGACCAGATGGAATAATACCAGCCGAGCTACAAAAGACTTCTGACATAATTGCACCAATCCTTGAGGCAATTTTTACCAGCTGTCTTTACTTGGTCCATGTTCCCTCGGCATGGCGAGAAGTTAAAGTTGTTTTTATACCCAAGGCAGGTAAATGCTCGCAAGTCAATCCTAAAGATCTACGACCTATAAGTCTATCATCATTCCTTCTTAAGACCTTGGAAAGATTGATTGATATCCATTTAAGGGCAAGTATTGATACAAGACTTCTGTCTGCGTCTCAACATGCCTACTGTAAAGGTAAATCGGTGGAAACAGCGTTACACACCTTAGTACGCACCGTCGAATATTCCCTCCATCATAAAGAGTTCACTATGGTTGCTTTCCTTCACATCGAAGGTGCCTTTAACAACGTGGACACATCTGCAATCATATCTGCACTAACATCTCTAAATGTAGAGAGTTCGCTTCGGGAGTTAATTCATTTAATGCTTACTAGCAGAATAATTAACTCAAAACTGGGCAACTCTTCTGGCAGACGATTCGTTAGTAGAGGGACACCGCAAGGTGGTGTTCTATCCCCTCTCCTCTGGAACCTAGTGGTAAATGAAATCCTAACTGGCCTGGATGCGGAGGGTTTCAGAGTGATATCATATGCAAAAAATCCATCGGTAATAAATAGGGCTTACAACCCAGAATCACTCATTAGCTATACACATCGGTAATCATCGATTTTAATGTACGGTTTGGCAGTATGGTGGACTGCTTTAGAGAAAGGTATGAACCGGGATAAATTAAATAAAGTCCAACGTTCAGCTTGCATATGTATAAGCGGATCGCTTCGCACGACCCCATTTGCGGCACTGGACACCTTACTCTACCTAACACCTCTTAACATTTTTAGCAAACAAATAGCTGCAAGCTCTGCTATTCGCCTCAAAGCTTCGTCGCAGTGGACTAACAACAACATTGGCCACTCCGTAATTCTTAGTTATTTAGAATCAATTCCAAAGCACACAGACTACACCATCCCCCAACTGCAATTCGACAGAAATTTCCAGATTTCTATACCTCGCAGATCTTTTTGGGAGGATAGGACATTCCTGGAAGATGAGTCAATCCATTTCTATACAGATGGGTCAAAAACAAAAGAAGGGGTTGGTGGAGGTGTGTACTCTGAACGACTGAAATTAAGTCTCTCATTCCGCCTTCCCAATGATGGCGATGAAAGAAGCCTTGTCCTGGCTTAAAGAAAACGCTATATCAACATCTGATATCCGTATTTTCTCAGATAGTCAGGCCGCTATCAAATCTCTGGATTCTGTCTCTATAAACTCTATAACAGTCCATAACTGTCGATCATCTCTAATGGAGATGGCACCACAGTTTAATATTCACCTTTGCTGGGTGCCGGGCTATAGAGACATTCCAGTTAACTGTAAGGCAGATGAACTCGCCAGGAACGGTACAGTACAGCCCATCCTACCACGTTTTGCACGTACTGGCATACCAATCGCTACTTGTAAACTGTTGCTAATGCAAGACGCTGTGAGGAGGGCAGGCACCAGGTGGAACAACATCATCACGTGTCAAGTCACAAAAAACATCTAGCCAACACTGGATTTAAAACGTTCAAGGTGCTTGCTTTCTCTAAGCAGATCGCATATAAGCTCGATAATAGGTGTCATAACCGGACACTGTCTAATAGGAAAGCACGCCATGAGATTAGGCGTATTCTCAAATGATTTTTGCAGAAGCTGTATGGACGAGGAAGAAGAAGAGGAAGAAACAGTTCTTCATCTTCTCTGCACATGCCCTGCTCTGGCTCGGAGACGCAAGAATTACCTAGGGGAATTTTTCTTTAACGATCTAAACGATCTAAATCATATCGGCATAATCAGCCTCTCACGTTTCGTAAGAGACTTAAACCGGTTCTATTGAGCTTAGGAAGAAACCTCGAGATTCATGTGGTATCACAATGGGCCACTAAACTGGCCTAAGCGTGTCCGTTTCCATATTGGACAGCCACTATAACCCAACCTAACCTAAGGGATTGTAAATATGGAATTGAAATAAAAGTAATAAAAGGTTTTTTTTTTTTCAAAATATAAAAGGTTTTATCTCAAAATCCTGACGCCATAGATTGATTTTACAGTCGTGTTCAAACTAAAGCAATAACAAACCTTTGAAAAATAAAAAGTGATTGACACCTACATTATCTTGTTGACCAGTGAAAATTAATACAAGTTTTATTTTAAAACAATATGTAAATATGTTTTATTTTGATAATAATTAAGGGGAGAGTACGATAACTTTGGCGAAAGTTTAATGACGGATTTGTATAGAACAGTTAAAAACAAGCATTTTTTACTATGGGAGGGGGGGTCTTTCTCCCCCCGTTTAGGCGGTAGGGGCAATTTAAAAAAATATGTACATTAAATGGAAAAAAAATAATTAAAAAATAACGGTAATACTTACAATTAAGTATTATACCTTTTTTTGAAGCCAACATTTTTGTCTATTCGCTTGTTTTTAAATCAAGTCAAAACTATGCATAGTTTTGGAAAAAAATTGTTTTAAACTAAAAATGTATGCAAAAAAAATTAAAAAAAAAAGGTTTAAAGTGTAGTTTTTCAAAACTTTCAAATTATTTACTGTTTTTTTTTTAGAATTCATTGCTCTTATTTGTTTTTGATCAAAAACTGAAAACTAGATGACTTTATGTCTACTAGTTCTTGAGAAAATTGAAAATTACCAAAAAAAATATTTTAATTAAATTACTATTCCCTTGCTTAAGCGTTAATACAAGTCTTATTTTGATAGTAATAATCGAATATGGATTAAGATACACCTAGGATAAATTAATTTTTCTTAAATCCAGCTTATTTAAATGCAAAAGAAACTTTGCATGCACCCCATCTTGCACCCCCCGAACCTTGCCCCCTCCCCGCCTTTTTTGATCAAAAACAAATAAGAGCAATAAATTCTGAAATAAAAACAATGGTAGATAATCTTGAAGTATTGAAAAATTACACTTTAAACCTTTTTTTAACTTTTTTTACTCAAAATTTGAGTTTAAAATTAAATTTTTCAAAAACTACGCATAGTTTTGACTTGAATTAAAAACTGACTAATAAAACAGAATGTTGGCTTTAAAAAATGTATAAAAGTTAATTGTAAGTATCACCGTTATTTTTTAATTATTTTTTTCCATTTTAAATAATAATTTTTTTAAATTGCCCCTACCGCCTAAACAGGGGGAGATAGACCTCCCCCTCCCATAGTAAAAAATGCTTGTATTAAGCCCCTCTACCAAAAACCGTTATTATATCTTGGCGCCAAAGTTATCGTACTCGTGCCATAATTAAATATGTTTTAAAATTTGTAGTATATAAAAAGATGCATGCTAAACGAAAATCACTGCTTATTACCTCACCACAATTCTACCAAACTTTTTATATGTATTTTAAATAATTTTCAGGGCTTCCGTATAATATGGACTGAAATTCAAGACTCTGGCCCAGGGCCACCGGCCATTGGATTACTTTGCGAATCATCCTTCCAATTCCAGTGCAATATTGGTTACTGTATATCCGACAAGCTAAGATGTAATGGCATCAAAAACTGCGGCCCTGGCGACGATAGTGACGAATTGCACTGTGAGTCGTGAGTGAGTCGAACGGTTCAGTTCATTTTTTAATTTCAGTTATTGTTTTTATTTTAAGATTACTGAGTTTGTTAAACATTTCTCTTAGTTAGTATAAACCTTTTATTTTTATTATTTTTAAAAGAAATAGAAAAGCCTTATTGGACAAAATCCGGCAAAAAATAAAGTGATTTATAATAAATTAATGAAATTACTTTATAGTGTGTACTAAAACTATCCAGGACATAACCACAAAATTAGGTTCAAAGCAATGTTTTTGCTTTTTTAATGATAGAAGAATTTTCGATATGTATATTGCAAACGGACAAGAATTTTTTTTAAATTGCAGTTTTATAAAAAATACTTAATACTAATAAAAAGAGTCCATAAAGCACGAAATTTGTATGGACAATGGACAATTACTTCTTGTACCAGTTTTACAAAGTGCTTTCCATTATTTCGTTCATATTTTGTTATGTTACAAAAAGATTGCGTAAAGTTACAATGCCGTTAAACACCAAAAAGTTATATAAATGGAGGTTATGTGACTGACCCCAAACAAAACTCTCTTTTTACATTCACGCCCATCAGAATAAAAATAAGTTCAGATCACAATCTAAAAATTATTCGATTAAAAAAGTATAACTCTTCTTTTTCGGCCTAAGACCTCCCTAAAATGTCTGCATTTATTGAATGGGATCCATGTAAATGCATCGGAATATTCTATAAAAAATCTGATCAGTGCAACACGGATATAAGAAAGTCTATTAATCCAAAATATTTTCCTTCTTTTATCTGAAGTTCTACAATAAGAAAAATCAGATACCTATAATACAATGAGATTTTCGTATGAATAACAAAATAATGTATGCCACACTATATATGTAGTTAGTGCGTAGAGTAAATATATACTATACATATACATATGTATATATATATGTTTATTTTTCAAAACTGAAAATTACAAATATTAAATCATAGCACTAAGAAAAAACCTTTTAACAAGAGGAAGTAGGACTAGCTTTAAAATGTTGTTATTCTATTTTTATCAGCCGAAATTAAGATAATCGATTCTACCAATTTAAAGAACCAAAGTATTGTGTTCATATATACAACTATAAAAATAATATTAAAGAACAATATAAATGTATGAATTTAAGGCTTATTGAATGCGGAATCTAATGAAACCCCAAAACCAAACATGCAATCTAGATTTATTTACAGAAAGTTTTCAGTTAATCTAGTTGTCTCAGATAACATTTGAAGTCTATACATACATATAAGAATTATTGAAATTTTAATTTACAATTAAATCAAAATTTTGTTCCTGATTCAAAAAATGTCTACCGAAGAAGTAAATAGTAAATATTTTACTTTTGAAGGACTTTAATTAACAAGCAGACACATTTTTTGAATGGCTTTCTCAGCCAGGAGTAACCATTGATAATTTAAATAGAAATAGAAATCCTATAGTGTCAAATAACTAAATTTAAACAAAATGTCTTCCGGGGATGGGACCACATCTACGTACAAAAAGTTTTCAGGAGATTTTGTTAAAAGTCTTACTTTAGTTAATGTTAAAGCGTCAGGACATTCAGAAAACTATTTCGTATTTGATATCCTGATTTACCATAGTAGTTATCGAATGCAAAAGATACTATCATAAAAGATATTCTGTGTAAATAAGGACCAATTTATCATAAACCAATTTCAATTCCTTTGTTTGAAATGGGAGCGGGTAAAAAACTGCATTTAAAAATTCTGGAATGACCAAAATTCTGTATTTTTATTTTTTTAAAAAAAGCTACGTTTCAAAACAATTTCTTACATTTCTGCGTGAAATGCAGCAAAAACCACTGTTTGGTCATGTAGTACCCGTTGCATGATGGTTAGTGCGTTGGACTGTCATGCCAGAGGTCTTGGGTTCAATCCCTGCCTGTGGCATCTAAAGTTTTTTCAAGTGTACTGCCTCTTGCGAGGAATTGACAAATTCTCCAAGAGTAATTCTTGTCATGAAAAGTGCTTCCCTGAAAACATTACTCGCATACAGGAATGGTTGAGAGTTGTAAGTCACTAGGCCCTAGTTCTCAACGGACTGTTGCACCACCTTATTTATTTATTTTTAATACTGTTTGGTCATAACACTGTATTACATACATTTTGCATTCAAAAATTTTGAACATTTAAAATACTGTATCTCAAAATGCTACATGAACAAAATACTGTGTCTCATATTATTTTTAGTAATTACCTATATATATACAAACATTCAAAAATGATAACGAAGGATATAAAATAATATGTGTTTGTAAAATAATACCAAACATTTAAAAAAAAATAAAGAAATATTAAAAAGAAAGTGAGCAGAATATACTATTGATTTTGTTTTCATATCATTCAAAAGACTTAAGTAACATGTTATTGTTTTAAAATATGTATAAGATTTAGATTTATTTTCAATAATTAATGTTCATTCATAAATATGACAAATGTATAGCATGGCTGTTTGCCGTCTTCCTGATTGACAACTTTTGTACTCTATAAATATATACATATGTCTTTTAACAAACTTTAAAAATGGTGGTTCTGTTTCTATATTCTAATGCAATTTTGCAATATTTATATATGTAACAAGCGAGCATCTACGTTATTAAGATGATTTGTGGTCAGCTCTTCCGATGAAACATTGCTTCCAAAACACATCCTCGTAGTACTGAACATCTACTCTTCCTCCACCTTTTCGAAAAACCATAACCTTTGACTTCTCAAGACTAACCAATAATTATCAGGTTTTAATATATATAAACATAAGTTAAATGATAAAAAATGATTTCGCCTACTTACAGCATTTTAAAATACAGCATTTTGACTATACATTAAATATTTTGTACATCCAGAAATTTGAAATACAATATTTTCTCAAAAAGTATTATAAGTACAGTATTTTAAAATATACAGTATTTCGACCCAAACACGATGTAAAACTATAGTTTTTAGATGGAAAACAATTTTATTACGGTTATGCGATGTATGTTGCTTTATTTTTAACTTCCCATAGGAAGTTATTGTAATGGGTCCGATTTGACAAATTGAAAATTTTGACATTTCTCGACGTTTCAAGGTCCCTAGAGTCGAAATAAAAGATTTTTAGAAAGATGTCTGTGCGTGCGTGTGTACGTACGTCCGTACGTCTGTACGTCCGTACGTCCGTACGTCCGTACGTCCGTACGTTCGCGACGTTTTTTTCGTCGTCCATAGCTCAAGAACCAGAAGAGATATCGACTTCAAATAAATTTTATTATACAGATAATAAGGCAGAAAGATGCAGAAAGGGCTCTCAAGAAAATTGCGTGGGTGGTTTTTTTACCATAGCAGTTTAAAAAAAAGGTGAAAATTTTGGTTAACCCTAAATATCTCATGAACCAATGACGCTAGAGACTTGAATTAAATTTTATGTTATATATTGTAACGTGATACAAAACAGTTATATTTTTGGAAAAAAATTCAATTAACGGTTTTTTTTTATAAATCAAAAAAACTAAAAAAAAAAATTTGTCACTTCGAAAATTTTACGACTAAAATAAGATTTCATTTCCAAAACAATTTTGTGCAATGAAGAATAATGTTTTTGACATCTGATAAAATTTTGAGAAAAATCGAATTGACAGTTTTTTTACAAAAAATAATAACCTAAAAAAAAATAAAAAAAAAGTTGGTAAAAATTGAGTTTTGACTCAAATATCTTTTCAAGACTTTGAGATATTGGCTTTAAACTACTTTTATCTTTCAAAAAATGTTGTTTTCAACATTCAGTAAAATTTTGAAAAAAATAGAATTGACAGTTTTTTTACAAAAAATTAAAAACCGAAAAAAAAATTTAACAAAAGTTGGTAAAAATTGATTTTCGACTTAAATATCTTTTCAAAAATTTGAGATTATGGCTTCTAACTAGTTTTAACTTATAAGAAATATTGTTTTCAACATTAGAAAAAATTTTGAGAAAAATCGAACTGACAGTTTTTTTACAAGAAATAAAAACCTAAACAAAAAAATTAATAAAAGTTGGTAAAAATTGATTTTCGGCTCAAATAGCTTTTCAAAAATTAAAAATATTGGCTTCAAACTTATTTTATTTCACAGAAAATATTGTTTTTTATATTCAGTAATTTTTTTATAAAAATCCAACAGTCCGTTTTTTCATAAAAAAATAAAATCTACAAAAAATAGAACGCAAATTTGGCAAGAATTGATACATTTAGACAAACTTTTAAGCAAGACAAATCGATAGACGGGATGGGAAGTTATCAGTGTGGGTCGCATCCCAGCCTCTTTTTCTACAATTCTTTAAGATCAAATGCCTACTAATGTGAAAGAAGTGAAATCAATAATAACCAATTATGTGGAAATAAAGCACTAATTAACATATCAGTAAAAAAGCTCGGAAACAAACAACTCAAAATAAAGTATTAAGTGTAATTATTCACAAATAAAAACACTTACATTACAATCACCGAATAAAATAAACCCAATATACATATGTACATAATAATGTATGTGGATTTTGTATTCCAGTATAAAGAAAAATAAAAAAGTAAAAATTATGAATTTTAGATAAAAAGGAAATAATTCTGGCTTATCATTTTATTTATTAATTTTTTATAAATTTTAATTTTTATACGAACTAATATTATGTTTTGTTACCAGAAAACTTGAACCCGACGAACACTTTATAAATACTTATAAATACTATATTTCGTATAATTATGATATTTTTTAAACATATTTTAATATAATAACTACCATAATTCTTACAAATCAATGTTTGAATATTTTATTTAATAATTTTTTTTAAATGATGTATAAGAATATTAATAAAATTTATGTTATGTACATACAATAATTTAACTGATTTGTGTAGTAAATATTAAAGTGTAATTATTTTTAATAGTTTCCTTGTTTATTTTAAAAGTATTTTGCACGTTTTTCTGTATGCACTATTACTTACTTAACCATCAACAGTATATATATTATATAATATTTTTTGAATTGATATTTAGACTATATATTAAAATATTGTATTTTGGATTTGATTTTTAAAAAACGTAACATCTACAAGTGGCATTTAATTTAAATATGCCTTCCTGTTTTGTCTTGGTTTAATGTTGTTGGTTTTTAAATATTATAAACAACTAAGATATTTGTATTTCACCTAAACGCTATAATATTGATCGAGAATCAAATTACAACTTATTGTTAACTTCCCATAGGAAGTTATTGTAATGGGTCCGATTTGACAAATTGAAAATTTTGACATTTCTCGGCGTTTCAAGGTCCCTAGAGTCGAAATAAAAGATTTTTAGAAAGATGTCTGTGCGTGCGTGTGTACGTACGTCCGTACGTCCGTACGTCCGTACGTTCGCGACGTTTTTTTCGTCGTCCATAGCTCAAGAACCAGAAGAGATATCGACTTCAAATTAATTTTGTTATACAGATAATAAGGCAGAAAGATGCAGAAAGGGCTCTCAAGAAAATTGCGTGGGTGGTTTTTTTACCATAGCAGTTTAAAAAAAAGGTGAAAATTTTGGTTAACCCTAAATATCTCATGAACCAATGACGCTAGAGACTTGAATTAAATTTTATATTATATATTGTAACGTGATACAAAACAATTATATTTTTGGAAAAAAATTCAATTAACGGTTTTTTTTATAAATCAAAAAAACTGAAAAAAAAATTTGTCACTTCGAAAATTTTACGACTAAAATATGATTTCATTTCCAAAACAATTTTGTGCAATGAAGAATAATGTTTTTGACATCTGATAAAATTTTAAGAAAAATCGAATTGACAGTTTTTTTACAAAAAATAATAACCTAAAAAAAATAAAAAAAAGTTGGTAAAAATTGAGTTTTGACTCAAATATCTTTTCAAGACTTTGAGATATTGGCTTTAAACTACTTTTATCTTTCAAAAAATGTTGTTTTCAAGATTCAGTAAAATTTTGAAAAAAATAGAATTGACAGTTTTTTTACAAAAAATTAAAAACCGAAAAAAAAAATTTAACAAAAGTTGGTAAAAATTGATTTTCGACTTAAATATCATTTCAAAAAATTGAGATTATGGCTTCTAACTAATTTTAACTTATAAGAAATATTATTTTCAACATTGGGAAAAATTTTGAGAAAAATCGAACTGACAGTTTTTTTACAAAAAATAAAAACCTAAACAAAAAAATTAATAAAAGTTGGTAAAAATTGATTTTCGGCTCAAATAGCTTTTCAAAAATTTAAAATATTGGCTTCAAACTTATTTTATTTCACAGAAAATATTGTTTTTTATATTCAGTAATTTTTTTATAAAAATCCAACAGTCCGTTTTTTCATAAAAAAAATAAAATCTACAAAAAATAGAACGCAAATTTGGCAAGAATTGATACATTTAGACAAACTTTTAAGCAAGACAAATCGATAGACGGGATGGGAAGTTATCAGTGTGGGTCGCATACCAGCCTCTTTTTTTCTTTTTTAATTGCTTCAAAAATTCAAGACAACATTAATAATAACAATCTTTGTGAAGTAATTTAATGAATCAAGAACTTAATTATGACATATAAGGTACAATAACTTTATTTGCCTCGTAAAATTTAAGAAAAAAAGTAAATTCTTGGATTTTTTTGAATAGTTAAATGTTTTCTCATGAGTTATGTATATAAAGCTATACAAAATTAGGAATACTATTCCCAATAAAATAAATAATACTAGCTTACCCGTGCGGTAGCTCCCGAAACCAAATATTGTTTCAAAATAAATTATGTGTCTCAAGCTTTTTGTAGTTAGTCCCAGTTTTTTCTGCCTTTTATTACGTTTTCATTTTTTGTCAAAAACTAATATATAATTTAATATTCAAAAACTTGTTGTTTTTTCCATTTTCAGTCAGGCTGTGAAAACCAAAAATGTCCACTCTTGTTTTTAAACTAATAAATTTTTTTTTGTATCTTTACCTACTTAATCATTAAATTGGATTGATACCTGCCTACCTACTTTTATTATCTAAATATACCAACATACCTCTATGTATGTTGATAGTATGGGGACCATACAACACATCCAAAATTGATCCTACAAATAAGACATATTAGGATCATGACGTTCGCGAAATAAAACCAAGTGTCATAAAAGCTTTTTTAATTACAAAATCGAAGTGCTCACGAAATATTATGTAGTTTAGAGTCAAACACTACACCAAAGTCAGTGGAGCTAGGCAAATTTCACAAAGACGACGAGCTTATCCTATACTTATAGACAAGAACATTGTTCTTATGTGTAAAACACAACACTTGTCATTATTTAAAAATAGACAATTAGAATTCCATCACTTCCCAAACCTTTGTTAATCGGTTTGTAAAATATCATCGAAGAACATCAAAAAGTAACCAAAATATTCGTTGAAGATTCGTTTTTTGTGTAAAAGGAATAATTTCTAAAAAAACAGTCAAATAAAATTTTATAAAAGCGTAAAGTCTTTTAATCTAGATTCACATTAGGATAAAAGATTATCATAATCACTGAAATTTAGTAGATGAAATAATTGAGTAAAGTTACATTTAGTAAAATTGAATCATGCTGAATTTTTAATAATTATTAAATCTTAATAAATCAAAACAATACCATCTGAATTAAAAACTTCAGAAAAAATACAAACAACATTCAACCAAATTGGTTATTAAGTCCAAAGGAGGACATTCCGACGATGAAAAACAACAAACAAGGTTTGTAGATTAAAGTCTCCAATATAATAAGTTGGCATATTAAAGCGACGACATATGGAAAAGGGTAAGAGTTTTTCATCGGCTTCCTTATCTGAAACTTATGTAGAATTATTTCCTTTGGCTACAATGAGACGGAGTTTTCAACATAAAACCTAGATCCTGGAACTTTTATCTTAAAAGACTAGTTTTAAGCATAATTTCGATGAAGATACATTTATCAACCGTTGCGAAATGGTTGATAAACGTAGTACACGTGGCGTGAAGGTTAGTGCGTAGGACTGTCATGCCAGCGGTCTTGGGTTCAATTTTCACGGGTACTGCCTCTTGCGAGGAATTAACAAATTCTCCAAGAGTAATTCTTGTCATGAAAAGTGCTTTCTCAAATTAGCCGTTCGGATTATTCTTAAAACTGTAGGTCCCTTTCTTCCCGACAGCATTACTCGCACACAGGAATGGTTGAGAGTTGTAAGTCCTTAGGCCCTAGTTCTCAAAGGACTGTTGCGCCACCTAATTTATTTGTACTTTATGATATTTTATGAGCGAATCAATTTTTGTTTTGATATAGTTTCTTATATTCATGTCCAAAACTACTCATATTTGCCGATTGCCCACTGAAATACTTGGTGTGTCATCGTTTATCACAATTCCACTTGACATGCTCAGATGTGTTGCAGATGTTTGTTTACGTTTCTGCACATATGGCTTGAGCCATTAGGACGTGGATAAGCAGTTCATTGTTGCGTAGTTAGAATGAACTGAGAATTTTTCTTGGTTGGTGTTTTATAACATGGTTTATTAGCTGGTTTAGGAATACTTGTGGCTCTCGTGTCACAACATTCGGTTTCTCTTGACAAAAAAAAACAAAGTTTCGATAATAGAGATATCGTAATGTCATGTTTGATTAAGATCTCGAGTTCGAAATTTTGAGCGAATACAATACTTGCCATTAAGTTCCTATAGGTCGCAAGTGGTATCCATAGCCTTCGCTAAAAAGGTTACGAATTTTCTTTGAAAACGAGTAGAGTAACTAAGTGCGAAGAATTGGAAGTCTTACAAATTTGTTTTTTTTTTAAATGAATAATTTACGTATATATTTTATTGTTGTACTAGTTGATAACTGACCATGATTCACATTTTGAAAAACTATTATTCATATTATTTTTTTTTATTTAATTATAAATAAATTTATCAAGTAGATGTAAGTATTTTTAATTTTTATTATGTTGACTTTATCTTTGTTAAAGAACTGTTCCTCAATATCTCAATATTTTATGATTTTAAGGCCCTTTTGCTGATACTAGTCAAAACTATTTAAGTTCTACTTCATGGCATCACTTTTTACTTTTTTAAGAACTTCGGTTTTGATTTCAATGTCCTATTCCAATGATCTTTTTCTCAACTCATGTTTAATAGAGTTGGAATATTTTTTTAAATAGCTTCCTCTTTTTAGGCCTCGTATTAAAGCTTCGCAAGCTCAATTTTTATTGCCATGTATTGAGTTGGGATACTTGTATCCAGATAGTTGAAGAAGTCGTAAAAGATTGTTTTTTTTTTTGTGCAAAAGTTGGAGTTGAGCCATTTTTTCATTCATTATTTATTCGAGGTTGCAAGAAGTATTATTTTGGTACCTAATGGTGAAGAGTGTACAAATTGAGATAGGAGAGTTCATTTTTAATTTTGTAGATTTATCTGAGTTTATATTGACGAGTATGTGAGTGTAAGTCACACATCAGCTTACGATTTTTTTGAAATTCATAAGTCACTAACTTAACTTGATTTCTCTTTTATCTTCTCTACAGTTAAAACTTGCTTATAGTTAAGGTGGCGGTACAATCATGTGTAAACTAGGGCCTCACCCAACAAACTTCTCTATCTAAGTCGTTCTCTAGCTAGATGTCTCCAGATGCGCACACCAAGTTGGGTAAGGTCATTTTCCACTTGTGCTCGCCACTTGATCCGCGGTCTTCCTCTACAGCGCTGTCCTGTTGGCGTGGATTCGAAGACTTTACGTTACCCAGCCATCACAGTCGTTGTACTTTTATTCTTCTGGCTAAATCTACGTCGTTGTACAGCCCGTTCCATCTTCTCCACCACTCACCTTTCATGCATACAGGACCGTAGATCACGCGAAGAACTTTTCTCTCGAAACGACTCAAGGTGCTTTCATCCGCTTTGGTCATAGTCCTTGCTTTACTACTCAACTGCTTTCTTAACCCAAATAAACAGCGGTTAGCAATAGTAATTATTAGTTTAATCTCATTGCTGGTGTTGTTTTTTGTGTTCATAGCGGAGCCTAGGTAGACAAAGTCCTTAACTACCTTAAAGTTACGTCTGTCAATGAATTCTTGATGACACTTTGTTTTGCCCTCATTGACGCTAAACACGATAGGATGTTCAAGATTTTGTAAGCGATGTTAAGTAGACTGATTTTTCTATAGTTGGTGCAGTTTAAAGGGTCTCCTTTCTTCAGTATCTACAGTTAGAATATCTTGTGTTTCACAAGTCAAAATGATATCTTCTTCCTTTTCTAAAACATGTTTGGCTTCGTTAAGTTGTTTGCAGAATTCCATTTTTGATCTGAAATCGTTTAGAGTTCTTATTGTTAGTTTTGAATTTATTATTTAGGGATATTCCTCTGTTAACTGTTCCTTTCTATTTTAAACTGTTTTTTGTTTAATTTGTTTTTTTATTGTTTTCTACAAGTAGTTTGCTATTTTCTTTATATGCTCTGAGTCTGTTTTCAACTTCGTCCATGGTTTCATACAGAAATTTCAGCGCTGGCCCTATATATAATTCTTATTTTAGAATTTTTGTGATCTCCTTAATCGGTCTTTATGTAGTATTTGTACATTTCTTATGAATTTTATAGTAATTTTCTTCCCTGTTACGTCGATCACTTTAACTTTTTTGTGTCATATTTGTAGTTTATTATAATTTTATGAGTTCTTCACTTTTGTATGAGTTGGGTTAATTTCAAATATCTATCCGATTCCTATATATTTTATTTTGTAAAGTCTCTGTTTTTGTATTTTTAATTCTTTCGTATATTATTTTATTATTTATTCTACCAAAGTTTATATCACACGTTTTTTTTCGTCATTAAGTGTATCGTTTGGTTATAGACTTATACTTTCCGTGCTTTATTGTCGACTAAACAGTTTTTTTCTAATCCGAAGAGGCAAATATTCTCATTTAAAAGACTGTGGCACGGTTGCCACGTTGGTCATTTGTGACCAAATTTGGTCATTATTTCTTCACTTTTCACTTGGTCAAATTGTCAATTTTTATTCCATTAGGTTATTTATTTCCGAAACGAAAAAAGATATTCGATAATTTGAAAATGTTCGTTTACCACACTCACATGACCAAAAACAGAAACGACGACGCACAGTGGCCCGTTTTGACTTTTTTGGTTGCAAAAATCATATCTCCTAAACGAATAAAGATATTGCTTTAATTTTTTTTTATCTTGAAGGAAATTTCTAAGGCTATAAAAATTGTGACTTTCAAAAAAAACTGTTCACAGGGTGTTTCAGAAATTTGTGTTAAAATAAGAAGTTTTAGCAAAGGTCATAAACATAGCGGTATTTTAATATGCAATCGTCAAAATCATTTTTTTTAAGTAATCTGAGTGAATTGAAACAGTAGAGCAAAAAAAAAAAAACTGTTTACAGGGTGTTTCAGAAATTTGTGTTAAAATAAGAAGTTTTACCAAAGGTCATAAACATAGCGTTATTTTAATATGCAATCGTCAAAATCATTTTTTTAAGTAATCTGAGTGAATTGAAACAGTAGAGCAAAAAAAACTGTTTACAGGGTGTTTCAGAAATTTGTGTTAAAATTAAAAGTTTTAACAAAGGTGATAAACGTAGCGGTATTTTAATATGCAATCATCAAAATCAATTTTTTAAGTAATTTAGTGAATTGAAACAGTGGAGCAAAGAGAAAAAGAACCAATTCGAGTGAAACAGTGGGGAAAAAAGTATTTTTTTTTTAATTTTAAGGCATTTTTTTTTATTTTCCAGTATTCAAGAGTACATAATGTATTTTGGTTATACATATATCAAAAGTCAGTGTAAAAAGAAATAAAGACAAAACAAATTAATATATAAATACTAAATTTCTTGAAAACTGTCATCTAAGTCCGGGGAAATGTGTAATAAACTCATCATTTCTGGAGAGTATCGTTCTTTCAGATCTTTTGGCTTCTCACATGCCTTAATGAAGAAATAAGTGGATCCGAAGAGGTTGCAAGCATGTTAAATAGGTCCTCATTCTGCCGAATCCTTGAAACTTTACACGTATTCTGATATCGATATTTCTTGTAGTCTTTATTTTTGCATTCCTGGGCTTCTTCTGACAGTTCTCCAAGTGGTAGTGATTGATATTCAATGATATTTTGACTATGAACCAATATTTTGTGTAGTGTAGGTGTGAGTAATTTTTCAGGATACTTTTGTTTTAAAAGCTCTGCAGTTTTTTTTGTATACTCCCCAAATTTAACTGCATTCACTACTTCTCTGCAATTTAAAACGTTCAATATTACTTTGAGCCTCATTATAACTTCTCCATTGAAACCAGTTATTCGAGCGGTTGCATCTGACTGTTCAAAAAATCTTCTTGCAGTGTTTCCGTCATTAGTGTTTCCAAACCCTTGCTTTGGTTTATCCACATCAAGGCCAAGCTCATCGCGAAAACGCCTTTGGATCTCTTGTTTTCTTCTTTTTTCCGCCTCCTTGGTCCCAACCGATTCATCAGTACCTTCTCCTTCTTGTCGAAGAGTATACGCAAGCTTCAAAATAAATTCCATGCATCTGATTGTAGCGTGCAGTGGAGAGATTCCATATTCGTAATTATGTTCGTCCTCAATTGATTCATCTTTATTGAAATTCTTTTGTGTCCTTTTGCATATCGGACATGACCGCGTAGACTTTGTTTCCGTTAATTCGTTTAATACTCTTCCGTCTATCATAGTTAAAAAGAACTCGTGATTCACAGTAATAGTTGTTTCTTCATTAACTTTATATATTGTTGGTTGAATATCTGCTATTTGACTTTTAATATTATTGACTGTGGTATTTATGATGTCACTAGTCTCTTTAACATATTGGAACATAATGGGCCGACAGAAATGAACTGATGATGGGCGAGGGTTCCTCCAATGTTCACCATTTGTACTATTGAGTCGAAGTGGGACAACTGATGCCATGAACATGTGTGCGTCTGTTTCACCATCTGTTGTATTTATTTTTTGCTTGTAGGCACTTTGTCCAGATGATCCATCGCAGCCCCATTTACTCTGTAACGTTAGACTTCTTGGAAGTGCAATTATTTGACTCTCCGTTTTGCTTTCTATTAGCCGCATTGCTGTATGATCCATCATGCTTTGAAGTTTCACTCTAGCTAATATTTCCGTGACTTCGCAGTTGTCGGGAACTGCTTCTTTTTTCGCAACTGTAATCATATTGTAGGATGGCAAGACATCTATGTTGTGATGTCTTAACGAAGTTCTCAGGATTTTATATTTTTCTTTTGAGAGTCCCAAATCCATAAACAAAGCTAATGCGTTCTCATTGGTGTATTTTATGGGATTGTGTTGGGGAGTGTGAATGCTTTCCTTGACTCTTTTGACACGAAGTGGACTTGCAGAAGATATTGGCCTGAATTATATCACTCTTCCCTTTTTCATGGTCCTTATTGTATCTTATACTCAAAGCTTCAGAGAGATGTTCTGTACATATCTCCTTTGTAGCTTTGATTATTTTTTGTTTTTTAGTAAATGTTGCGCACTCATTGACTGTCTTTCTTGGTCTTCCTCTCGATGTAGTTGGGAGATCACCCGCTTCTTCTGTTTGTCCGGTATTGATATGCAGAGATAAGGAAAGCCATTCTGCATTCTTTTTAAAGTTATTTCTCGATCTTTTGGCTGCTATCCATTTTCTATCAAGGTTGTAATAGAATTGTTTAAATATCTGTTTGATTGCATTTGCATCTGGTAGTTGGTATTCAATTTCCACGGCAGATATAAACTCATTGCAAGTGGTAACATTGACAAAAAGTTCAAACAAATCCTTATTCGGAATATCCATTTTAAATTGTTTTGAAAAATAAAAGCAACTGCTCGAACGCTCGTTTGAATTCTAAATGATTATTTTAGTCAAATGTTTCATCTTTTTATACCTTAGAGTAAATACCTGCACTCAAGTCGCTTTAATCCTTATATTAATTATATTTAAAGACACCCAAATAAAACTACCTGTCTGTCTACCTGTATACTAACATATTCCAAAATCGTTTTATCCTTAAATTTTATCAATAAATTCTTAATCTTAATCCTTATCAATAAAAGTACCTGATCAAAATTCAATCGTACCCGAAAACAAATGCGTTATTTAAAATTTTATAACAGGATTAAAAAAATTAGTTCTAAAACTCTTGAAAATCTTATGTAATAAACAAAAAATAAAAATGATTTACCTTTTTAAAATAAAATCATCTTTTGTAAATCCACCACACACAAAACAAAGAAAACCATAAAAAAAAAATTCCATAAAAAAAGAGGGGAAAAAATGACTGACTTCATCACTTCAAATCTCCCTAGCTCAGTTCGATGCAAAATGACGCAGTTAATCTTTTGGATTTATGTAAAGGAATATATAAGGATTCTGAATCAGTTGAGATCTTAGCACCACTCGTTGAACCTTTTTTTTCTATCCAATTTGAAGTCGAAAAAGTGTGCAAAAAGTAGTGTTTCCAAAAAAATTAAATTAAACAATTAAAAAAATTTTTTTGTTTTTTTTTTGTTTTAACTACCGATCTAAATAATGGCAAAGCATATCATAAAAACAAAAACGAAAAGCGTTTGGAAGCCCTTTTTCTAGTTTTTTCATTCAAAGTTAAGAAAAAAAATAAAAAAATAAAAAAAAATGATCATCATAAAAAATGTTCAACTTTGGCCTGCTCTATAAGGCACACTAATAACCCAAATTGAATATTTTTTTCGATTACTCAAGCTCCAAATATTTGTGAGTCCAGTGAACTAAAAAGTTTTGCATTATAGACCCACTCGAAAAATGAATATTGCAAGCAGTTTTGCATAAACGGGCCACTGTGCGACGGTGAAACTCATTTAAAATTGATGTAGAAACAAACGCTTTAAATTTGTATTAAGAATTTTTAAAACGACTGCATATAGATTTTTAGATTTGACCTCAGTAATAATGATTTAAGAAATGTATCCAAAATAACTCCAAAAAGTGTTTTGTTGGATTCCGAAATTTCAATATCATCTTAATTTGATTGTTTTTCTAACTTGGTTATGGAGTGGAGAATGGTTTAAAAAAAAAAAATCATAATCTTAAAGTTAAAATGGACAAAATGCGAATTTTGGGGAAAAGTCAGTTTTTTAAAAATGTCTCTTCTACACAGCTGTAGAAGACCTGGAATTTTCAAAAAATAATTGAATATTAATACGGTTACAAAACTATTCTTTTTATTGAAAGAAGCCAAATTAAAAGAAAATGAGAACATTTGATAAAACTGTATCGGTTCGATCTTGGGAAAATTCAATTTTTCGATATTTGACGAAAAAGTTTGTATGGGGCTACTGTTATAGGAAGCGAGGACAGACCGACAGACGGACGGAATAGGGGGACACACTTTTTTGGACTCCTCGTAATGTCATTAATGTTTGATTAAAATCTAGAGTTCGAAATTTTGTACGAATGCGATACTTGCCATATAGTTCCTAAATGTCGCAAGTGAAAATGCAATTTATTTTAAGTTCATTGTACATCTGTGTACGCGATTGGATTCTTATAATTATATACGTGTTAGATTTAATTGCATGTTTTAATTTCACATTTTTAGTCACAATGTGAGCTGTACAGAATGTTATGTTTAGTATTCTTGTGAATGATGTAATTTTCTAAGACACCATTATAAAGGGTGTTTTTAAGACGTGTGGTTTTCTAAGAAGAAAATTAAACGTACATATGTATATAATTTAATGGTATGATCAAGAATAATGTTTTATTAAAGAGGTAAAGATTTGTCCTTATGTTTTAAAAATGATTTGGGGCTAGTGGCTGCCGCGGCTGGCTAGAACAAATTCCAGCCAACTTTCGCAGCAATTGAGTCCGTCTGTCAGCAATAACGTGCTGAATATTTTGTTAAAAGGCGTCAAATCGCACGACCTTCGAGTTTCCTTCAATAAATTGATTGTTACGTTGTCTCACGCAAAAGGAATCATTATTAAGCAAACGTTAGCGTTGCTAAGGGGAAAGTTTATTCAGTATGAAATGACAATCCAAAATGAGCATATAACAGCTAACAAAAAGACCAGCTCCGAAAAAAAGTATTGCAAGATTGAAAACCACACGTCTAGAAAAAACAACCGTTATAAGTGCTTTTAGGTACAACATATAAATTATAGGTCCGTTCGCGTACTTTCTGCACTAAAATTCGTAAAAAGAAATATTTTAAAGAGTGGGGGTACCAAAAAAAAAACTACAAAAAAGTAAGCGAACGGGAAAACAACATATTTTTAACACAATATTACTATCTTGTTGCTGTTCTTTGAAAATTTGTTTTTAAATTTTATAACTGACAGCAAAAGCGAGCAATTTATTTAATTTATTTGAATTTCTATCAAATTTGAAATTTTCACAAATAGGCCCAAAGAAATTTCTGGGGCTAAATTTCGTAGGTTGGGGAAATATTTTACTCTCTCGTGAGCGCTCTCTTTTACGAAAAACTACGAAATTTTTAAGTACGCGAACAGGATTTGGTTAAATTTCGTATTTTTTAGTAAAATTTGACTGTTTTAGGAGGGTACGCGAACGGACCTTATATATATCATCTTATGATTTGCGGTTTTAAAATACATGTACCTATAAGCGCTTAGCCCACACATTAAAACTCACAATTTTTATGATTCTATTGCACTCTTATATGTATTAATGATTCTTATTTCATTAGATAATAACATAAAAATAAATAAATTTAAATGAAATACATTTGAACAAGTGTGTACATAAATTTCTTTGTTAGATATAAATCAATATTTTAATGAACATTTAAAACACAAATATTAATTTTTAACTTAAATTTCTAAACAACAAGCAGTTCAATACATACAACTCGTAGAACACATTAAAATAAAACATTAAATAAATTAGGTCCGTTCGCGTACTTTCTGCACTAAAATTCGTAAAAAAAGATATTTTAAAGAGTGGGGGTAAAATTCTCTCACAAAAAGACAAAACTACAAAAAAGTAAGCGAACGGGAAAACAACAAATTTTTCCCACAATTTGACTGTCAAAAAAAAATTAAATTTTGAAACATCATCGTTTCATTTCGTGTTTAGAATTTATTTATTTTTTTGTAAATGGATAAATTAAGACAACATGAACTTCAAGCAACATCATGCTGGTCCATTGTTTTTTTTTAATGAAAAAACTTGATTAAATTGAAACTTGAAAATTGCAATCTTGTTGCTGTTCTTTGCGAAAGGAAATTTTAATTTTATAAGTGACAGCAAAAGCGAACAATTTATTTAATTTATTTGAAGTTTTATCAAATTTGACACTTTTCACAAATCAGCCCAAAGAAATTTCTTGGGCTAAAATTCGTAGGTTGGGGAAATATTTTACTCTCTCGTGAGCGCTCTCTTTTACGAAAAACTACGAAATTTTTGAGTATGCGAACAGGATTTGGTTAAATTTCGTAATTTTTCGTAAAATTGGACTGTTTTAGGAAGGTACGCGAACGGACCTATTATAAGACTCAATAAAAAATACAAAAAAAAACAATACTATTTTTTTACAAGTATTTTACATTGAAATCAAAATCAAAATGCAAGCAAAAATATAGTTTATTATTATTTTTTGGAATACATTGTTAATATAAATATTTTATTTTGATATCCGATTATATTGACTGTTCTTTTAATATGTGCGTATTTTACGATCGAATAAGAATACTAACTCTGAATATTTTTCTTGTATTTTTTATTTATGCGTAATGATTTTATCTGGGAATTCAATATTCAATGTGCGGTAAATACCCAATGGGCTGACAAAAAACAACAGGTATCATGGAAGCTCCCGAAGAGGATCACGGCGTTCTAATAATAATCAGCATGGCCGCCGTCTCGTTCCTAATTTGTCTCCTATGCACACTTTGTCATCGCCAAAAAAAACGTCGACATAGACAACTCGGATTACATCGAAACACAGGACATTATGATTCAACAACAAGTGCTACAGGTGTTTACAATATTTTTTAAGCCTTATCGAGGTATTCGTTCGGAACAGAATATTAAATCAAGTTCCTTTAATATAATTTTAGAACATTTCTATTAAAATAAAAAGTAATAAAGATTCTGAAAAAACCCGTTCCCTACGAAACACTTCGATTGGTTTGAACTTTTGTTAGCGTTTAGTCAGAAAAAAGTTGTATTTTATTTAATTTGAAGTTTAGTGATTTTTGGTTGATTAACTTATTTTTTTGTCAATACAGTAATAAATAAAAAGCGCGACAGATCGCATGTATGTATGTAGGTACTTGCTTTGAAAGTGGAAGTTAGCTAAGATTACCATGGTGTTACGTCACCTTTGGCCTTGATAACGGCTTCTACGGGTCGTGGCATTGTGTCAACTAGTTTTTGACATTCTTCGGTACCAAAAAATTCACAAATGTTTATTTGAGTTCGTTGGTCTTGAAGATTCCGGCATGGCACTTTTCGCAGTTGTTGCCGTATGGCAAGAAACACCATCTTGTTGAAAAATGAAGTCACCGTTAGTTGATTGAAGTCGTGGTATTGATGGGATAAGTTCATTTTCTAGGATATCTGGATTTGTTTGATTATTTGTGAATGGAATTGTGAATGCAGTGAAGCATTCACAATTCCATTCACAAAATGTAAATTGCCCAAACCTCGTCCAGACATGCACCCCCATATCATCAAATAAACTGGAAACTTGACAGTTTTCTTGAGGCAGTCCTTTTGAAAAGCTTCTTTGGCGGTTCTTTTCACTCGTTTTCGTTCATCGCCCACACAAACTTCAAATCTGGACTCATCACTCCAAATAACCGACCGCCATTGGCTTAAAGTCCAGTTTCTGCGTTGTTTCGCCCATTCGAGTCGCCTTTTCCTCTGTTTAGGTGTTAACAGAGGCTTTTCTTTGGCCTATGGTTTTCACTTATTTTGAAGCTCTAATTTTCATTAAACATTAACAAACCTTATAAAACTGTATCCAAATTTATTCATTGCAAGTTTCGACCGAAACGGTTTTTTGGATTCTTTCCCTCCATTCCACAGTTATTGCAGCGGCAGTTTGGCGTCGATTTTCTTTATTATTTTTTTCCAAACCCGACAATCTCGAGGCGTTGTAATCTATGAACGCCAGGTTTTTTTACCAATTTCAAAATTTCCACTATTTTTGAAATTTGATAAAATGTTCCGAACCGATGACCGAGGTAAATTCAAATTTGTTGCTATTTCATAGTCATGTTTTGAAGGCATCAACGATTGATTGCCTCAGATCTCTTGATAAAGCACCACCACGCGCCATGGTTGACTCTAAACTGTTACTGCCTTGCATTAAACAAGAGATTAATAGATAACAAATCAATTGCATGTCATGGCTGAATCACAAACAGGCTTCAGCTTCTGCTTCGTCTGCGTTACGGTGGGCCTGCTTCGAGGTTGCTTTGAATGACATTTCTATTATTTCATCCCTCCAAAGAGCAAACATATTTTGTTTGTTGACATTTTTTTACAGCTGTTGAGCTGTCAGACAAAGCAAATGTTCAGATAATTGAACTAGAGCTTCCGTTTGAAGTCACATTACGTTATAATACGTTCTTTTCCTTACGATTGTTAAACGAAACGTGAGGTCGAAGCTCCATTGTGATAGCATGCATTGAATTGCTATGGCCGAAGCTGAAGCGTGTTTGTGATTCAGCCATCAATTATTGCTTTAATAACGGTTAAGTACAACTCTCTTAAATAGTCATAGTCCAACTATTTTGCATTCAAAAGAGAGATAGTCCAAGTATTATGTTCTCATCTTTGTTTGAAAAGGAGGCAAACTCGAGCAAACGAATATTATTAAATGTGCAGAAAAAAAATTTAATGAAACAGCTTGGGACTCGAAAAATTAGTTATTGAAATATAATGAATTTGTTAATTAATGAGTAGGCCAACTATTTTGCGTTTGGGTAGTATAAGGTGATTGGTTAGGTGCACCAATAGGCTAGTAGGTTGCGTTAAGAACAGTAGAAAAGGGATTTGTTCGTAGAATATGGTCTAACTATGTGTAAGTCTTCACGTGCAACAGATGAAGCTATATTTCTTGACAAAATAAAAAATAAATATCAAAACTTATGTGCATTTCCGTAAAAATGAAGAACTTAGTCAGCTTACAACACTTTTTTGTTCAAAGATAGATTTGACAACTTATTCTAGCTAATGTTGAAAACCAGAATGAGAAGAAAGATTTTAATTTTCTTAAGTACCTATCAAACGTACCAACTCAACATCTTAAAATGAAAAAAATTAAAACAAACATTTTGATGCTCAGATATAAGTCTGTAGCAGGATTTCACTTTATACTTTATCTGAAGTTATTCTGTTGCGGATGTTGTATTTGTTATTCATATACAGTTCTACTGTACTAATGATGGCTTTTCCAAAAATACAGTCCCAGTGTTTAAAATGGAAAATGTTGAAGATATTCTAGTTATTCCAATTTTTAAGCAAATATTTCTGCTCGTTCTTGAGATACATAAATGGAACTGAGCAAATACAAAAAAACATTTAAATCTTTAATTTAATTTCCTGTGGGCTAACATAACTTTCGAAAACTTGTAAAAATCATATAAATTTGAAAAACTTGGAGACGTGTTAAGTTACCTAATTTAAAAAAATATCTGCTAATTTTATTTTAATAATTTTGGTTTATCAATTGCACGAAATAATTTTGTGAAGATTTGTTATCAATTTTAAATGAAATAAGACTCTCAGAAGCGTCCCCATTGGTGCACGTGAACAAACTTGAAGTTGATTTATCTTGGATCGAAGAAAAATGTTTTCTTTTTTTAAACTTAATCTGTTTTTAACAACACTATTGAGGAACTATAATTAGACCTAAGTCAATATCAGTGTTCGAGTGGAAAAACAATGATATGATTAGAAATACATATGTAATTAATAGTGTGTAGGGCTTTTTTTCCGCCTATTTCTTTAATGTATATTTTAGAGCCAACCAATTGTTCTCTTTTTCAAAAATATCTACCAGTTGCGCACTTTAAGTTGGGTGGGGTCACTTTGAACATGAGCCTGATGCGCGGCCTTCCTCTACTACTGCCCTGTAAGGATGGATACAAAAGACTTTCCAGGCCAGAGCATTGGTTTCCAGGAGTTCAAGGTGACCCAGCCGACTTAGGCGTTAGACTTTTATCCACTTGGCTAAGTTTACGTCACAGTACATTCCGTACGTTCTCCCCAACTAGATCACGCAAACACTTTTCTCTCAAACATCCACTTCTGTCCGCTTCTAGACCGCAGTTAACATTATTTCAAGACGAGTTTGGCAAGGAAATCAAAACTAGGCATGTTTCTTTATAGTTTGTCCCTGTAGATGTTGTCATATGCAGCCTTGAAATCGATGAATGGGTGTTGATTTGAGGTGTTTGGGGTTTTCCAGGATCTGTCGCAATGTGAACTAAAAAAAAACATTACTCAAAGTTGGTAAACACTGAATCTCGACTCAAATATCTTTTCAAAACTTTGAGATATTGGCTTTAAACTTCTTTTATCTTTCAAGAAATATTGTTGTCAACATTCAGTAAAATTTTGAGAAAAATCAAATTGACAGTTTTTCTTACAAAAATTAAAAACTCTAAAGAAAATTTAACAAAAGTTGGTAAAAATTGAATTTCGACTTAAATATCTTTTTAAAAATTTGAGATTATGGCTTGTAACTAATTTTTACTTATAAGAAATATTGTTTTCAACATTCTAAAAATTTTGAGAAAAATCGAACTGACAGTTTTTTTACAAACAATAAAAACCTAAAAAAAAAAATTAATAAAAGTTGGTAAAAATTGATTTTGGACTCAAATATCTTTTCAAAACTTTGAGATATTGGCTTTTAACTACTTTTATCTTTTAAAAAATATTGTTGTCAACATTTAGTAAAATTTTGAGAAACATCTAATTGACAGTTTTTTTTACAAAAAATAAAAACCTAAAAAAAAAACAATACTTAAACTTGGTAAAAATTTACTTTAGAATCAAAAAGCTTTTCAAAAATTAAAAATATTGTCTTCAAACTTTTTTTATTTCATAGAAAATATTGTTTTCGATATTTAGTAGTTTTTTTTATAAAAATCCAACAGTCCGTTTTTTCATAAAAAAATAAAATCTACAAGAAATAGTACGCAAATTTGGTAAAAATTGATGATCGGTTCTTGATATCTCTCAAATTAATTTCATTCATGCAATTTGTAAAGATTTAAGAAATGCTACTTAAGTTGGTAAAAATTTGTTATCGACTAAACATCTATTCAACAAAACTAGATTTTTAAACTAAACTATTTCTTTATATGAAAAATATTGTTGGTTATTTTAAAATTTTTAAGAATAATTCAACTGACAACTTTCTTTACTCAACACGAAAACCTAAAAACTTTTAAGCAAGCCAAATCAACAGACGGGATGGGAAGTTATCAGTGTGGGTCGCATCCCAGCCTCTTTTTTTATATTTTTTTGGTATTTGCAGCCACCCAAAATTGTTAAAAGTAATACAAAAATTAAAGGTTTTCATTATCAGGTGCGGAACCAGTATTTGAAGAATGTTTTGTTTGGCTGCATTTTTTAGCAATTAGTTTTAGATAATTTGCAATAGTTAAAGATTTTTAAATGTTGTCATTTTGGAGGAATTAGAAATATTTTTTGATTCCGATTCTTTGTTAATAAAGAGAAAAATATATTTTTGTGATCGCTTAAGAGCACAATCAAAAATTTAATAAAACACAAGTATTAATTTTGCATTAATATTATTTATTAAATGTCAAAGCTTCCGATCTTTTACCACTGCTGGGAAATCATCGGATATACGTTGAATGAATGATTATGAACCGAAACTTAACATAATCGATTAAACCTTTTTAATACTTATAAAATCCTTCGACTGAAGATTGTTTGCTTTTTCTTTATCTTATAAAATTGCGGACACAAGAATTCTTTAAGAATTGTGAATGATGTGGGGCACACAAGTTACAGTTTTATATTTTTTATAATATCGTAGATCATCATCTACTATGAAATGAAATTATGAATCAATGTATGAGCATTACATTTTGTTTATAGAAGTATACTTTGTATATTTCTTCATATAGGGTGTTCAATATTATTACAAAGTTATGAGAGGGTGCTTTGATAATATAATCCCTTCTCTTTTAAATTTGATGCTCTCCTAAGTATCTGCAATTCTATTTTCAATTTTTAATTTGTCGGTTTCTCGAGTTTAAAATATAATAGTAAAATTGCAATTATAATACTTATGATTGTGATACTTGTATAATATGATATAACATGTTTTATTTTTATTTGTTATCTTATTGCCTGCAATTGTTTTAAATTTTCAATTTTATTTATGTGTAAGTTTGATGTGATTCTTTCCGGTTTATATATTATTATTAATACATTCTCTATTTCTCAATACATTTTTACATTTTGTTGATATAAGAATTGTAAAGCTTGACAAAAATTTTGCCGTCTGCCTAATTGACTTATTTCGAGTTTTTAATAAAAAGACAGTTGAATTTATATTTATGTTGCAATCATCAAAATGAATACTTATTCTTAACAATTTTGTATTCAATATTATTACAATATTCATTTAAACTTGTTTATAATAAGCTTTTTGTTAAAATAAGTCCATCTTCTAATTGTATTAGGCCTTGATCTTAATTTGATCCTTTTTTTTTTTGATTTGAATAGGTATTGGATGTATATTGGTCACTTCTTTAAATGTTTTACATATTCAATTTAATAATTTTAAAAGATTTTTAGAGAGATGTCTGTTAATAACGCTAGAGACTTGAATTAAATTTTATAGTATATATTGCACATGATACAAAACAAATATATTTTTGGAAAAAAATCCAATTAACGGTTTTTTTATGAATCAAAAAAACTGAAAAAAAATTTGTCACCTCAAAAATTGTACGAACAAAAAATGATGTTACCTCCACGGGATGGGAAGTTATCAGTGTGGGTTGCATAGCAGCCTCTCTTTAACTTTTAAGGTCGTCTACGAAAAACGAAAAGCCAAGCAATCAATAAAATTGCGAATAATTACAAGTTGTATTGGTTATCGATTGAAGGATTCTTAGTATATTATTACAAAAACTTCAAGGATGTCTTTTTAACTTCCCATAGGAAGTTATTGTAATGGGTCCGATTTGTCAAATTGAAAATTTTGACATTTCTCGACGTTTCAAGGTCCCTAGAGTCGAAATAAAAGATTTTTAGAAAGATGTCTGTGCGTGCGTGTGTACGTACGTCCGTACGTTCGCGACGTTTTTTTCGTCGTCCATAGCTCAAGAACCAGAAGAGATATCGACTTCAAATAAATTTTGTTATACAGATAATAAGGCAGAAAGATGCAGAAAGGGCTCTCAAGAAAATTGCGTGGGTGGTTTTTTTACCATAGCAGTTTAAAAAAAAGGTGAACATTTTGGTTAACCCTAAATATCTCATGAACCAATGACGCTAAAGACTTGAATTAAATTTTATATTATATATTGTAACGTGATACAAAACAATTATATTTTTGGAAAAAAATTCAATTAACGGTTTTTTTTATAAACCAAAAAAACTGAAAAAAAAAATTTGTCACTTCGAAAATTTTACGACTAAAATATGATTTCATTTCCAAAACAATTTTGTGCAATGAAGAATAATGTTTTTGACATCTGATAAAATTTTGAGAAAAATCGAATTGACAGTTTTTTTACAAAAAATAATAACCTAAAAAAAAAATAAAAAAAAGTTGGTAAAAATTGAGTTTTGACTCAAATATCTTTTCAAGACTTTGAGATATTGGCTTTAAACTACTTTTATCTTTCAAAAAATGTTGTTTTCAACATTCAGTAAAATTTTGAAAAAAATAGAATTGACAGTTTTTTTTTACAAAAAATTAAAAACCGAAAAAAAAAAAAAATTAACAAAAGTTGGTAAAAATTGATTTTCGACTTAAATATCTTTTCAAAAATTTGAGATTATGGCTTCTAACTAATTTTAACTTATAAGAAATATTGTTTTCAACATTAGGACAAATTTTGAGAAAAATCGAATTGACAGTTTTTTTACAAAAAATAAAAACCTAAACAAAAAAATTAATAAAAGTTGGTAAAAATTGATTTTCGGCTCTAAAAGCTTTTCAAAAATTAAAAATATTGGCTTCAAACTTATTTTATTTCACAGAAAATATTGTTTTTTATATTCAGTAATTTTTTTATAAAAATCCAACAGTCCGTTTTTTCATAAAAAAAATAAAATCTACAAAAAATAGAACGCAAATTTGGCAAGAATTGATACATTTAGACAAACTTTTAAGCAAGACAAATCGATAGACGGGATGGGAAGTTATCAGTGTGGGTCGCATCCCAGCCTCTTTTTATTGTACAATTTCGTTTGAAGAGCGTGAGGGTTGGCTGAAGATTAGAAACCGACGACCGAAATAACAGCAGGCAATATTATTAAACAATAATACGATTATGAAGAAAATTTCACGTTATAATAATTATTATCATAAAGAAAGACCACGCATATATAGTAGGATAAAGTCCAAAGTCTTTATTTTAAGCAAAAAACTATTTCACTTTGAAAAAATGTTGAAAACACCTATAAACAACATCACAATTAAAAAATTGTTAGTAGTACTCGTACCGAGAAACTACCATGGGCGTAAAGGAAATCGTAGTTATAAATATGAAATTTCTTATTGAGGAACATAATATGTTTCGACGGTTCGGAAAGCGGCATAGTTCGAGTTGATACTAACATATACATATGTGTATATATATACACTGTACAAAAAAAACATATTATTGCATTTCTTTTAAGTAGCAATTTTCTTTTTATGTGTTTTTCAAATTTCTACAATACAATCAAATTTTAAAATTGAATCATTGTTTAATACGTTATTACTTCAACAGGATTAAGTTCGAGTCGAAGGCATCTCCAAGCTGGGGGTAGTCTTTCAGGAAGTCTTCACGGTATAAACAGCGGAAACTTAATAATTCCCCCAGCCCCCCTACCACCAACAAGTGTTCCTCCACCACCCCACATATGTATTGCTGGTTCTAATGCTGCTGGATTTGGCCTTGGAGGCATTGGTATAGATATTATGATAAGCGCTGACCTCGATGATGAAGATGGCAATGACGATGACGAAGATAATCCCGATATATTTATAAATGATATACGATTCGATGAACATATTGATCAATTAGAAACTGTTTAACAATTGTTGTTGGAAATACATATAAATACACATAGATATAAATTTCTAGTTTAAATTTGTAAGAAGCAAATAATAAAAAAACGTAATTCTATTCAATCCTAGAAAAATTATTCATAGAATGTTGTATGAACAGAAAAGTGTTACAGAATAATTATACAGACAAATAAAGATTTAAAGAATATTATTTCCCACACTTTTTATTTTTTATTCAATCAACATATGTTGAGGATATGGTCCACTTTTGGGTCCAGTGCGTTCACTGATTGAAGTGGTATCAAATGATATATGTATGTGAGGTGCAGCACCGTTCAACCACTTTGGTGTTTTAAGTTGGTTAACACAGCAAAAGAATTTCACTTCTTTTTTTAAACTCTGTTTATAATTCAACACTATTTTTCTTGCAACAACATATTTTTAAATATTTAGTATTACTTAATTGGAAATAAAGTGTTTTTTACTTTCATTTTGAACATCGATGTTTCAAAAAATATCAGTGATGACATATATTTTGTTTGCATTATTTTCTAGAAATATTCATGATCTTTAATTTGATATATAATTTATTAACATTCCCCGAAAAATACTTACTTTCGTATTTAAATAATTTCTCAATACTAAAAATATTAAAATTTAAAACAAATTGTTGTAATTAAAATATAAAATAAAATAAAATTACTTTTAATTGATATAAAACATCATACAAAAAAACTACGATTGGGAACATAACGTCATGAACTTTATCATTCATTTGATACCACTTCAATTAGTGGAAGCACTGGGCCCATAGTATCCATACAAAATGGACCATGTCTTTTATAAGTTTGTGTATACTCCACGCGTAACTAAATATTTTAATATATACAGAGCAAGCTGTTACAGAGATAACAAAAATAAAAACCAGAGCTGTGTAAAAAATAAATTCAATATAAAATGAAGTTATTTATTTCTTTTTTCTTATTATAAAAAAAATTATAGGTACCTAGATAAGCTTCATTTGATAAAAAAGATCAAAGCTAAAAAGTATATCTTGTTTTTAAAAGAGGATTAAAAAAAATTAAAAAGAAAAAAAAACTGTACATTTTTATAACGAACAAAATAGAACAAAATAATTAAATTGTTGTTTTTTATATTTGATACGATTAAAGATAGTAAAACAAAATAAATACAAGTTAAAAAATTCAAATAAAATATATCAAAGAAAAATGTTAAAAAAACGTGCACGATTTTCATTTGCATATAAAAATGTTTGTATTAAACTTTTCATAAATTGATTGAATATTAAAATAATTTATCATTTAGGGTTTTTAAATAAGACTGTAAAATGATATAAAAAAAAGGTTATTTATTAAAATTATATGTCCAGTTTTAAATTTAGAGTTTCAACTTATTGATGCCTTTGCCTTGTTTTGGTCAAAAAGAAAACCACTTCTTGTATAAACACTATTTAATTTAAATTAAGTTCCCGAGCGTCTAATAACAGTAATACCCTGTTTGTTAAGGCACGGGAGGGAGCGACATATTGTTCAAGTTATTTTATTTTTTGTCTATAATAGTTTTGGTGGTATAAAATACGAAAATGCAAGTTTACCAAAATGTTTACCTTGAAAAATTTGTTTAAAATTTTACAATATGTTACGAAATTCCTCTTGATTGTCATATTTTAACATTTTTCTTTTTTATTTAGTGTACAAATTATAGTTTTTGTAAATATTTGTACATACACCTGCATGTTTTCCTTAAACCTTTATATACATATGTAATGTATGTATATGCATTTGTATATATTTATCTTAATAATTATAATGCGACACCTTTTGAAGATGTTATTAATCTAAATTGGCAATCAAATCACTTTTTATACGACTTTAATCAAAATAAATTGTATCTTAGGTTTGTATATACTGTGGCTCCCACGACTTATCGGACAAAGGGAGTTTACATTTTAGCAATGAAATTTCTTTAAGAAAATGTAAATAAATAGTAGAACCTAATCATTGTTTCATAACATAATTTAGTTTAAATACAAAAAACTGCATTTCATATTATAAATTAGCAAATACATTAAAAAAAGCAACTCCTTGGTTTAACCGCTCACAAATAATCGGATAGCTGTAGTAGCTCTGTAACAATCAAATGATAACCTTGTATTATGGAAGAATTGTACATAAATTTAAAGTAGTTGCCCCAATGTCGAAATGACACCAAAAAGAAAACAAAAGTCTTTGTAAATTCGAGAATTGGTTTTGTTTCATAGCCAGGACGGTTCTTGCATACTTGATTACACAATTTCACAATTTTAATACGAAAATAAGATTTAAATTGTGATCAGAAAAGTAAAAGGAAAAAAGCGTGAGATGAACGTAAGAAGCTTCTTTTTAAACTAATCAACTAAAATTCCTTCTTATCTTCGAAATCTCTAAAGATTTGATTGAAAGAGACCACGAGTAAAGAAGTCAGTAACGAAACCGCCAGAAGAAGAAGCATCACCATCGACGTAATGACCGAAATGGTCGTGCAGCCGTGTATAACAAGTAATACATCAGTGACAAAATAGAAATGAATTACTTAAGTTTGCTAATGAACATTAAAACATAATAATACGTCTTTTTTGTATTGTAAGTTAAACATAAGGCATAAGACAATATTATAAATAAGGTTTTGTTCACGGACGGAATCAAATTTAACCTTAAAGGTTCAGATGGAAGAAAGTATAAATGGCGAAAAGCAAATGAATAATTTGCTCATAAGCATACTCGGGCTTCTGTAAAGCATGGCGGCTTGTTGATCAAGGTATGAGAATGTGTTGCAAGTTCTGGTGATCGCAACTAACATTTTGTGGAGTTGATAATGTATAAAATCGCTAACATCAATATTTTGAAACAACATTAGTGGTCCAGTGTCAGTAAACTCGGATTACAAGACATTTCATTATAACTGCCCTAGGGAGCTTAAAACATGGGCAAAGTCACCTGACCTTAATGTAAGCGAGCATATAATGGACGAAGTGGGACGTCGAGTTGCTCAAAAGAACTTAAGAAACATTGAGGACGCAAAGACAGACCTTCAGGAGGAATGGAATATATGTATATGTACTGTACATATATAAATAAGTCCTGAATTATGTTTGAAATTTGTCTCTTCAATACCTTGAGAAAGCAATTAAATCGTAAGGATACGCAACTAAGTACCTACTAAATATTAAGTGTCCCATTATAAGTGAGGTGTTAAAATATAGAGTTGCTTTTGTTTTTAATATTAATTTGCTATTTAATGGCTTATATTGTAATTTTGGCCTATTTAAAAGAAAAATGTGTTTAAAAGTCATGTAAAATGGTTATAATGTTTTACACTGTCTATACATTTTCTCGGAGAAAATGCATTGCAAAAATGTATATTTCCATGTGTCCAATTAATAGTGGGAACGACTGTAAATATTTAACTAAAATGGTTTTAACATTTTTTTGTCGTTTTCGGATAATAATGTTCTTATAGTAGGGGAGCCCACGATACTAAATGTGGATTTATTCGAGGCGTGTCGTGGAGACCTACATATATATAAGATTTTAAAGCTTATTTATGATAAAAGAAAAATATGTAAGCATCTGTAGAGAGCCAAAAATGTAAGAAAAGACTGATACCTGGACATGTTCGAGAGCGTCAGATGTTAATATTGTGTGTATTCCCAGTGTATCTCTTATTATAATGGTTTTTTAACCATTTGTGCGGTGTTTGTAGCTGTAAAGAAGGGTTACAAATTTAAACAAATAAATTTGATCGAGCGCATCAGATTAAGGTAGGTTTAGTTGATAACATCCTAAAAAGTGTACATTTTAATAATCTGACGATTTCAACTTTACACAAAAACCGTTCTCTTGACATACTCGAGTGCGTCAGTTTAAGACACTTTAATGGTCAACACGTGCTGACCAATAATCTGACGATTTGACGATAGAAAATAGCATCAAAAGAAAAAGTTGTATACTTTTTTAAACATAATAGGTACAAATTGGAGTGTATTCCTGTATTTATAGAAAAATAAGTAAATACATTTATTTTTGGTACCTAACTGTTTTTTGTCATTATTAATTAAGAATAGCGTCCATGATAAGCTATGGTGGCATCATGTTAAAAGCAAACAATGTTGGGAAGGGGATGGTGCGCCTATCTTAGTTCGACGCGCTCGAGAATATCTGCTGTTAAACTTTTCTTTACTTATTTGATCCGTTATCCCATTCAATGGACTATATATTTAGAGCTCATATACGTTAAAGGTACTCACCTGTCCCGTGTCTGTGAATTCCCAAATCCCCACTCGGGCTCCCCTTCTGTTAATAGTTGTAGGATTATAATGATTGATGTTAATGTATGTACAAAGGCTAAAGAATAAACTACAATTCTGTCTAAAATTATTTGCAAGTAAAAATTAAGCTTGGTTTTAAAGATATCTGATAGATACACATGTTTACGCAGGGTTTAGCAAGTCAAACCGAATGATTGACTTCAGTTTTTGGATAACATAAGGCATAAACTGATCCCAGAAAAACTTTGTCTTTATAGTCATGAACACTTTGCTCATTTCTAAAACATGCTACCCATTTTTGTTTTACTAATTTGTGCAGGTCAGTCAGCTTTGAAGCGTTTGCATTTTCATTTGTATAGCATCAAAACTTTTATGTAAAAAAATCAGCTCTGTAGATCAGTTTTAATCAAATCTGTCGCTATCTCCCGTACCATTATTAGTGCTTTGAATGTCAATTTTGTTTACTTAAATTGAATAAATATAGCTCAAAATACTTTAATTAATTTGTTAAGACATCAAACATGGGGATTTATGTTGCTACGAAAAGTAAAACCCGCAGTGATTCGCAGTGCAATGTTTTTTTTTTTCGCCGGATAAAAAGAACGAACGCACTCCAATTATTTTATTTTATTTTAATTTTAAATTCTTTCAATTTTTAATTTTAAAGATCGTATAGGGAAGTAGGAATAACCAAGAAAAACTGATGCATAAACCAAATTTTCAATGTTGGTTTTTTTTTCGAAAAAGAAGAAGAACGAAATACAGAGATATAAAAATCAATAGTTACATTAAATAGTTTGAGTATTCGAACTTATACTCAAATTATATACATAAATCAAGTAAAAATCAAGTTTTGGAATGTTGATTTACGACGTTACTTCAAAGGACTACAGCATAATAGTAGATTTTTGTTTTAATTTTCGTCACTTATAACCTTCGTCTTTCAAAACATCTTTGAACTTATGCTTTTTCGAAAGTCTGACGGATACGCTTTTTGAAAAAAGTCTACTTTTTCCTTAACCACTTGTGAGCAAATTTATTAATAAGCAGCATCATGTCGACGAACATGGTGAAAATTTGACTTTAAAGTGTATAAATCAATCTTAGTAGTCATTTCCAGAAAGTGTAAACTTCGCACCTATTAGAAATAAAACGTTCAAAAACAAAACAGAATACAAATCTTTTTTTCGACTTACCTTTGAAAAAATTTCAAACCTTTGAACCAAATGGTATGCGATGTTTATATATTCGACCCCTTACTTTACTGTTCAGAAGTGGTAATTTTTAATAAAGACACCAAGAACTTTCTAAGGATATGCCTTAGAAAATTTTGCAAATGACTTGACTTTTTTGTCGCATGATTTAGGTCTTCAACATTAATTTTCCAAAAAAAAATAAATTTAACAAAAATAGATATGTACATAATACGTGCACTAATTGCAACCTTCCAATGGAAAATTCAGTTTTACTGGATAAAAGATATTTTGGAAACAATTTTTTTGTATTAAAATAATGGTATCTAAAATTACCTGAAGTAAATACAACAGTACATATGTATATATAATATATTTTGAGAAATAAATAAGGTATTTTATACCTATCCACTAAATGCTGACACTAGTATTTACCATTTGTTGGCCAGATTTTGCGGACAAAATTATGCAATCGTTTCTTGGGTAAGTTACATTAAGTTGGAAAAGTTCGATGATCAAAAATAAATTAACAACTCTAGAAGTGATGTCTTGCAACTTACACAAAAAGAAATCATAATATTTTATTAAGCATACAAAAATTTCAAATAAAATGAATATAATATTTTAATTTGTTGTTATGCAATACGAGCTGAATAGAAAGGTATTGAAGGCGTTGATTAAAAATTAATATTTTTCACATGTCATATGTTAAGTCTCCGTTTGCAAGTTTATTGCAAAACTTATACACGCCAAAAAAATGCATCTTTTTTAAATGAATTTTTTGTTTGAATTGGAAGTAGTTTTAAAATTCTTTTTTTCGTGGATTTTTTAATCAAATATGATTATAGGTGACTATCAGAGCTACATCTTCCAATAATAAGCAAAAATATATTCAAAGAAATCCTTCTGGCATCTGGAATTATATGCTTAAGAAAATTATAAAAGTCGACACTTTAATGAAAAACAAACTACCAACAAAATAGGATAAATAGTAAAAAAGTTGTATATTACTTCATTTTCATTTACATAAATTAAGTTGCCTTTTATATTTAATCTGTTGGTCGGAGCTTAATCGGCGCCAAAACTGATTCTCTACTTACATAAATTGGCACAAAACTAAATGCAATTGGAATAAATAGAACAAGATGGTTTTATAATTAAAAAAAATCAACACAACACAATATAAGTTAAATTGTATATCACCGCAGAGTTAAAACAAAACTTAACTAAAAAAGTACTCCAAAACACAGACACGAAATTAACTGTAAACTAAACATAACTTCACCACTATACGGTAACCTTAATATTTCAATAACATGTACAAAACTAAAACATGTTTATTAATAAAAAATAATAATAAAAAAATTAAAACCAAGGACATAGTATATGTTATTAAAAACACATATTAAATATTCAAAGCTTAATACACATATTCGAATAAAATTAAGGTTTTAAAATAAGAATATAACACAAATAAATTAAAAAACAAAAACAATTATAATGCATAGAAAGAAGAAAAACAAATTTTCATGAAAAACTTAGATTTAAAAATAAATAAATTAATAAACTAAACAAGCAAACCTGTCCATAAGTTGTTGTTTAATTTAAAATTCCAACTTAATCTGCAATTGCTTTTAGACTTTTAAATTTTGAGTAGAAAATAAATTTCCTTTAGTTTTTGGTTTTCAAAAAGGTATTTTTAAATTTTAATTTTAAAACCCAACAAACAAAACATTTGTATCGAAAGAATTATTGGTTTCATAGAGCACGTACGTATGTAGTATATTAAAAAAAAAAATTAAATAAAATGAGAGAAGTAGGGTAGACATTAATTTCAATGACATATTAACAAAAACAAATTGAAATAAGTAAAAAGATTAGTCGGTAAATAAAAAAAAGCGAATGAAATATTAAATAAATAAAAACATAAATAAGATCACCTTTTTTATTAGATACAAATTCAGTGTTTTACAGAAAGTATTCTATGTTAATTATAAGTTTAAACATTAGTCGAACTAAAAACGTAATTTAAACGCAGTGTTAAGTTTTAAAACAGTTTTTAATGAATACAAATTTATATAAAAATAAACAAACATAATATATAAAGTAAAAAGTAATGCAACCTGAAAAAAATAAAATGAAATAAATAAATATCCTGGTTTGGGTAGAAATAGAAAGTAGAAATGTTTTATTTAATTTTAAAGTAAACTACATAAAAATAGTAAAGGAAAAGCGGGTTATCAATTTATGTTAACTTTATAAATAAATATTTTAAAGATGGATGAAAACTAAAAAAAGGAAACAACATTAGAAAATAGCAAAAGGGAGTAGTTATTTATCATAATAAAGTTCAAACAATACAAATTCAACATATGAAATAAATGCAAAGAAAGGCTGAGGAAATAGGAAATACAAAACGATCATTATAAATTATTATTATTTGATTTTAAATAAATTGAATTGCATAGCAGGAAGCGAGTGCTTTGTTTTGCATTTCACGAAGATCTCTGTTTTTTAATAATATTGAAAGATTTTAGCTTTTGGTACCATTTTAAAGTTAATTTCAATGAAATTTGTCTTTTCCATATGCGAATTGTACGGACAAAACTTATTGTAGTTAAAGTCAACGTCAGGATTTGTTTGCTGATGTAGCCAGACATTATTAACTTCCATAGGAAGTTAATTTAAACGGTCCAATTTAAATAAAAGGTTTTTAGAGAGATGTCTGTAAGTGATTACATCCGTACGTCCGTATGTTCGGACGTTCGGAAAGCTTTTTCGCCGTCCATAGCTCAAGAGCCAGTCGAGATATCTACTTCAGATAAATTTTGTTAAACAGATAATGATGCAGAAATGACTCAAAATTGAGTGTGTATGGTTTTTTACCATAGCAATTTAAAAAAAGAGGCTGGGATGCGACCCACACTGATAACTTCCCATCCCGTCTGTCGATTTGTCTTGCTTAAAAGTTTGTCTATATGTATCAATTTTTACCAAATTTGCGTACTATTTCTTGTAGATTTTATTTTTTTATGAAAAAACGGACTGTTGAATTCTTATAAAAAAAATTACTGAATATCGGAAACAATATTTTCTGTGAAATAAAATAAGTTTGAAGCCAATATTTGTGATTTTTGAAAAGCTGTTTGAGTCGAAAGTAAATTTTTACCAAGTTTTAGTATTGTTTTTTTTTAGGTTTTTATTTTTTGTAAAAAAAACTGTCAATTCGATTTTTCTCAAAATTTTATCGAATGTTGAAATAAATATTTCTTATAATTTAAAATTAGTCAGAAGCCGTTATCTCAAATTTTTTAAAAGATATTTGAGTCGAAAATCAATTTTTAACCATTTTTTAAAATTTTTTTTTTCGGTTTTTAATTTTTTGTAAAAAACCTGTCAATTCGATTTATTTCAAAATTTTACTGAATGTTGACAACAATATTTTTGAAAGATAAAAGTAGTTTAAAGCCAATAACTCAAAGTTTTGAAAAGATATTTGAGTCGAAAATCAATTTTTACCAACTTTATTTTAATTTTTTTTTAGGTTTTTATTTTTTGTAAAAAAAACTGTCAATTAGATTTTTCTCAAAATTTTATCAGATATCAAAAACATTATTCTTCATTGCACAAAATTGTTTTGGAGATGAAATCATATTTTAGTCGTTAAATTTTCGAGGTGAAAATTTTTTTTTTCAGTTTTTTTGATTTATAAAAAAAAACCGTTAATTGGATTTTTTTCCAAAAATATAATTGTTTTGTATCACGTTACAATATATAATATAAAATTTAATTCAAGTCTCTAGCGTCATTGGTTCATGAGATATTTAGGTTTAACCAAAATGTTCACCTTTTTTTTAAACTGCTATGGTAAAAAAACCACCCACGCAATTTTCTTGAGAGCCCTTTCTGCATCTTTCTGCCTTATTATCTGTATAACAAAATTTATTTGAAGTCGATATCTCTTCTGGTTCTTGAGCTATGGACGACGAAAAAAACGTCGCGAACGTACGGACGTATACGGACGTACGGACGTACAGACGTACGGACGTACGTACACACGCACGCACAGACATCTTTCTAAAAATCTTTTATTTCGACTCTAGGGACCTTGAAACGTCGAGAAATGTCAAAATTTTCAATTTGTCAAATCGGACCCATTACAATAACTTCCTATGGGAAGTTAATAAAAATAAACCCAAAATATCTAACGAAAGAGTGACGCTAGTGACTTGAATTAAATTTTATATTGAATAATTTGACGTGATAACAAAGCAATAAAATTTTGAAAAAAATTCAATTACCTAACCATTTTTTTTATAAATCAAAAATACTGAATAAAAAAGTTGTCACCTCGAATATTTTACGAACAAAAAATGATTATATCTCCAAAATAATTTAATGTAACGAAAAATAACGTTTTTGACATCTGGTAAAATGTTGAGAACAGTCGAAGTGACAGTTTTTTCACAAATAATAAAAACCTAAGGAAAACATTACTAAAAGTTGGGAAAAGTTGAACAAATCTTTTCAAAAATTTAAGATATTGGCTTCAAACTAATTTTATCTTACAAAAAATATTGTTTTTTAACTTTCATTTAGATTTTGAGATTAATCGAATTGAATTAAAAAAACATTACTAAAAAATTGTTTTTCGACTCAAATATCTTTTCAAAAATTAAAAACATTGGCTTTAAACTAATTTCATTCATAATTTCCCACATTACCCAGGAGGTTTCAATGCGTTTTTTTTAATTGAGGTACCTATCCCCAGTAGGCCTAAACCATAAACTAAAATAAAGCGAAGAAATGAGCAGAGGGGAAACGTTTAAACTTGGAAACTTACTTTTCTGGCCTTACATTTTGTAAATTCAGAAATGAGATCATCAAAGTCTAAAGAATTTATTAATTCCTTTTCAATGAACATTATAGATAAGCCTACTAATCTCTCTTGAGTCATGGTTGTCCTAAGATAATTTCTAATAATTTTAAGTTTAGAAAAACTACGTTCTCCTGAAGCTACCGTGACCGGGATTGTATTAAGCATTTGGAGAGTCATTACTAAATTCGGAGCAAAATCTTCAAGGTTTGAAGTAAAAATAAAATTTAACACATTTAAATTAACACATGAGCTTTGTGGTGTAACAAGCAGGGATATTACGGTTAACTCTTGAAACAATTCTTCTCCATCTAAATCGTTAAAACTACCTAATGTTAAAACATTCTTCAAATTAAGGCATGAAGCACGTACATTTTTATTTTTTAAACACTCGCTTATGTTACTTGAAAATGAAAAATTGATACTATACGTATCAAGCTGTTCAAACCTTTCTCTAATTGATTGAATGGCTTGATCAAGTATTATGAAAAAAAAATCTAATATATTTTCAGGACATTCATTAGCATCAATGATGAAGTTTCAGGAAACATATTTGGTATTTCTAGGGAGCTAACAATACGCTCGGTTAATTGAACATACATACCTACTCATTAAATTTTTCATCGGAACGCCTTAAAATCAAACTGTTTGATGTATTTTCTCAAACTTTTATGCCAGTTCATAGAATATCGGACGGACTTTGCATATATTTACTAGTTTTTTTTTTTTTATATTTTCTAAAATATAATGTAAAATCAAAAATTTTATTTCCTAACGATTCTGCAATGTTTTTTGCCTCTAGATTTACTATTTCTATAAAGGCTTCATATATTTCTTCTAAATTTGTTTTTAAAGGCCTCAATGCATCTAACCTGCTCTCCCATCTAGTCTCAGAAAGGGGTTTCAAAGTAAGGCTTGGAATTTGTTTTTTTTTATAAATATCCCACTTCGTTGTGGAACTTGAAAAAAAGTTATACAAACATTGTATAACTTCGAATTCGATTCTGAACACCCGCTTCTTTTCCTCTCATATTACAACCATTATCATAACTTTGGCTTTGACAGTTACTTATTAAAATTCCATGTAATTCAAGCTTGTCTAAAATCAACTCAGTCAGTCACATTCCGGTCTTGTCTTGTCACAAAATACGTCACTTCTATTAGAAGCTGATAGCTATTTATTTAATCTTAATTAACCGACAAAGCGAAAAAACAATTGAAACAATATGCATTCTGCACCAGACTAAATATATGTACATACATTAAAAGTAGCCGTTACAACAGTCATTAATTTAAAAAAAAAAAACAAACTGCCTGCGCAAGAACGAATCGACTCCACATAGATTCATCCCTCTTTAATTTTTTCACTCCATGCTCCTTTTCCATTCTATTAAAAATTTCATCTCTTGTAATGAGGCACTTAATGGCTGAAACACAAACACGCTTCAGCTTCGGCTTCGTCTGCGTTACGATGGGCCTTTTTCGAGGTTGCTTTGAATGACATTTCTATATAACCAATTGGAATCCCTCCAAAAGCAAATGTATTTTGTTTGTTGACTTTTTTTACAGCTGTGGAGCTGTCAGACAAAGCAAATGTTCAGCAAATTTGAACTAGAGTTTCCGTTTGGAGTCACATTACGTAACATTACGTTCTTTTCCTCACGATTGTCAAACGAAACGTGAGGTCAAAGCTTCATTGTGATAGCATGCATTAAATTCCTAAGACTGAACTCGTAAACGTCAGGCGAAGCCGAAGCTGAATTGTGTTTGTGTTTCAGCCATAACTATTACACAGATACAGTGTGCAATAAGAAAACCTGGGGGGGGGTCATTCCGTAAAACGATTATCGTCAGACGATATCGTTTCGACGATAGTCTCACTTCACGTAAGACGATAATCGTCAAAGTGATATCGTCAAAACGATAGCGTTTGCACGATAGCTAAATAGGTATCGTCTGTCATTAATTTCCAAATTCAACTAAGCAAATTGAAGTCAAAATGTTTCGACGTAATTTAGTTTTGTTACAAAGTGGAAATGAAAACTCAAAAAAAAAACAATTAATACGGTTACGAAGACAATTAAGAGATGAATCAGACCCTCTATCTGTTCCAACTCATATGTAAGCATTTTATTTTATATACAAACGAAAATATGTACATATTACTTATTGTAAAATAATTTAACAAAATTATAGTTTTGTTCAACGTTTTCGAATTTCAAAAGAGGCCTTTATAATGATACTGGAAACAATAAATTTGCCAGACAGTTGTCGTTCTACATACATACCTTCAATATTAAGATTTGCTATAACTATTGAGACTTTGGGTGGCGGAGGGTACCAATGGTTGACAGGCAACGATTTTAGACTCGCTCTTGCACAAAGCACATTATCCAAAATAGTTTCGGAAACAACAAACATTTTGGAAGCCAAGCTATGTCCCCTGTTGATAAAATGGAGTCTATCGGGGAAAACGAAAAGTCCGAAATAAAGCAATGGTTTTATCAAAAATTTTCAATACCAGGAGGTTAAGTATAGAGCGAATATTGACAAAAATCATAAATTGCAAATAGTTATTCATTGAAAATGTACTTATAGTTGTTGTGTGAATAGATGGCACACATTTTTATTTCCAAAGACCACGGGAAGACGAACAAATATTCTTTAACAGGAAGGGAAAACATAGCATAAATGCAATGGTTGTAAGTAATACTGAAAGAACAATATGAAAATCTTTTAATTGATTTTGTTTTAAGATTTGTGATCATAAAATGAGAATAATGGCAATTAATGCTAGATACGGTGGATCTGCACACGACTTATTCGTATGGAAACATTCAAATGAAAGCCAATTTTTCGAAAACACTTTTAATCTACGAGAACATTACTATTGGCTTTTGGGTAAGAAACAACACTTCGTACGTTATAAATAACTCATTATAACCAACATTTTTTAGGTGATAGTGGATATCCATTAGAACCTTGGTTGCTTTCACCATATAGAAGCTCATGCGAAACGAAAAGTCATTTTAATAATGTTCATGCAAAAGCTAGAAATGTAATTGAACGTTGTATCGGTATTTTCTAAGGTAAGCAATATGGGAAATTACAAATTAACTTATTTCAAGACTTCAATCCACATTTTTGGAATCCTCAGGTCGCTGGAAAATTCTCTTGGAAGAAAGAAAGAGTTGCTACGAACCGATAAAAATTGCTACCTTTGCAAATGTTTGTATATATTATAATGTTAAAAATGACAACATTTTAATAGAGGACGAAAACTTCCCTAGCTATGGATTGAGCGAATCGCAAATATCAAGTGAAAACAATGCAATGAAGCAATTAGCAATTAATATAAGAGATGGTGTAAAAAATTCATTTTTGATATGATTATGAGTGACATTTCAACTGTCAGTTGTGGAAGTGTGTTAAAATTTAAGCTCCTCACAAAGTTATTAGTTTTTTTGCACAAATTTCAAATTTAAATTCAAAAATTGCTCGTTAAATGATTCTTGGCACCACTTGAATACTTTGCAACAGAAAAATCGTCTAATTAAACAAGGTAAAAAAGTATATTAAGTTTTAAATCGGTGCAAAATAAAAATTTTGCATTGCGGGAATCCTCTATGAACGGCAACAAAAGAAATATAACAGAAACATCACCGGAACTAAATAACACCACTAAGAAACGCAACTCAAATTTTTTTGCGAACAAAATGGCAGTCGGGAACATGTCTATTGATGATTTCAAAAAACTTCTCAACGAAACAATCTACGAACAAGTTAAAGATTTAGCCACTAAACTTGATGTTGCATCCTTATCCTTAGAGCTGGATGCACTAAGAACGGAAAACTCACATCTGAGTAAAAAATTATCGGTTATGACGGAACGTTGTGATCTTTTGGAGTCTCAAATCGAAATAATTTCACGTAAGGCTCACGAAAACTGTATGGTGGTACACCTTCCTCTAGACAGAGAAACCGACGCAGTTCAGTTAGCAACACAAACTTGCAGGGGGCTTCTCAAGTTAAAAGAAGGTGAAGATATTCACTTGAAGAAATCACGAGTAATCAAAAATTCACACACCCAAAGGGGAACGGTTTTCTTAGAGCTAGAATCGTCGGATATCGTAGACGAAATAATGTCAGTAAATAGCCAACTAAAAGGAACTGGCATAAGTATATTTCGCGAACAAACTCAAATGTATCGACAAAAAAGACGAGCTCTAATTGAAATTAAAAACAAATTATCACAATTAAACGCTCAAGCAAAAATTATAATCAAAGGTGACAAAATGGAAATCAACAACCACACTTTTATTTACAAATTTGCGCGTGGCCTAATTGTCAAAACTGCAGCTGAGATGACATATATGAACAACATGTTTGGTGACAGCTCACAAGAATATTTTGACTGCAGCGATGGAGTGAAGATAGACCCGGTTGATGATCGACAATCACCACATACCTCTCAACCGATGACAGCGCCTCCAAGGCGTGAAGTAATACACCCTAATAGTATTAGAAAACAATAGGAAATCAATGCCGTCTGCCAAAATATAATAATTAATTTTACTTATTTAAAAATTCTTTCATATAATATAACAGGTCTCAAAAGCAAACTTTTACAACCAGATTTTTTTAATTACATTTTAGATTTTGATATTATCTTTCTTATTGAAACCTTTTTAGAGGAAAAAAATGAAAAGGAATTTTATATATATTTTAAAGATTATAAATTAACTTTTATCCCAGCAGTTAGATCCAATGTGCATGGGAGAGCTAGCGGAGGCATGTTATGTGGCATCAAAACTAAAATTAATCATTTCGTTCATTGTAAACTTGTTGAAAATAGGCTTGTTGTTAAAATTTCTACCAACCAACGTCAATTCTATATTTTACCGGTGTACCTTAATTGCAATAGTTGGTTGAATGATTTTGAAAATCTACGCAATTTCTTAAACAATTCTTCCTTGGAAAATGTAATGATTGTCGGTGATCTTAACGCGCGAATTGGTGAATTTCAGAACTCTCCTGCTCATACATTACATGATTTTAGGATTTTTGATGAGGTGAGAAATTCAAAGGATGAAACCCTTAACAGAAATGGTAGACTAATAACGGAATTGCTAGAAGATTTTGGGTTTTTTGTATTAAATGGGGTAACAAGCGGTGACAAATATGGCGAACTTACTTTTATCAGCGGTCAAGGGCAATCAGTAATCGACTATTGTGCAATTTCTGGAGAGTGGTGTAACTCAGTCGAAGACTTCCAGGTGTATTTGTCTAGTTTTTCAGCTCACTTGCCACTATTTGTCAAAATATGCTTCCACGAGAATATACAGCAGACGAACGTAGATATTCCTCGAAAACTCAGATGGTTTGAAAATAAAGCTTCTCGGTACAAATCTCTCTTGAATCAGCATTGCAATCTTCTCCCTCTTCAAGATGAGGGCAATGTTGAACAAATTGAGGAAAGCATTACAAGAGTAATTTACGCTTCAGCTGTATCTACAAGTATTAGCTCCACGCTCAATTTTAAAAATAAATGGTTCGATAAAGACTGTGTTAAACTTCGTAAGCTCTCGTTCAAGTACTTAAAACTCTTTAGAAGAACTAACTCGGTTGCGTTTAAAAATATGTACTTACACGCAAACAAAGAATTCAAACAATTATGTCACCAGAAAAAAAGGCTTTTTCTAAAAAATCTTGCAATGAACTTGCAGCACTCCAAAAATTCCAAAGAATTTTGGAATAATGTAAGAGAGTTAGGTGGGCAAAGTAGAAGTATGAAGATTTCTCTCGAAGCTGAGACTTTAGCTGCTCATTTTAAAACTCTATTGTCAGCGGAGGAGAATCTTCATACTTTTAGTTTTGCGTTACAAAATGAAGTTGTATCTGAATTAGACTGTACGATTTCTTGTGAAGAGCTTGATTCAGTTTTGCTGGTTGTGAAAAACAATAAGGCCCCGGGTTGTGATGGCATTCCAGTCGAATTCTTTAAAAACGGAACAGTACAACTGAAAAATTATATTGTGGATTATTTCAACAAGATATATAATAATGCTTGCGTTCCTTCTGGTTTTAACAAATCGCTTATTTTTGCAATATTTAAAAAAGGCGATGCTTCCCAAGCAGAAAATTATAGGGGAATCTCTATTCTAAATTCTCTCAGAAAGATCTTTGCCACAATTCTTTATGTTAGGCTTTCTACGTGGATAGAAAATTTTAATCGTCTCAGCATTTTTCAAGCAGGGTTTCGTTCCGGGTTTTCAACAATTGACCACATTTTCGCACTAACTAGCATAGCCAGAAAATATATTGAAATGCATAAAAAGTTATATGTTTGTTTTGTAGACTTCAAAGCAGCATTTGACACAGTCAACAGGCAAGCTCTGATCTACAAACTGGCATCGCTTGGAGTATCCAGAAAGTTCTTGGTAGTATATGCGAAATTATTATCTTCCTCAAGTGCAACCGTGTGGGATGGATCCAAGCTGTCTGAATGGTTCCCAACTTCTGCAGGTGTTCCTCAGGGGTGCATTCTAAGCCCTATACTCTTCGCACTATACATTGACTCCATTTCTGAAATTCTTCCAGGTGGCATTAGCTTCGCTGGTCAGCAAATAAAGGTACTCCTTTATGCTGATGACTTGGTGTTGCTGGCAGAGAATCCTTCAACTCTACAACTGCAAATAAACAAACTTCAGGCTTTCTGTGAGACATGGGATCTACATATCAACGTCTTGAAAACAAAAGTTATGGTTTTCGAGAACCGAAGGAGTAGACGGGTGGAGACTTGGCGACTCAATAACCAGTCGATAGAAGTAGTTCCTGAGTTCAAATACCTTGGCGTACTGTTGTCTAGCAACTTAAACTTTCGAAATCATGTGAAAGAAAAAAGTAGAGAAGCAAAGCTGGCACTTAACATAATGTGGCCAAAATTCTTCGCAAATCAAAACATTGATCTGTCCTCAAAATATAATGTATTCAATGCCACAGTCAACACTTGTATGTGCTACGGGGTGCAGGCATTTGGAGTAGACCCCTTTGAAGATTTCGAAATTGTACAGAGGTACTTTTTCAAGCGTTTATTCCGTCTACCAAACGCTACTCCTACCTACGCCATTCATGTAGAATCAGGTTTGCCACCCATTTATTTGCAAAATCTGAAAGCTCATTCTGGTTTTTTAATAAAAGTAATGAAGAGAAGTGAAAGTAGTTTACATAGGGCAGTGTTAACTAGGCTATTGCAAACAAATGCTTATCCGTTCAGAAATTGGCAACAGCTGGCGTTATCTCATGATATCGACTTAACTTTATCGGAAAATAACGTTAGCGAATGGCAAAATATGTTCGCAAGGGTCATAGCTAAAGAAGATGACAAAATATACGACCAGTGTTTAACTAGAGCGTCCTCATCACCTTCCAGATTTATTTACTGCAACCTTAACCACCAAATGTTAACCATTGATAGTTACTTCAACACAAAATTTTCGTCAAAAGTTATAAGCACCATATTCAGAGCCAGAGTTGAATCATTAAATTTGAATTTCATGCCACATAGAGTCGATCTTCAGCAAACTTGTGATCTATGTAACAGGAGAGAGTCCGAAAATATTTACCACTTCATTGCTGTATGCCCAATTCTACAAGAAATCCGAAGATTACATTTCCAAGAAAGTTTTTTGTCCGTAAATAGTCTTTACGAAATATTAAATGGTGCTCGTGGTTGGCTCACCTTGTATAAATATTGCAATCATGCTTTGACTTATCGCAATAGTTTTTTTTGATAAATTAGTTCTTACAACAAGTCTCTATTCAATTAAAGGGCTGCAAATTATTGCTTTTAAATCAAATCTTTATTATTTCAATAAATGTTTCATTAAAATTTTAAAATTAAAAATTTAATATCTAATATTTAATAGATACTTAAAATTTAAAATTTTATATAAATTTATTCTTCGTATGTTAATATAAACTTTTGTCTAATATTTTGCATAGTATTTATTTTTGTAATTTATTATTTCAAATTTCTTCTAACTCTTTTTGATACATCTTCTCCTTATATAATTTTATTTATTTTACTGAAATGTCATTTCCGGCAGACGGCAGCATTGTCATGTCCGTATTTCCAATAGAAAAAAATTGTAATTTATCTAATGAATAAAGGAAGAATCTAATCTAATCGATATGATTATTTATTATTTTTTAAATATATTTATACTAGGTATATTTCTGAAAAAAAAAAAAATAACTTCATTAACATATAAAAACAACTGCATAAATTAACATAACTAGAAACTAAACACAAAAATTTTATAGCTTAAGCAAAAAAAAAAATGAATTCAAATACAAAATTAATCACAATCACAATACACATTCACAACTTAAAAATATCCTTTTTGTAATTGTTTTTCTGCAATGTCGTTGAGTCTTTCGAGTTGTTCAATTGCTCTGACTTGGAACATTGCATCCTGCTCATTTCGCTCTCTCAATAATTTGTCCTAAAAAATTGAATCATTTTCCATTTGAGCATTCAGTAATTAATTTGTATCCTTCTGTTTTCGGCGTTTAGGGGTACTGGCTGCCACAAACGGGGTTGAATTTCTATATTTCATAGGAAGAACAATATGTATAATGTAGAAAGTTAACAACATTTTAAGAAACCAACCTTTTCCTATTTTGTACAGGCTCATTTCCTGGGGAATGCTGTGGACTTTTAACTATTTTTGAATCCGAGGAAGATGGGGCTGTCGATGGTGCTGCTGCTGCCAACGCCGGCCGCCGGTGCAACTGATAGAGTTGTTGTGGCTGTGGATGGTTTCGGGCTTGGAGCACCAAAAGAAGGGCACTTCAATCCGGATACTGCCTTCCGAATTGATGTCAGCTCAATTATTTTTTGCTCATCCTCCGTAATTTTTACTTCTTCGAATGGCCCACTTCCGGTTTTTTGCATGGACAACAGATTTTGGCTCAGTTTTTGCTTAGCTCGATATTTGTAGTCAGTCCACACCTATGTATGTACGTAAAATGTTTATAAAATAAGTTATTTACACAATCACAATTATATTTACCTTCCTCCAACCAGCAATGTTTTTCATAGGTGGGCCATTCGAATTTAAAATTTCAGCCAATTCGGCCCACAACTTACTAAGGTCCGCCTTCCCTTGTAAAGAATTAGGTTTATACCCATTGGCCAAGTAAGGATGCTCATCCATACATTTGATACACATTTGGAGCTGATTTTGTGTTACTGACCTATGTATTTACAAAATTATATACAGGGTGGGGCGTGGTTACTTCCTTATCTGAAACTCTCGCAACTTAGCGGCTATATTAATAGTAGAGCGTTGGTTTATGGCTTGTTCGAAAGCACGTTATCTAAGGTTTTCGTTATGACTAGTTCAGTGTCAACAATGCAGTGGACAAAGCAAGAGCGAGCGTTCGCCATGGAGGCCTACATTTCTTTCAGGCGTTCGATCATCGCAATTCAGTGTGCTTTCAGAAACCATTTCAATATCGCACCTGCAGGTCGTGTGCCTGATCGGAAATCGATTTGTTTGTGGGTGGACACGTTCAGGGATACCGGTAGTATGCAGAAAAAACATAATGGACCTTCCAGAACCGTCAGGACGCCAGAAAACATCGAAAGGGCAAGGGCGCAGTTTTGAAATCCCCTAGGTGATCTGCACACAAACATTCGGCTGCTTTAGGGATTTCTAGTCGCACAGTGAGACGAATTCTTCATGAGGAATTTAATTTCAGGCACATTCCCATATTTCAGGATGTGTGAACAAACAAAAGATGATTGTGGATTTTTGTCTGCCCAAACTTGAAGAAATGAATGCAGGGGAAGTGAAGTTTCAACAGGATGGCGGCACAGCTCACACGGCAAGAAGGTCAATTAATATTTTGCGTGAACACTTCCCCGAACGGCTCATCTCTCTTAGAGATGAACATATCAGGAAAACGATATTGACGATATCGTTAATGATAATCGTTTTGACGATTATCGTTTCGGAAATTACGGAATGACTCCCCTGCACGCTCTCACCCATATGATTCCGTATAAATAAGTTTTTTTTAAATATCTCCCATGTTAGTTTCGATACTCAGTGTGTAAAAAAGAAAACTTGCACATCCATTGACCATTTGTAGTATTAGATAGCACAGCAACCTACACTACATACCTGCTCTCTTTTTTTGGAGGCATTTTTTTGTAGATGAGAACTCACATACAGAGGTACGGTGCATAATACAAAACCTGCACGTTCTAGCCCATATGATTCAATATGAATAAGTATTTAGCTTTGTCATACTCTCTATGTTAATTTTGGGACTCAGTGTGCATGAAATAAATTAAATAAATCTTGCAAATATTTGGTGGCATGGAACTTTTTTGTGTTGAGATTTTTTCTTTTTTTCTCTTGTACGAACAGGGTGAAATATTTGGAAATTAGGTAGGTAGGATTTTTAGTTCTGCGATATCTTGAGGTAAATTTTCATTGAATGCAACAATGGAAGTGATGTTAGTTAGTGCGCAGGGTATAACTTAGGACAGTTGTGATGGATGTTTTTTTGGGATTATTTTAAGAATGTTTGTGGTTAACATTCATATTGTACATATTTGTTTGCGCAAGATCAGATTACATTTTTTTGCTCCTGGTAATGCGCCCCAGAATTTCGCGCCCTGTGCATTTGCACATCTTGTACATATGCTTTGTCCGGCCCTGCGCATCCCAACCTGTTTTTTATCATTCATTTAATGTAATTTTTACTTGTCTCCTTATCACTTGGCTTTACTGTCTATTTTTGTTCGTATTTTTTAATTTTAAATTCGGGTTCGGGCGTAGAAGAATTGTAACGCTTTGTTACATTAGTTTGTTATCAAACTGAAAATTTTTAATTAAGAAAAGAGTATACATATATTATTACTGATTATTTTGAGATATCAACATTTAAAAAATAACTGAAATATTAATTTCCCAGCAAAGTCTGAGCCAATTAAAGGAGCATATACTGAGTATGATATATCAAAAATATTGATATCATCTAGAAGATATTTGTGTGATCTTTTAATTGGTGCCAATATCGTCTAAACGATTTTCTTGATTTTTACTACTCCAAACCGATTTGAAAATATTAATAGGACATATTAAGCAAAACAACTGCTTTCATTTGATACCTATCTCATGAGTGTATTCACTGGCTATTTTCCTTTATAGGCAAAGCTATAGAAAGTATAGAAATTCACATAACCTAACGAAGTGCACAGACATACAATCTATGTCAAATAGAACATTTTGATGATCTTAAAAATAGCAACCCATTATATTTTATAAAAAATTATGAAATTCTTAGTACTAAGAAGATGTACTAAAATTGTATAATTAAATTCAAAAAACACTCTTTATTAAATCAAAAATGTCTCCAAGAAAATAAAACTCTTGATATTGCTCTTAATAAAGGAACGGCATTTAATATCTTTAAAGAAAGATTGCCAACACACATGAGGACGACCCTTTATGCTTTTAAACTAACTACCATGGAATTAGGGCTTTATGAGTTAAAAATGAATGTTTTATTTCAAGACAAAACAATGATTCAAATAATTATAATGCAAAAAAAAATACAATATCAGAAAAAGGTATAAACATATGAGAACTAGGGCCTAGTGACTTACATTTCTCAAACAATCCTGCGTGAATAATGTTGTCAGGGATGGATGGAACCTACATTTGTAAGCCGAATCCGAACGGCTAATTTGAAAAAGCACTTTTCATGACAAGAAATTACTCTTGGGAGATTTATGAACTCCTCGCAAGAGGCAGTACCCGTGAAGACAAAATTAGACGTTACATGCAGGGATCGAACCCTAGTACCCAAGACCTCTGGCATGACATTCCAACCCAATAACCATCATGCCATGGGTACAACGTCTATTTATTCTCTTAAAGCTTTCAAGAACTCATACATTCACTCCATACAATTTTAACTACACTAAAAAATGCAAAATGGAAAAATATAAATTATTATATAAACCAGAGCCAGAATCGAAAAGAAAACAAATTGTATAGGCCACATTATAACCTCTAACGAAATAAAACCCTATCGAAAGAAAATAGAAACTATCCTTTCTCGGATTACCTGGTTGAAATCACAAATTTATTTGCGATTCTGCAACAACAATTAAACCCTTAACTCTATACCTAAAGAAAAAGAGTAAAATAAATATAAATTATCAAAATTACAAAATTTCATGAAAAATATTGTAATCAATAGGCATCCCGATGATTCAATAAAATTTATACTAACAACTGATGCATCAATTTTTGCAAGTAGAGCAGTTTAACTAAACTTTTTAAGGAATCCTTAGCTAATTACCCAAACTTTTTAACAAAATAAAGAAAATCAATTAATTTCAAAAGACTAAATAAATAATTGAATAATTGTAATAATGTAGATATAATAGATTGTTTTTAGTTGAAAATGTCAATTGTTATTTGAAATGAAAAGTTTTCAACTTATTTGTAAATTTCAAACCGTTTTTTTTGTCGGAACACATTAATATTTTGCAATTCCGGAAAAACGAAATCAATCATTTTAGAAATTACAATCCATTAGACGTAACTGTTTTAAGTAAATTATATCCAATCACATTGCTTCGCTATCCCAAAAACCAAACAGTGACACGTTGAAAACAATTAGCCTTGGTATGTGTATATTGCAATAGAAAATCCATCTGGAACCCTATGATTCATTCGTTATCAGGTTAAAGGCGTTTTACACGGAAACACCTCATTATTTTTAAAGCATTTCATCCATACATCCATCCACATAGATTTTTTTAACACTCTAACCCGTCAAAGCTTCAGGCTATGAAGACAATGTTATCATTCAGCTTTATGCAAAAAGAAAGAACCTCTTTCTGACAAAAAGATGAGTACATACGTATGAGTACTTCGTTGGAGAAGTTACCCCATTTTATCCGTTGTAATCACTTAAAGTAGGCGTTTTTGGTTCTAGTCTTGGAAAACAAACGTTGAAGTTATGTTGCCCCTGCAATACAAATAAAAAGAGTGAATGGCTCCTCAAGGACATATTATTTGCAACAGGAAATTCTATTGCAAAAATCTTAAGATGGCTACCAACAATAAAAAGTGTTTCACTTTTTATATTTTTTTTTTTTTTCATTCATGTGGGTGCACACAACTCACACTCTAACAGCATAGTTCCTTATGCTAAAAAGAGTGCTGATGATGAGGTATGATGGTTCAGAAAATATATAAGGAGGTATTGTATCCAGTTTGAAAAGATTTCTTGTTTGTTTAGGGGATGCGTAACAGTGTTTTGTGTGGTAAGAACAGACAATAATTCCGTCACCATTATAGCAGCTTATTTCCTTTCTACGAAACTCAACAATGTTCTGTGTGCAGTGTATTGTGTGGTAGGACCTATTGTACTTTAAGGCAAAGTCCGACTTGAAAGCTAAGGGTAGCATACAACGTCCTTTGGGTAAATTTTACTTGTTTGCATTATATCTCGAACCCTATGGAAAGCAAAGTTGAGAAATTTAATAAAAAAGGAATGACTTTTTTACTTCTAATGTTCGTATACAAACGTATGAAAAAAAGTATAGACATAATCTTAATTAATGTAATAAAAACATTCGCTCTGGGTATCTTTTCTTCAAGAACCGACAAAGATATCGGCTCTAAAAAAATTCCAAATTGCATTTAAAAAAAAGTGAATATGAGTGACCCTAAATATCTCACGAACCAATTTTATTTAATAATTTAATTTTAACCGAATTGATATGAGTTTTTAAAAAAAACTACTTATAGTTTCGCTTAGATTGAACTGAACAAAACTATATGTCAGCAGTTTTGTTTTCTGTAAAATTTGCAAAAATTAAAGATAAAACTAACTTTCATTTAGTTTATTAATATTACAAAAAATATTAATAAACTAGCTGTTACACACCGTCTTGCCCGCGTGATGAATTAAAATCAACAATGAGCTGTATAGGAAAATAGTTCTAACTCAACTAAATATTTTTTTAAGTAAACTTATTATTTTAATAGGTTTTCTTACACTATATTAAATGTTTTTTGATTTGGTGAAAGAATGAACAAATTCTTGGCATTGGGAGAAGCACGGCTTTTCTCGATTAACCCCAGTTCTTTTCCAGTATGGGTCATGACAACCCCCCCCCCCCAGGGAGATAATTTGTTTGTTTTTTTCGAAGGAATTCCCTTTCATTCAAAAAATAATCGTATTGCGTTAATAGACATGACCCCATTATATTTGAATTATTTATTTTTTCTATATGAAAACAAAATTTGAATTTTACTTCCTTAAACTTTGTTGCTCAAAGTAATACTTTTAACTGAAGACTGGACCAAAAACATAATATGAATCGGATATTCAGCCCTCTTCCAAAAACACAGCACATATTCATCAACTTTTGACCAATGGGCGATCGAGGGGGGGGGGGTCATATGAGCCATAAAGCTCATACAGTCAAGTTGTATAAGTAAAGATTTCTTTTAAAGATTTGTTAGTAATTTAACGACATTCACCAAAAAGAGGTTTGCTGTCAAAAACAACTCAAATTTTTGTTTTCACTCAATTTAGAATTTGAAAAAAAAAATTAGGCATGCTCTAAATTATTTTCATAAAATTTGTTTCTAAGAAAAAGAGCAAATATTCAGGTTCTTAAGAAGAAACCTTGAATAAGAGATCGTCAATTTGATATTAAGTTGCCTTTAAATTAGTAAATTTTCTTGACACACATAAATAGTGAACATTTAGTGATTTTTACTTGCGACATATACATATGTAAGAACTATATACCAAGTTTTGAATTAGTAAAAAATTTCGAACTAGAGCTTTTAATCAAACATGAAATTACGACTGTAGAGAAGACGAAAAAAGTGGGTACCCCGATTCCGTCCGTCTGTCTGTCTTTCCTCGCCCCTTCAGTGCAAACAATTGCCGATTAGCCGATTAGCGTAAGGCGTTTTTTTCATTTTGTTAATACGAAAAATAACAGCAGTCCCCATACAAATTGTTCGGTTAAAATATGTATGTAATTTTTTTAAAACGTTCTCTAAATTTAGTGTTCTTAATTTGGCTTCTTTCAACAAGAAAAACATATTTTGGTATTGCTCCAGAATCAAAACGTTTATTTTGTTTTTAAGTTTTCTCAAGAACTAATGGACCGATTTCAATAATCTTCTCTTTTTGTGCAAGTTCTTGTCGATGCTCAAATTGATGATGATTTGTGATGATCAAAAATGTAATTTTGTTTATTTAAAAAAAAATATTATATAATATCCGAAAAAAACTAAGTCAAAAAAAGCCCGACAGTTCTTCACATCAGATCGTCTCTTTTGAATTTTTGTACCGTTCTTCGCATTAAAAAAAATGGAAACATGAAAACTACATTTTATTTTTCGAAAAAAAGCTACGTTTCGAAACAATTTCATACATTTCTGCGTGAAATACACCAAAAACCCTCTAAACTATTGTAATTTGATAACTAAAGTTGCCACTTTAGCAAGTGAAATCCGTAAATGTAAGGTTAAGATAAACATTATGTTACTTAAATTTTGTTAGCCTCCTTTACAAAACATTAAAGAACATTTTTAAGCGGTGAATAAAAACTCATCTAAGTGTGTGACCCCCTCCCCCCATGATTAAAAGTCTGTATCCGCCCTTGCAAATAACCCTCGACCATCCTTCTCCTTTTTTTAACAGTGCATGCACATTAAGCATAATTTCGAGCATTAATGTCATTATAGAGATAGTTATGTACCATCCATATTTATCATATTTATCTTATATTATGTCAACCCAACACCACTAATATACATTTTATTTATCATATATCGGGTGATTTTTTAAGAGCTTGAGAACTTTTTACAAAAAAAAAACGCATAAAATTTGCAAAATCTCATCGATTCTTTATTTGAAACGTTAGATTGGTCCATGACATTTACTTTTTGAAGATAATTTCATTTAAATGTTGACCGCGGCTGCGTCTTAGGTGGTCCATTCGGAAAGTCCAATTTTGGGTAACTTTTTCGAGCATTTCGGCCAGAATAGCCCGAATTTCTTCGGAAATGTTGTCTTCCAAAGCTGGAATAGTTGCTGGCTTATTTGTGTAGACTTTAGACTTGACGTAGCCCCACAAAAAATAGTCTAAAGGCGTCAAATCGCATGATCTTGGTGGCCAACTTACCGGTCCATTCCTTGAGATGAATTGCTCTCCGAAGTTTTCCCTCAAAATGGCCATAGAATCGCGAGCTGTGTGGCATGTAGCGCCATCTTGTTGAAACCACATGTCAACCAAGTTCAGTTCTTCCATTTTTGGCAACAAAAAGTTTGTTAGCATTGAACGATAGCGATCGCCATTCACCGTAACGTTGCGTCCAACAGCATCTTTGAAAAAATACGGTCCAATGATTCCACCAGCGTACAAACCACACCAAACAGTGCATTTTTCGGGATGCATGGGCAGTTCTTGAACGGCTTCTGGTTGCTCTTCACTCCAAATGCGGCAATTTGGCTTATTTACGTAGCCATTCAACCAGAAATGAGCCTCATCGCTGAACAAAATTAAAGCGCGAAACACATTTCGAACCGAACACTGATTTTGGTAATAAAATTCAATGATTTGCAAGCGTTGCTCGTTAGTAAGTCTATTCATGATGAAATGTCAAAGCATATTGAGCATCTTTCTCTTTGACACCATGTCTGAAATCCCGCGTGATCTGTCAAATACTAATGCATGAAAATCCTAACCTCAAAAAAATCACCCATTATAAGGCGAGTTTTTTCTCAAAAAAACATACGTTGTAAGGTAAGGAATCCCCCTCACGGTTTTCGGTTGTGGCGAGGGGGCTTACGTCTAACTCTTCAGCAATCCAGCTGCGGAGTAAGACAACTAAGAAAACCAACAAAAGCAGAGATGTTAATCAAAATAAAATATGGATAAAAGTTTACACAATGAAGAAAATCGAATAGGGATATACGTTCAAGAGTCGGCTAAGAAGCTAAGTCGCCAGTGACAAAAGTAAACTTAGAGAAAGAAACACGAGAGCTAAAAAGACAACCGGTCATTCTCTCAGTGGATCTCCTTCCCGACATAGAAGGTTTAACTATCAAAGGTGCAGAGACCTCGGACAGACCTCCTTCCATAGGTAGTCAAACCGAGGACGAGCTACTGATGGAACCGAGTCAAGAAGAGACTATGCTGAAGTCTGCTGCACCCCTCAAAGCTTCGAGGCAACGCAGCAGCTACAGATCCTCCAAAAGATTCGTGAAAATGACCAAGTTGAAAGACCCTGCGACGCTCAGTTCGAGAGATAAGGCTCTCCTAAAAAAGCATAGGAAGCTAGTTAGGCACTTTGAGCGGCAGCTGGCAGAGACTGTCACTGCACCCAGGGAAATAACAGAGAAAGTGAACACCAAAAAATCGGAGAGCAAAGGAGTAGATGCTGCCAAATCTAGGTATGTCCCTAAAAAGGCAAACCGTGAACAGGCTGGCAATAACTCGACCGCTCGGAATGACAAAGGTAAAGTTCAGGCGACTTCCAGCAAGAAACAGCAAGCCAACGCTAGCAAAGACCAAGCACTGGCAAGCACCTCTTCTGGAACGAAACCAGGAACGTCCAAGAGACAAAGATCGGAGGAGACAGTCAAGCAAGACGGTGCTAAAAAACAGAAAATCAGCAGCTTCGACACCACCCCGATTGACCTACAAATCGCCATTATAAGCCGTGACGACCCAGATGGGAAAATCTCGGCAAAAAACTGGCTTCTTGTGGAAAATGAGATCCTTAAAGCTATGATGGCGGCATCAGAGAACGATAGTTCTGCGGACTATATCTTTGACGGTGCCGGATGGCGGCGAGGAGTTAAAGTGGTCTGCTGCGGTGACCAGAAATCACGGGAGTTCCTGAACCATACAATGGCCAACATTGGCGAACTATGGGAAGGTTCCTCCCTTGAAGTTCTACCCGCCGCAGCTCTACCACTCCGCCAGCAGTTTAGCATCTGGATCCCCCTCCTGCAGAACATGAGGACGCAGCCATTATTAAGCTGCTGGCGAAGCAGAACAAAGAGCTTCCCATTTTAGAATGGAAGCTCCAACATTCTAGAAAGAGCCATGGTGGCGAAGGGAAGGACCTCTTGTTTGTGGCAGACAAGAAATCTGACCTTCTGCTCAAAGATAGAAAAGACGTGCTGAGGTATGGTCTCGGAACCGTAAAGGTTAAGAGGCATGAAGGCAAAGGGGAGTCAAAAGCTGCAAGTGGTGCAAATAAACCTGCACCACGCTAAAGCAGCAACGTACGACCTTACGCTCTTCATGTCTCACGAGAACGTGGATGTGGCCTTGATCCAGGAACCATGGTTAGGCAAACACCGAATCCGTGGGTTGAGGTCAAAACACTACAACCTTTTCCACTCCACGTCAGATGTAGGTGAAATTAGAAGTTGTATCCTAGTGAAAAAATCAATTAACGCTTTCTTCCTATCTAGGTACAGCAACAAGGACAACACGGCAATCAGCGTCGAATCGAATGAAGGAAACTTCATTCTAGCGTCGACGTACATGCCGTACGAGGAGAAGAGCCCACCATCAAAAAAAGTCCGCGATCTGGTGGTCCATGCCACAGCAAGCGATACACCTTTGGTGGTAGGATGTGATGCCAATGCTCACCACACTCAATGGGGCTCTAAGGACATCAATAAAAGGGGTGAGTCAATTTTTGAATATATTCTCTGTTCTAATTTATCGTTATGCAATAAGGGCAATCACCCTACCTTTCGAAACAAAAACAGGGAGGAAATCATAAATTTGAATCTTAGTAGCAATAATAGTAAAATTTCAGTTGAAGACTGGAGAGTCTCACCTAAAGAATCTTTTTCGGATCACTTTAGGAAACTCTTCTCTATAGACAGGAACTTTACTGAAAAGATACCTTACAGGAACCCAACTAGAACGAATTGGACAGAGTACGAAAAATGGATGAAAGACTGTATTGATCCACCAGAGGACAATACAAATCTAAGCACTTCAACCATTGACACTGTTGTCCAAAACTTGTCTAGCAAAATGAGAATGTCTTTTGAAAAACACTGCCCTTTATCTCGTTCCAATAACTCCACTAACCCACCCTGGTGGAATGGTGTACTAAAGAAACGTAGAACAGAGGTTAGAAAACTTTTTAATAAAGCTAAACTGAGTAAATTAGAAGAGGACTTAAAGTCTTATAGAGCCGCACTTAACACTTACACCAAAGAGTTAAGGAAGGCCAAAAAGGATTCGTGGGCTAAACATTGTGAATCCATTGAAAAAACAAGCGAGGCGGCAAGGCTCCGTAGAACCCTGGCCATTAATCCCACGATCCCGGGGTACATGAAACACCCTGATGGATCATGGTCGAACTCGAGCCTAGAAACGCTTGAACTCTTCATGGAAACTCATTTCCCCGGTTGTAAAAACCCAGAAAGTTCTGATTGCTTGCAATCGAACACGCTGGATTTTACTCACACGGAATCAAATTTAGAACTAAATCAGATTATTACTGAGCAAAAGATTATCTGGGCAATAAACTCGTTCAAACCCTATAAATCAGCGAGACCAGACGAGATTTTTCCAGCTCTTTTTCAAAATGCTCTCAAAGTAATAACTCCGTGGCTTAGGGTAATCTTCATAAGTTGTATTAAACTTAGATACGTCCCTAATAGCTGGAAAAAGGTCAAGGTAGTCTTTATCCCAAAAGCAGGGAAACCGACTCACTCGACCGCTCAGGATTATAGACCAATAAGTCTCTCTTCGTTTCTCCTTAAGGCACTGGAGAGGATAATTGATCTACATGTTAGAGAACTTCTCAACGAAAACAACTTTTGCAACTACCAACACGCTTACCTTAAAAGTAAATCAGTGGAGACTGCTCTGCATGAAGTAGTTTCACATATTGAGAAAAGTCTTGAATATAAAGAATATACCCTGGCAGCATTTCTTGATATCGAGGGTGCGTTTAATAACGTTAAAACGGAATCGATCGAGACTGCCTTAGTTGAAGTTGGGGTTGAATCTGTTATTGTCGATTGGATCTTCACCATGTTAAATGGCAGAATTATCAACTCTCAAATAGGAGTTAGCACTATCGTTACTAGAGGCACACCACAGGGAGGAGTCATCTCACCCCTGCTCTGGATCCTCGTAGTCAACAAAATTCTCCCAAAGTTCAAAGATCAGGGCATTAAAATAGTAGCATATGCAGATGACATAGTGGTTTTGGTATCAGGCAAGTTTCTTACCATCATCGAAAACATTATGGAAAATGCATTAAAAGATTTATCTTCTTGGGCAACTAAGAACGGTCTCGGGGTCAACCCCACCAAGACAGAGCTAGTTTTGTTCACGAGGAAAAGGAAACTGGAGGACTTCAACTCTCCCAAACTAAATGGTATTCCTCTAAAACTTTCTAAGGAAGCTAAATTTCTAGGAGTAATCCTTGACTCCAAGCTTACATGGAAGCGTAATACTGAGGAAAGAATGAAAAAAGCATTATGTGCATTCTACACATGCAAAAAGACCTTCGGTGTACGTTGGGGTATGCGACCGCAAGTCATCCAATGGTTGTACACAGCGATTGTCAGACCCATTCTTACCTATGGCTCTATTTTATGGTGGAAGGCGGTGGAAAAATCAAGCTATCTCAAGAACCTGAATAAGGTACAGAGACCAGCATGTATAGGAATAACAGGGGCTCAAAGATCCACACCACAAGCTGGATTGGAAATGATCTTGGACCTCCCGGCTCTGGATGAGTTCATAAAGTGCACGGCAGCCAAAACTGCAATTCTTTTAAGAGAACTGAGTTTTTGGAGGTACAGCACTTATGGCAACGGGTCAATCTTACAAAGATATGACACGATTCCAGGACTGAGGGAGACCACCGATTACATCGCCCCTTTACTAGATTTCGATAGGAAGTTTTCTATTTTCATACCAGAAAGGCAGGGTCGGGATCCTAGTTCACTTATATGTAAACAGGGTATCCCTTTCTACACTGACGGTTCAAAAATGGAATCAGGAACAGGTGCTGGAGTGTTTTGCCAATCTCTCAACATCAGAGCGTCGTATAAACTCCCAGCTGACTGTAGTGTCTTTCAGGCCGAGATCTTTGCCATTGAAAAAGCAGCTGAATTGGCACATCACGAAAAGCTAAGCTCTTCAGAGATTACTTTTTTCGTGGACAGCCAGGCTGCTATCAAAGCCTTAGCCAGTGAGACCATAAGATCAAAAGCAGTTTTAAACTGTAGGAAGGAATTAAACAAAATCTGCCACACTAACCAGGTAAAGCTCTGCTGGGTTCCCGGACATAGCAATATAGAAGGGAATGATATAGTAGATGAACTAGCCAGGAAAGGGTCAGAAGCAGACACAAGTAGTAGCGACCATTCAGTCAGGGGACCACTCGTCCCGATTGGGGTACTCAAGAGAAAGATAGACCTTAGACTGAAAGAGAAAATCAACTACTCCTGGAAATCCAGGGACGATTGCGCAATCTCTAGAAGTTTATGGCCTAACACAAATGAAAAGGAAACTCGGTATATTCTATCGCTGAGTAAAAAGAACATTAAAATCTTGATAGGTGTACTAACAGGTCATTGCGCCATTGGCACAATGGCTAACAGGATAGGGGCATTTGCACCCGATTTTTGTAGGAGCTGTCAAGATGAAGAGGAAATAGAAACCATTAAACACCTGCTCTGTGACTGTCCGAACCTCCAAACCAGCCGACTCCGTCATTTTGGAAACAGGTTTGTTGGAGAACTGGATGGTCTAGCACAGGTCTCAATGGAAAACATGAGGAAATTCATAGATAGCACAGGCTGGTTCGTTAACGAGCCAGTCTACGTTAATCGGTAAAATTGAGAAGCATCGATGCTAACTTTTACTTTTTTACAGGGGATCACAATGAACCAATAGGCCCCCGTGTACGCAACAGCTTCATGCTGTGCACACCCCTTATAACCTAACCTAACCTAACCTAAGGTAAGGAATATTCTACCTGCGCATGTCGAAAAATATTTCTTTTGTTTCATTTTTTTTTCTTCATTTCACTTTAGCACTTAATGCGCCGTGTAATACCGGACTCATTTATCATTTTTAAGTGAGATCATTACGCTTTCCCTAGTGCATCCCCTTGAAAAAAATTTAAGCCAAGGCTGCATTTTTTCAGGAAAGACCCAAAGTATTTAAAAATTTAATTCTAAGAAATAAATTATGATTATGCTTATATTTTAAAAACGCCCAAACCTGCCCATTTAAAAAAAACACATTTTAAAAATAATTTTATATCCAAAATCTCTCTAATCAAATTGTTTCAAAGTTGCGTTCAAAAATGTTCAAAAATTAAGATTTTAAGTCCAAATAACACTTAACAGTGTACCATTCTTTTAATCATATTCATAATTCCAAAACTTGTTCCTAATTGTTCCGGGGCTCTTCTAAATTAATCCAGAGCTTCGTTTCTCATGGTTTGCTAATGGTTGCCACTTGTCACAATTACACTATTGAATATTTCATCTTTTTTAATTTCGCAAAAGTGGATAGCATGGATTTTCATCTTAAAGTGTGAATAAAATGCACGACTGGGTCGCATGAACCTGCTCCTGTATCCAAAGAATTTGTTTCAAAATAGTACTTATAGTAAAACTGAACTGATGCTCTTTACCACGAAAACAAAAGTACCACCCTTCACCCTCCCCCGCCTCAACGGTGAAACTCTTTCCTTGTCTTCCAGCGCTAGATATTTGGGAGTAATACTTGACCCAAAGTTAAACTGGAAACTTAATATCGAAAAAAGGGTCAAGAAAGCCAGCATAGCTTTATATGCCTGCAGTAAAACCTTTGGCAAAAAGTGGGGTTTGCAATCGAAGATAATCTTGTGGACGTATACAGCCGTGGTCCGTCCAATCTTGTCCTATGGTTCGATTGTTTGGTGGCCCTCGCTTAGCAAAGCCTACAACATAACTAAACTAAAAAAGGTTCAGAGAACAGCTAGTGTTGGCTTCACTGGAGCTTTGCGCTCATGTCCATCGGAAGCCCTAAACGTTTTTCTCTACCTCTTACCAATAGACCTGCATATCAAATACTTAGTATCTTGCAGCGCGTTGAGACTTAGGGAATCGAATAGTTGGTATTCTAGGCCCTATGGTCATAGTAATATTACTAATCTCATCCCAGCGGACATCTTTTCGACAGAAACCGACTACTGCACCCCTACTGTGGACCTCAGTGCGGATTTTCAAGTTATCATCCCATCTCGACCTGCAAAATAAGTTGGCTTCAAAAACTTTAATTTATCTAAAAAAATTTGTATTGATTTATTATAGGTAAATTTTTTTGCCTTAACTGACTCGATGATGGTTTTGGCTACAGGGGTGAGGACAGATAGATAAACCGAATAGCGGAACCCACTTTTTACAACTTCTCTACCATCGCAATGTCATGTTTGATTAAGATTAAAAAGTTCGAAAGTTTTTACGAAAGCAAAACTTGCCATATACATACATAGTTCTTATATGCCTAAAGTAAAAAAGTTATATTATGTTGCTACAGTTTATATAGTGTTCTGATTGAAACCAGCTTGATTATAATTTAGCTTTTCAGTTTTTAGTGTCCGTTTTCAGAAATTTTGACTCTAGAAGGTAGACTCCTTGACTTCTCTAGAAGATATTTCTATATCGTTTTATATTTTTTTAATGAAAATATGTCAAATATTCTACGATTTCGTGAAATCTAAACCCTCAATTAAGCTTTTTAAATTGCAATAGCGGAAGCACGAGTTTAAAATATGTACTGACACATGCAGTCACGGCACCTAGGAGCAAGGGCGGATTCAAGCTTAACATAGATTTCTGTAAAGGAGGCTGCCAAATTACAATAACATGATGTGGATACATCTTAAATTTGTATTTACTATTTCAAAATGGTATAGTAGCAATTTTTGATATTAGAATCTTTTAAAACAATGTTGTCTAGCAAAGCATGGTTTAATTTTTTATTTTGTACTACTCCCAACATATGAAGGCATTATAAGATTCCAAATGTTTTTTCTTAAATATGGCTTTAGAGCTAACATACAATAATCTAGAGGAGCTTTTGGGTGCGTTTCATGTAGAAATGTTAGAGATTGTTTCAAAACGTAGCTTTTTCTCCATAAAATAATATATTCCGTTCTTGTTGTCATTTCTATAAACGGAAAAAACGCTTCAAAATAATTTTGTTACAAAACGCCAGAAAATGGGAAAGTTTACCAAACAAAATTTGATCTTTTACCGTAGGAAAATAAAACAGAATCTAATTTAATATGAAGAATTTTCTGGCGCATTTTTTTTTACGTAATTTTCGGAAGTCTATTATTATATTACTATTATTTCATTCTGCTTGCTCGTAGATTGGACCTTATGCTAGAAGATTTAAAAAATTACTGTTTTGTGTGAACCTTTTGCAAATATTTTGATCAAAAAGGAATCAACAAAGCCAACAAATTGGAAAGAGAAAAATGTTTGACTCTCGAATTTAAGGAAATGGGTGCAGTCAGGTAGAAAATTTATAAAAATAAAAACTAAAACTAAATTAATTAATTATATGGAATTAAAGACGAGTTTCAGGAATTTACAGGTTACTTGAGATCAAATAGGCAATCTTTTATCCAAGGCTTTTTCTTAAGAACTTCAATATTTTCTCTTTCTCTCAGAAAATATTTTATGAATCAGATTTTAAATTTTGTGAAAACCTTTAAGATAATTACGAAGATTTAAGCTGTCCATTTTTTTTTGTGAATATCATTAAATTACTAACAAATATGTAGATTGTAACGGAACCGAGGTGTTGTCGGCAAAAGGACTCTCGACCGTAAGTTCCATATTCCCTCATATGGTAGGGGTGCTATTATCCTCAAAACACACTCACATAGCACATGGTCGGAACATGTCGGTTAGAGTGCCTTTAAACCTTCCTTCCCTTACCACCATTACAACCCTCTACTTACAGGTGCAGCGGGCTGATCCTGGCAGCAGAAAGGAAGGGTGTTCAGGTCACAAAGGCGTGCCATGCTAGCATAAGCACGTCCTAGCTCGTCGTAATGGGGGGGTTCTTGCCTTCGTAACGCTGAACGTTTGTTACGTATTTTCATGCCGGGGTAGATACAAAAAAAAAGTTCGGGTTCAAAAAAAGGAGCCCAAATTCGTCCTGATATAAAACTGGTTACTCGACAAAAGGGTCCAAGGAGGAGAGAGCCCGATGGTATTGCCTCTCAGAGGGAAAGCCCACCCACGTATCATAAAAGATACGACCATAGCTGATATGTCCTCGATTTTATATCAGCCCCTAATCCAGAGACTACCTACATATCAACTCATCTAGAAAAACAAAACTCAAAATACAATTTACATTTTTTTTTTTTTGACTTGACAGTACTCGGTCTTATTTGTTTACCTTGTGTAACCGCCACATCCACCTAAATCTTTACTTACACAAACTCCATATTACCAATTCACCGATGTTGCTTGAAAATAATTTCCGAAAAAAAAAATAAATTAATGAATCCCATCAGAGGATCCAATGAAAGGACTGTTTTACCGTTTTTTTCACAAATAGTATCCTAAAGGATAAATTTTATTCATAACCAAAAAGATGAAAATTACATCAAACAAACTAAGCGAAATAAAAATATAATCTCGATAATACAAACAAAAATATTATGAAAAAAAAAAATCAATCGAACTAAAAACCAACCGTCGCTCGATAATAATGATGTAAGTATGTATAGGCATCTAACCATAAGTAATATTTTTTTTTGTATCCAAAATTCCTTCAAGTTATATTAATTATTTTATTTTATTTTTTTTTTGGAACTTTTAATTGTGAAATCTTATCAAACCAATAATTTTCGTAAACCATATAAAAAAAAGAAATTAATTAATGAAAGCGTATATTTTATTTCGACGCAGACTGTAAAAAAAAATTTAAGTAAATGTCTCGTATTTTCGTTTGTTTGTTTTTTTGGGTATTGCTATATAGGTAAGGTATGTATGTATGTACATATGCAAAATATTAATTGATCAAGTAAAATATAGCATACACTTAGGATAAAATTAATAGTTTTAATTAATTTAATTTAATGAAATTACTTTTTCTTTATTGAAATTTTTGCAAAAAAAATAGAAAAAATTATTATTCAAAAAAAAATGTATGACTTTATATACATGTAGGGGGAGGGAAAGGGAATAAAATAAATTATTAACGCGTTTGTTTAATTTTAAGTAATTTTAATTCACTTTAGTATTAAAATTAAAATTATAATTTAAATTGAATTAAGATATTAGAATTATAGGAAAAATATGAAAAAAAGATATGATAGTTTCTTGACTTTCACTTGACTTTGCGTTTTACTTTTCTTTTTCTTTTCTTGACTTTACTTTTTTGAATCAATGCTAATTGCGTTAAGTTTTATCTTTTTATAGTCTAGTTAGTCGTACATCATTGAATTTTAGAAATGGAATAGTGTACATGTCCAATGTTCGGTTTTAGTTTAGGATATTTTTGATATGTAGTCATCCTACATTCGGCCATCCTTCTTGTCGGCTGCCTCAGACGAACAGTCATCTTTGGTGTTTGGATTCATCGCTAAGCTTTCGTAACATCTTCATCACTGTCTCCGGAATCATTTTCATCACTTTCACTGTCATCTTCATTTCGCCAGGGCTTCATAAAGTCAGCGGAGGACAAGGTAGAATTTGGTCCCTCGTGAACTCCCACTTTACGAACTTCATATCGGTCGATTCGCTTGACTTTAACAACTTCATACGGGCCTAAGTATAATGGATACAGCTTAGTTCCGGGTGCAAATTGAGTTTTCTTTATTGCAACCAGATCGCCCATTTTGTATTGCGTAGCAGCTTTTCTCTTTCGATTATAGCCTTTTCGATTTTCTTCTTGGACCTTCGCAATTTGTTCTTTAGCTTGGCTTCGCAACTCCTTCCTTTTGCCTTCGAATTCTTCGATAAGTAGCTCTTCCATCAGTTGCTTCAGTTCAACATTCTCCGCACATTTCATACGAACTCCGAACATTAACTCAAATGGAGTTTTGTTTGTGCTTCGATTCACTGTTGAGTTCAAGATTCTTTGCAGTCCTGGAACATGCTTGAACCACTTATCAGGAGCATCGACTGACATTTTCGTCAACATTTCAATGATGGTCCTGTTGACTCTCTCCACCTGTCCATTTCCGCGAGCAACCCCTGTAGTCACCAGCGAATGGTTGATCTTCCGTTCTTCGCAATACTCCTTGAATTGATTAGAGGTAAAGGCAGAACCTCTGTCCGTGATGACTCTCACCGGATCACCGAAAACTTCACTCTGGAACAACATCTTCTTCACAACTTCTTCAGCACCCGTAGACTTTACCGGAAATATCCAAGTAATCTTGGAAAAAGCATCGACGATAACCAACAAATGCTTGTAACTCTTTGCTGTCGAATTCATAGGACCAAGATGATCAAGATGATACGTATGGAGTGGAGTATCAAATTTTTCAACTGGGTTGAGTAAACACTCCTGCTTTCCACTCTTTCTCGCTCCAAGGATACATGGTATAAAATTCGAAATCACCTGTTTAATTTTCGAAGACATGTTTGGTATACAAAAATCTTTTCTCGCCAAAACTTCGACCTTCCTTGCATTCATGTGACCTTGCTCGTGTATGCCTCGCAGTACTTCTCTTTGTAGCTTCTTTGGAACAACCAGAGAATAATCACCTTCAACAAATTTGTAAAGAACACCGCTGCGCATAACAAAATCTTCATGCTCTTGATGTTTCAAGATATTTGATATCAGCGAACAAAACTCATCCGTTTCTTGCGCTTTTCTAACGCGATGTAGAACACCATCTTCTACCCTCATTATTGCAGGAAATCGACTAAGCGCGTCTACGTGCCTCATCGATGTACCAGCTCTGTGAAGGACTTCGCAGTTAAAATCTTGAAGAAATATTGCCCACCTGGCAACTCTCGTACATAGCTCCTTCTTCCTCATAGTAGCTGTAAACGCCTTACAGTCTGTAAATATTTTGAATGGTATTCCCAAAAGATATACCCTTAACTTCTGCAAACACTTTACAATTGCCAAAACTTCTTGTTCATAGCTGGTAAAATTGCTTTCAGATTTCGACGACTTGTAACTTATGTAAAAAACAGGATGCATTTCATTATCATTGTGCCTTTGAAGTAAGACACCTCCGTATCCAATCTTACTCGCGTCTGTATGAAGCTCCGTTTCTAACTCTGGATTATAGAGCTTCAAAACTGGATCTTTGCATAAAGCATCCTTCAAATTTTGGAAAGCTTCAACTTGGCTTGGACCAAAACAAAATGAAGTATCTTTACGTAATAAGTCAGATAAAGGTTTCGCCAGAACTGCATATCCAGCAATAAATCGCCTAAATAAACCAGTCAGCCCCAGAAACGACTGAATTTTCTTGACTGTATACGGCTTCGGAAAATTTTGAACTGCATTAAGTTTTTCCTTCGATGGCTTCAATGAGCCGTTCTCTACTATGTGACCTAAAAATTCGATCTTCTCTGTGACGAATTTACACTTCTTCCAGTTAATAACCAGACCATTTTTAGCTGCTACTTCAAGAACTAATTTGAGTTTTTCAAGACATTCTTCAGGACTTCCAGCTTGGACAACCAAATCATCAACAAAGATTCGTAACCACCCTGTACGCAATAGCTTCTCAAATACCGCATTAACAAACCTTTGAAAAACCGACGGCGAGTTACAAAGACCAAATGGTGCTTTAAGGAATTCATAATGCCCGTCCGGCGTTACAAATGCAGTGTACTTTTGGCTTTCCTTTTCTATTGGCACATGGAAAAACCCATTTTTGAAATCCAAAACCACGAAAAACTTTCCTTCAACAAGGTCTTCTAGGATCTCTTCTATCAGTGGAAGTGGATGGCGATCTTTTATTATCTTCGCATTTAATAGTCGATAATCAACGCATATTCTATTAGTGCCATCTTTTTTCTTCACTAAAACAATCGGGCTTGAATAATCAGAATAAGTGTGTCGAATTATACCTTCTGCTAGCCATGAATCTATTTGTTTTTTAACATCTTCCTTTTCTTGTGGTGCTAATCTTCTCGGCTTCTGATACACTGGTCGTTCATCGGACAACACAATTCGCATTTCTACTTTACACTTTTCTGGTTTTCTTTGCTCATAATTACATACCAAATCTTTAATCTCGTTTTGAATTTGTGGATCGGATATATGAGATTATTTTGTATCTAGGATTGAATTTAAGTCACTCTTTTCTACTTTCATTTTCGAAATATTGTTTTCTTCTAATCTAACCGCTTCCGGAATTTTGGTTACACTAATATAGCCATTCTCAATACTAACTTTGGAAACGCTTAAGAAGTTCTTTCCCAAAATCATACAGTCAGACATCCATTCATCAGGAACGATATGGAATCTAACGGAATAACAATCATCTTCGATTGAAACATCCATTAAACAAGATCCATGAGTACGGTTTGCATTACCATCCCCAAATCCCGTCAAAATTTCTCCAACCCCATCAACAACAGCAGCACCAGCCCTCCTCCAAACACTCTCTTGTATTAAAGATACATCCGCTCCCGTATCCACCAACACATCGTACACCTCTCCAGCCAACGTAAGTTTCACGCAACAGTCGAGTCTATTAATTCTTTTCACATTTTGTTTTGTATTCTTTGCTTCTTTATTTGGACACTTTGTAGATATGTGACCAAATTCACTGCATCCAAAACACCTTGCTCCTTTGCTCTTGTTTGGGCACACATCTTTTGCATGAGAGAGAGAACCACAATTCGTACATCGTTTTTGAGTCACGAAATTTTTAGACGTGCCTGAAAAATTTGCCTTAGCATTTTGTGAATTGTTTTGGGTTTGGTTTCTATAATTGCTCGTACTAGCTTTCTGATGACCTTTAATCGTTTCATAAACCAAAAACTTTTTTTCAGCTCATCTAGAGTCGTAGCTTCATACAACACCGTTTTATTCACAGGGCTATCTGAAATACCTTGAATAACATAGGCTATTAAGGATGCGTCATCAAAATTTCCCTTCATAGCAATTTGCTTCATTGAATACATGTATTCTAAGAAAGATTCATCAAACTTTTTCTTCCTAGACTGAAGCTCATTGTGAATACTTATACAAGAGGGCGCATTATTAAACTCGTTCAGTAGAAACTGCTTCAAATCATCCCAACTGCAAATACCGCTTTTCGCTTCAATTGCCAGTTTGGCAGCTCCTTTTAGTAAACGCCTAGCGTACAAATATTTTTGTATGGGATTCCATTTACACACTGTAGCTATGTATGTCCTCAAAATCTTTTAACCACACAACTACATTTTTCGCAGATTCACCAGAAAATTTATCTAAAGATTCTTCTACATCCCTAAAAACAAAATGATTGGTTTCCGACATCTCTCTAAGTTTTTCGTTAACTTTCTCTTTATCACTCTCAGCTGCTTCAATATTTTCCACTAAATTATTATTCTTATCTTTTTCCGTTTCCTCTTTATTAATTTCTTCAATAAAATTACTTACTGACTTTCCTTCATTCAAAATTGCATTAAGTAATCTTTCTACTAATTCTGTTTTTAAATTATATCGATATGATAATTTCTTTTCTTTTAAAATTGTTTGTAATTGTTTTGTTGTTAATTTATTTAAATCTTCCATTCGGACATTTAAACCTTTCTCCCCATCATAACACTCTTACGATCATAGCAAAAAAAATATTATTTGTCTTAAAAGTTCTTTTCTTAACTTTGTTTTGATTTTTATTCGAAAAAAAAAAACAATAAGCATAAAATTGCATGCGATAAAAAAGCTCTTATTTTATCACCCAAATGTCAAGTATTCGTTACATGCGATAACTAAGCTCAAGCATATGATACAAGATCGTAAAAACGAATTGCACTCAACTTAAGCCTGACTCAGCGCTTTACGAGCAAATCGATCTTGTGCAGTGTAATAAATTAAATACTTATGTTATTTAAGAGAAAAGAAAATATGAAACGATCTCACCAATTTTGTTTGTACACTTCGTTAACAATATTTATGATGGTCTTTTTCTCTTATATTTTGTTCTCTTTTTTTTTCGTTCTTGTTCTTTGTTTTTTATGCACTCACTGATCGCGTTAAATTATTTGCTTTTTTTTACTATGCACTTATGTATATGTATCCCACAATTATTATTATTTTAATATACTTATTATTTTGAACTTTCAGATTTTATCTTTTAATTTAATTCTTAGCTTTTAATCTTTTCTTTTCTATCTTACCACTTTGTCACTTCTTGTCACTGATAGCTTTTCGTTTTCAGTAGGTATTTTAATAACTTTGCATGATTTTTTTTTCTTTCTTTTCTTTGTTTAGATTATAGGTAATTGTAACACTATAGGTAATTGTAATATAAGATAACTAGAACACTTTTCGCGGCACTTGTCCAGCAACACTTCTGACACCAATTGTAGGGGGAGGGAAAGGGAATAAAATAAATTATTAACGCGTTTGTTTAATTTTAAGTAATTTTAATTCACTTTAGTATTAAAATTAAAATTATAATTTAAATTGAATTAAGATATTAGAATTATAGGAAAAATATGAAAAAAAGATATGATAGTTTCTTGACTTTCACTTGACTTTGCGTTTTACTTTTCTTTTTCTTTTCTTGACTTTACTTTTTTGAATCAATGCTAATTGCGTTAAGTTTTATCTTTTTATAGTCTAGTTAGTCGTACATCATTGAATTTTAGAAATGGAATAGTGTACATGTCCAATGTTCGGTTTTAGTTTAGGATATTTTTGATATGTAGTCATCCTACATACATAATATTAATTATTTATTTATTTAATAAGTGTCTAATCGCTTCGTAGTTCACCACGTAAATTAGTATGTACTTATGTAACTGGCCAAGGCATACACGTTGCATACCCACAGGCTTACTTTCGCTCTTTCTTTTTTTTTTGTCTGTATGTATTTGTTTTTAAGGAAAATTTTTGTAGAACCATTTGATTTTATATGTCCAAATTGAAAGTTTAAAGATACAATTTTAACGAAATGACTTACCCAATTTTACTTTTCCTGTGGGGAGGTGCACCGCTCCATAGGTTGATTGTGCCATTGTATGTACATATGTACTTATGTAGGTATATCTGCAAAACACAAACTTTAAAAATGAACACTAAACCAAAATCACTACCCTTTTTTCCCGGAGAGAATTTCCTCTCTTTTTTCCAATAACAGATAAATTGATTTTTTTGCACTTAATTTTTTTTTGGTTAGATTCAAATTTAAACACGACGATTAATAAATTATGGTGAACTCACCATAAGTTCACCGGAAGGATAGAGGTGAATTATTATTAGGGATATTATTCAAAAACTAGGGAAATTATATAAAAAAAATCTACATAATGAGACGATAAAAAAAATACATAATTTAATAACTCAGGAAGTGATGTAGGTGTGGTGAGGAAGCCGATGATGAGGTGGTGAGAAATTCTCGCTTAAACCGTAAGTACAGTCTGCACTACTGTTTTGGGTACAGTTTGTACTTAACACGTTTTTGGAAGATTTCTTCTAACGATGATGACGGGTGCTGGGTATTGGTTTTGGGTTCGTCTGTGGGTGCTCCTGAGTCGTAGGCGAAGTTGGTGTTGTCGACTTTGTTTTTGGGGGTGCTTTAGAGCACAGTTTTGCACTTTCTTTCGTTTTGTGGAGATTTGGGTGCTTGGGCTGTTTTTTTTTTTGTTTAGTATTTTTTTTCGCACGTTAGTTTTTTTTTTTTTCATTTTCAATAGGGTAATTTATTTTTTTTTTGTTTTGCATGTACGAATATGTAGGTATTATAGGTTTTCTTTTCTACAATTATATTCTTTTTTTACGGTTTTTGTATGGACTTTTATTTTTCACACGATCTCGGCACGTGCATTTTCGGATTTTTTTTTTTATTAGTTTTAAGTTAATTAAATTAACAAACTTCTAACACGAATTTTTTTTTTTTATTATTTTAGTGTTCCGGTAACAAAGAATTAAGACAAACGTGAAAAATTACAATAATATATTCATATATTTTATATATATATTTTTTTTTTTTTCAAACAAATTTAAATATAATGACTGACGAGAGCGACCCGGGCAAAAGATTGACATAAAAGAGGCTGACGTTTGGCAGTCACTCCTTTTTATAGTCAGACGGCAACCCTCAGTGTGTCAGTCATTTTAGGCGAGAGAGCGTTTAAAACATGGCGCCGGAAGCAATTCCGGAAGACCTTTTCCCGACCGTATTTTTGACCAAAACATAAAACTTTTTATTTTAAAAATCATTTTTATTTTTTTAATAAATATATGTGAAAAAAGTTAAATTTTCTGGTCAAAGCTGGCGCAGAAAATTCATCCGGAAGCACTTCCATTGCAGAATACATTGATGCTTTGCAAATGTATTGGTTCTCATTTAATCAGTATATTGCCATCTCAATTTTATCTCTCTTAAGCCAACTCTCTTTTAAAGTAAATGCTTGCATTGACCGCTCTTCAAGATCCTCTTAACTCACCACACTCACATTCACATCCATCTTCAGCAACGCCGCTGTATTGTGTTAAGGTTTTAAAATAATTAACTTAACTTGAATGGAATTGAAAGAACAGAAGGTTCGAATATTGGCTATGTGTCTACCGGATGATATCAACTTTACCGACGGTTGGTTTAAAAAAAAGGAAATAAAGTTCTGACGGTTAACGTTAGAAATGGAGAAGAAAAGAAACAATTATGAAAGTATAGTATCGACCCACGCCCGAGAATAAGTCTCATGTTCGGATTGAAGTTAGCCGGGTTTATTATGAATAGTATCTACCTCTTAATGTCCTTTGAGTGAAATACCCCTAAAAGATTCCCGTTTTCATCTTCCAACTCGTAAAGATTATTACCTATAACTTTTTTTATTACGGATTTTATGAATTTAGGACATAATTTAGAGTTGATCTTTTTACTTGCATCGCTCAAAACAAAATTTCTTTTAAAGACTACGTCGCCAACGTTATACTGTACATTTTTGCTTCGAGTATTGTACGTATGCTCGTACGTTTCATGAGCCTTTGCTAGGGAATCCTTGATGGCTGAATGTAAGATGTTCATCTTCGATGACTTTGGAATGACGTAGCTGTCCTAAGAGCGCAAGCGATGGCAGGAAGATGTACATTCCAATTTCTCTGATCTTTCCCTAAGTATGACCTGATTGCAGAAAGGATTGAACGGTTGACGCGCTCACTGGCATTGGCTTGCGGGTCATAAAAGGCAGTTCTAACATGCTGAATATGATATGAGGATAACAATTTTGTAAACGTTGAACCGATAAATTGCTTGCCATTATCTGTAAGGATAGATTCGGGCACACCAAACAAGCATAGGATTTCTTCGTTTAAAAATCTAACTGCCGTTTCCGACGTAGCATTTCTCAAAGCTTTTATGATGACAAATTTCGTAAGCTGATCGAGAGCGATTAGTATGTAGATATTTCCGTTTTTAGACCGAGGATATGGTCCAAGGAAATCCATGTAGATGTGTTGGAAAGGACGTTCCACCACGAAGGCCTTCCCCATAGGTTGTCTTAAAATTTGGTTGGAAGCTTTTGACATCTTACATACCTCACAACTACCTACGAAAGACTTAACCTGTGTCGCCATGTTCGGCCAGAAAAATAGCTGTCGGAGCCTGTTAAGTGTTTCACCTACACCGCCATGCGCAGCCCTTGGCGGCCGATGAGCCAAAGTAATCAGTCGATTGGTTAGCTGCGATGGAATCCATAACTTACATCCTAGGTCATCCTCCAGAGGATTTCCTGTGCTGTGTCTGACCTTCTTGTACACAAAATTGTCTGAGACTTGAAGGTCGGGCAGCTGTTCTTTTTGTTTTGTGATGTTGTCAATGATCTTACCATATTCCTCAGATTTAAAACTGGGGTCTGATAGATCTATGTGCAGCACATCAGAAGGACATTTCTTCGAAGAGGCATCTAGGTTCAATTCGTCTGCCGCAAAACTCTAGACAGAGCGTCTGGTACGACATGTTGCGATCCTTTACGATGCTCTATATCGAAGTCATAACCTTGAAGTTTAAGACTCCACCGAGCCAACCTACCGCTGAGGTCCCTTTGATTCATCAACCACCTTAAACTAGCATGGTCAGTCACTACTTTAAAGTGGTATCCCTCTACGTAGGGACGAAATTGTTCTACGCTCATAACAGCAGCCAAGCATTCCCGTTCAGTGACGCTATAATTACACTGGGCTTTGTTCAATTTGTGTGAATAGAAGAAAATAGGACGTTCGTTGCCTTCTTCATCCTTTTGACATAATACGCCACCGATGCCAGTCGATGAAGCATCACACAAAATGATGAAGGGCTTGGTGTAATCGGGGTTCACTAAAACGGGTTCCGAAGTTAGAATATCCTTAATCTTTTGAAAAGACTCTAGCGCTTCATTATTAAAGTCAAATTTAACGTTTTTCTTTAAGGTATTAGTGATAGGGGTGGCAAGAGTGCTATAATCTCTTATGAATCTGCGATACCACCCAGACATGCCAAGGAACCGACGTACCTGTCTTTGATTTTGTGGAACCGGGAAATCTTTAATACCAGAGACTTTTACCGGGTCTGTTTTAAGACACCCATTGCCGATTATGTATCCTAAGTATTTTAGTTCTTTAAAACAGAACTTCGACTTTTCCAGATTAATTGTCAAACCCGCAGCTTTCAGTTTTTCAGCGACGATGTTTAAGAAACGAAGGTGTTCCTCAAAAGTGCGTGTGACTATCAGAAGATCGTCCAAGTAAACAAAAACATTTTCTTTTAATTCGTGAGGTACCACTTTGTCCATTAACTTGCAAAGACGTTGGGGTGCATTGCAAAGGCGAAAGGGCATTACCTTGAATTGGTACAGAGGCCTACCGGGAACCGTGAACGCTGTCATTTCCCGTGAAGATTTCTCCAGCGGTATCTGTAGAAAAGCGTCTTTAAGATCCACACTAGAAATATAGTGGGTATCTGAAATCCGACTAAGCAAACCCTGTATATGAGGCAAAGGATAGGCACTTTTTTCGTCTTTTCGTTAACTTTCCGGTAATCCAGGCACATTCGGTTCTTACCGGGTTTTCGTATCAAGACCACCGGAGAGCTCCATGTTGCTTTCTTCAATTATACCCATGTCAAGTAACCTATCCAATTCCTCATATAATAGTTCTTGTACCGCAGGAGAAACAGGATAGTGTCGCTGTTTTATCGGCTCGGCATCCCCTGTGTCGATTTCATGTTCCTCCAGTGTTGTTTGACCTAAGCCAAGAGTGGCAAAGGACGGGAACATACTGATGGCTGTTTGAAGTTTATTGAATTCTTCTCCCGATAGCTCACGCATCTCTGAAGACGTAATGTTTAAGGAGGATTTTAGAGGTGAAATTTCGGAAATTAAATGAGGAGCTATATTAAAAGACTTCCAAAAATTTATCCCAAGATACAACTGTTGCTGTAGCGAAGGAACTAGATACATTTCTATCTTTTTGGTTATGTTTTTGTAGGTGATATCAGCTACGAATTTACCCGTGATAGGTTGATTACGACCATCCGCTGTTCTAACATTGGACGAGAACCATGAGCAAACAACTTTATGTTTGTTCAGAAAATCATCGCCATCCATGCCCAAGCAACTTATGCTAGCACCACTGTCTAGCAATCCCAACATACTTTCACCAAAAATGTTTACCTTGGCATAGGGGCGAGGATCATCAGAACAACACAAAGTTGTTGCTTCTATACTTTTAAACGCGTTTCTTCTATTTTTCTTTCGTTCTCGGATCCGAGTTATTCTATTGGAAACTGGAGGTTTTGAACTACTGAAAATCCTATCTCTGGCGGCATAATATCTTATTTGTCGTTCGTGAAGACTTTTCAACGGAGGTGAATTCTTAGCTTTCGGAGGTGAAATATCTGTTTCTATCTTTTCTTCATTAACTGGTCTTTTTAAAATCTGTTGTTGAAAATGTCTGTTTTTGCAAACTAGGTGGGAATTATGATCTAATGCAAATCCGGTTTCTGGTCTCGCGAGCAAGCCATCCCGGTCGACGGATTGCTCTTGCGAGAGTTTCCCGCGCATTTAGGACTTGTGCATTGAAGTGAAGTTGTACCTTCTTTTCCGCATCGGTAACAAAACAAGGACCTTTGTGAGTCTGGACACTCCATATAGCCGTGACCTAACTTTTTGCAGTTCCAGCAGGTGTAATTACTGGTATCTCTTTGCATCTGCATGGCTTCCATAGAAACTGTTTCTGGATCTGCGACTACTTCGGCTACCCTATACTCACTAACATTTCTACGAAAGGGTTGACTTACGGTATTTTTAATCTTCTGTTTGTTTTGATCTTTAATGTATTTTTCCATATTACGGCAAACGTAAGCCAATTCATTAAGGCTCTGGGCCCTAAAAGTCAACAACGACTGTTCACGTTTTGTTTGATCAGAATTAGTAATTCATGATTTGGCTTTGGACAAAGCAAACGCATATTCAACTTTTGGAATAGCTAGTGGTGGACTTTTATAGGGTTTTAAAAAAGGAAAAATTAACGCTGTTTTTGTAGATGTCAACAATATACCATGTGTTAAAATACTATGCACAAACTTAACTTTTTATGTATTACCTACGTACCTTAATTGTAATAATTGGGAAAATGACTTTGTTGCGTTAGAAGATGTTTTAAACTTTTCACTTGTCCAAAATGTTTTGCTTATAGGAGACGTTAACGCGAGAGTTGGTACGAACCAAATTATTCCAGCAAATATCCACCCGAATGCAATACCCGCCGATCGATCCTCTAAAGATAAAACAATTAACAAAAAAGGACGTCTGTTTTTAGATTTATGCCAAAATCATGATCAGTTCATCCTTAACGGTTGCTACAATCATGATAGAAAAGGGGAGTTTACTTTTATAGGGGGAGCGGGAAAATCAGTGATTGACTTTTGTGCGGCATCGGTGGAATGGAGGAATCGTATTTTGTCTTTTAAAGTTGACTCACAGATTTTTTCTGATCACATGCCCTTGGTTGTACAATTTACACTTAACAAAACCACAAACTCCAATTACACAGAAATCACCTAACCACCCAAAATTATTTGGAAAGAAAGTCAAAAAGAGAACTACCAAATAAAAATTTTGAATGAACTTCAGAAACTAACTGATACTTCTTTATTTTCCGATACAAGTTCAAGACTAGACTCTCTGTAAATGTATAAAAGCTACCACCAATATAAGAAACAACAAAAAAAAATGTCAACTTCAAACAAAAATGGTTTGATAAAGACTGTTTGAATGCAAGAAATAATTCCTTCGAACTTTTAAATGAAACCAGAAAACAAAACAAAAATTTAAATGAAACAACCACCAAACAGTATATTATCTATACTAATATTATAAATGTGAAAGTAACTCTGTCTGTCTGTCTGTTACTCAATCACGCCTAAACTACTGAACCAATTTGCATGAAATTTGGTATGGAGATATTTTGATACCCAAGAAAGGACATAGGCTACTTTTTACCCCGGGAAAATGACGCATTCCCATAGGAAGATTCAGGTGGGCCGATCGCTTTTACGCCTAAACTACTGAAGAGATTTAAATGAAATTTGGTAAGGAGATAGTTTGAGACTTAAGAAAGGACATGAGTTTACTTTTGACCTCGGGAAAACAACGCATTCCCATGGGAAAAATTACTTTCCAGGGAATCTTATCGCTTTCACTCCTAAATTACCAAAGATTTGAATAATATTTGGATAAAATTGGTATTACGGGAAAACAAAGCATTCCCAACCCTTATGAAATAAGTTGTCGAACATGTTAAACTTATCATACACGTATATTAACGCGGGCTTCGCGCGCCACGTGCCTCAAGCCCTCAATGTTAGACACAAACTGTGGCTCCCACCAAGTTCCACAAATAATAATTTTAAACCTAAACTTTGCTATGCTCAACCTTTCATCGCCAAAGACGAGCCATGTAGTGTAGGTACAACAAATAATTCACTGGGTCTGTCTTCTACTTCTGATAATTCTGTTTCGGCTGTGGCGCGGGCGAGTGCGCGGGTGGGGGTTGCACGCGGTAGAGACGAGGTAGGTGGTGGCGGCGGTAGTTCGGCGCGGGGGAGGACATCACTGAGTGGCTCTACCCGAACGGGCACACACATGAGGGCACACGCCGCCATTGTCGGACGCATGCAAATTACAGAGAAATCCTGCAAGTATTTTATTTGTCGTGTAAATTTAATTGTTTCTTTAATACTTAATGATTTACTCGGTTCGTCACCTAACCTAACCTATGACAATCACACTTAGTATGGTCTCATCCCATTTCGGCACAATTCAAACATACCTACGTACAAAAAAAAATACAGCTCAGGTTTTTCCATACTACTATCCAAAAAAACTATCTAATGCGGACGAAGTCGCGGGTAAAAGCTAGTAGCAAATAAAGCTTACAAGGATTTGTGCAAATCAAAACGCCAGGAATATTATACATCAGTAGCACATGAACTTTCAAATATCAAAGATAGTAAAAGTTTCTGGAATAATATCAAAGAATTGAAAGGATCTAAGCTTATTTGCGGATCAAACTTGAAAGCACGTGTTCTAGCCAATTATTTCAAAAATTTACTCAATCCTGATCCAATCTCCAATCATTTTTCTTTTGCGGAACCTTTAATTTTTGACCAAACTCTCGATTGTCAAATTTCAATAATAGAAATCCAAACTGCATTGCATTACGCAGCGAATAACAAAGCGCCAGGCCCAGATAGAATAAGCAATGAGTTTTATAAAAACGCGCCTGTTGATTTTTTGTATGAAATACTTCACCTTTTTAATAATATTTTCAATACCGGAAAGGTTCCACAAGCTTTTCAAGATTCTCTGGTCTATCCAATTTTTAAAAAAGGCGATGTTAACCTAGCAAATAATTATAGAGGGATATCGTTTATGAATTCTATTGCGAAGATATTTGCATCCGTACTTCTTAGTCGCATCAACATTTGGATAGCAAATAATGAAGTGCTTAGTGAATACCAATCTGGTTTCCGTAAAGGCTACTCCACAGTTGATAACATTTTCACCTTAAACTCAATTTCGCAGTATTTCCTTCGGCAAAAAAGAAGTTTGTACATATTTTTCGTGGACTTTAAAGCTGCTTTCGATTCGATAGACCGACAAGCATTGTTTTACAAACTGTCTCAAAAGGGACTGTCGACTGAAAAATATGTACAAAAACACTCGCTCAGCGGTTTGGGATGGGATAGATATGTCTGAATGGTTTGAGACTACATCTGGCGTCAAACAAGGTTGTCTTTTAAGTGCAGTTCTCTTTGCTATATTCATTGATGATATATCAATGTATCTACCCGCTGGAATAAGTTTTGCAGGTCTAAACGTTAAGGTACTCATGTACGCAGATGACATTGTGCTTTTAGCAGAATCGCCCCAAAGTTTACAACTTATGATGAATAAGCTAGTTGATTTTTGTAGAGCCTGGAAACTAACGGTTAATCTAGAAAAATCTAAAGTAATGATAGTAAGAAATACACAATCAAAACTTAAATTGAATGAAAAGTGGTTCTTTAATGGTGAGGCCATTGAAATTGTGACTGAATACAAATACCTTGGAATACTTTTAAAATCTAATATGAAGTTAACCTCACATCTCGAAAAAAAAAAACTGATAGCATCAAAAAGTATGATTAACGCGTCATGGAAAGATGTTATGAACAGCAAAAATGTACCAACCTCCGCTAAGTACAAGGTATTTGACGCTGTAATGCGATCTGTTATGTGCTACGGCTGTCAAATATGGGGCTATCAGTCACACGAAGAAGTAGAAAAACTTCACCGTTATTTTCTCAAACGGCTTTTCTACCTACCATCCAATATTCCAAACTATGTTCTAGTACTCAAAACCGGCCTTCCTGCTCTGTTTATTCATACTCTAAAACTCCACTTTGACTACATCTTGAAAGTACTGGCATATAGACCAAATAGAATTCAATTGTCAATAGCAAAGTACATCATAGATAACAAAGTGGAGTGGATAGGAGAATGGAGACAATGGGCAACGACTTGTGGAATTGAGCTAAATTTCCAATATACTAATTTAATCATACTAAAGGAACAACTCTACGGGTTATTACAAATAAGAGTGCATCCACTACACATTGTACCCTTTGCAATTTGAATTCAAAAGAAGATACTTTTCATTTTTTATCAATATGCCCAGTTTATAAAGAACTTAGAGTCCTCTATTTTGGCAAACCTACTCTAACTATGGAGCAAACTTTGACAATTTTAAATGGTGAAAATTGGAAAAATCTATCCAATTATCTTGAAAAATCAATCTGTTACAGAGAAATGATTATAACAGAATTTTCTTAATACTCAAATTAAAAACAGTACAATTATATATTATGTTTTTTCTAATTACTATTATATATTATTGTTGTATATTATATATTATTATATTATTATTTAAAATATCTGAAATTTTGTTTTAACTAAACTAAAAGTCTTTACATAACGCTTAATTTTTAATGAGTTCAAATACCCTTTATTTTTGTTTTAGTTAGACTAAAAGCTCTTCATTTTTGTAATCTTGAATCCAAGTTTTACTTAACTCTAATTTTGATTTTGCCAAACTAAAAGCTGTTTATTCTTTTGCCTAAAAATTATGTATTAATTATTAAGTAATTTATTTTTGTTTTAGCTAAACTGAAAGCCCTATTTGCATCTTTATATAATTTTTGCAATTGTTCATTTACATTTTGTTATTTGTTTGTTCTTCTTTGAACATAATTTGAAAACACATAGTCAATCTGGCAGACGGCATTGCCACCGCCAAAACACTTTTATTACCAAATTTATATTCCAATCAAATGTAACCGAAACTATTGTATTTAACAATTTTAAGTAATAAAACTTATCTATCTATCTATCTATCTATCATATTCAACTTTTGAATAGCCAAAAAAAAATAGTCAAAGCTTTCGTTAGGTTGCTGACGACGTTCGTATAATTTCATTGAAAGCTCAGCATCAGTCTCAAGAGACCGAAACTGTTCTATCAATGCATACCTAAGTCCAGGCCAATCTATTCTAGGATTGGGTTTACGGAAAACCCAATACCAATCTTCAACTTGTCCAGTTATGAAATGGTGAAAACTCGCTACAACCTCAGGCCATGATGACAGATATGTTTCCTTTAAAATCTCTAACTTAAAAAGAAAATCATCAACCGTCATTTTGATATTATCATATTTCAAACCCCACTTGTGGTAAGCGAGAAATTTATAATTGGAACCAGAATTATAATTCTGTCGTGATTGACTGGGTTGTTGGTTAGTGCAGGTGTCATCTAAATTCATGTTTCTGATACGCGTCAGAAACTCGTCTGCATTGGGGTTTAGACTTGGGTAATTTACTCTGGAGGCTGAGTCAGTAATATTATGAGCAGTAACATTGGGTTCTGTAGCTGGAGGAGCTCGCCTGTGGACTTCATATTCGCTTGGAACCGAAGGAGTTGTTTGTCTTAGGGTTTCTCGGATGATCTCCGCCATTTGATTTTTCATTTCGACCCTATTGGCTTCTAATTCTTTGCGGATAACCTGCAGATCCTTTGACCTACTAACTCCTACCGAAGCAGTTACAAGACCCTGAATGTAAGCTGGTAAGTCTAGTTCGTCCTGGTTGTTTAATGGCTGGGTAGGCGGTATCCAACTATCCCTATTTCTAAGAACGGCTTGAGATCCCATTGGTACGTCTGGGTTGGCATTCTTTGCAGATGGGTCTCCTTCTGGAGGGGCTTGATTTGGGGGAACAGTGGGCGGTGATCTTAATCCTAAGTTGTGTATATCCGGGTTGGAATTACTAGCCATGGCTTCGAGTGGAATGCTTATGTTGTTAGAACCACGAATTGCTTTATTGTACCCGCGACCACGTTGTTTTTGACCTGATCCGCGCCCACGGGTGTTAAGACTGGATCCACGACCACGAAGAGATTGAATGGGTACCTGACCACGAGAAGAACGTAAATTATGTGATTTTATATCCTCACCCGAAGACATAAGGTTATTGAACAAACGTGAGCTTTTAAACCTTTTTAATAATAAAAACCAGATCGAAAAGAAATAAAATAAGAAAACTTAAACTAAACTAAATTACTTAAAGAAAAATTCAAAGAAAAATCAAAAAGGATTATACCAAAAGGAAATTTGAAAAAAAATAAAGGAAGAAAATTCCAATTGCTAAAAAAAACTTGAACTAAATCAAAAAAATTGAAATTTTGAAACTAATAAGCAAATGATTTAATTGAACTTAGAAACAAACGATAAAAAAAAATCTATCAAAAGAGAAAAAGTATTTGTTTGTGAAAATGGTTCTGAAATATGTCTGGTGGATGTGACGGATCAAGGTAAGTATCTAAAGATCGAATAAAAGTTTTTCTGTTATAATATACTCACTTGGAATTTCTGTATGGAAGCTGGAAATAAGTTTGTGTTATAAAACACAAAACTTACTTGACTGTTACAATATACAGGGGTAATTTTTATAACAAATCTGAGAAAACGAAACAACTCGCTACGGACATAGTATGTGACTACCAAAGCTCATACTATCGGTCGACATTGCTTCTTTCTTTAAAATAATTCAAAAGAATAATCTGCACAACTATAAATTCGGCTGAACCAACAGATACGGATGCAAAACTAATCGATTGTAAATTCTGGTTATGTCAGATATTGATTTTGATTTAAATGTATGATTGTCGCAACAGGCTAAACAGGGAAAAGACTTCAAACCCATTTACTGGACGTCGGAATGGGGGGGTTCTTGCCTTCGTAACGCTGAACGTTTGTTACGTATTTCCATGCCGGGGTAGATATAAAAAAAAAGTTCGGGTTCAAAAAAAGGAGCCCAAATTCGTCCTGATATAAAACTGGTTACTCGACAAAAGGGTCCAAGGAGGAGAGAGCCCGATGGTATTGCCTCTCAGAGGGAAAGCCCACCCACGTATCATAAAAGATACGACCATGGCTGATATGTCCTCGATTTTATATCAGCCCCTAATCCAGAGACTACCTACATATCAACTCATCTAGAAAAACAAAACTCAAAATTCAATTTACATTTTTTTTTTTTTTTTTTGACTTGACAGTACTCGGTCTTATTTGTTTACCTTGTGTCACCGCCACATCCACCTAAATCTTAACTTACACGAACTCCATATTACCAATTCACCGATGTTGCTTGAAAATAATTTCCGAAAAAAAAAATAAATTAATGAATCCCATCAGAGGATCCAATGAAAGGACTGTTTTACCGTTTTTTTTCACAAATAGTATCCTAAAGGATAAATTTTATTCATAACCAAAAAGATGAAAATTACATCAAACAAACTAAGCGAAATAAAAATATAATCTCGATAATACAAACAAAAATATTATGAAAAAAAAAATCAATCGAACTAAAAACCAACCGTCGCTCGATAATAATGATGTAAGTATGTATAGGCATCTAACCATAAGTAATATTTTTTTTGTATCCAAAATTCCTTCAAGTTATATTAATTATTTTATTTTATTTTTTTTTAGGAACTTTTAATTGTGAAATCTTATCAAACCAATAATTTTCGTAAACCATATAAAAAAAAGAAATTAATTAATGAAAGCGTATATTTTATTTCGACGCAGACTGTAAAAAAAATTTTAAGTAAATGTCTCGTATTTTCGTTTGTTTGTTTTTTTGGGTATTGCTATATAGGTATGTATGTATGTACATATGCAAAATATTAATTGATCAAGTAAAATATAGCATACACTTAGGATAAAATTAATAGTTTTAATTAATTTAATTTAATGAAATTACTTTTTCTTTATTGAAATTTTTGCAAAAAAATGGAAAAAATTATTATTCAAAAAAAAATGTATGACTTTATATACATAATATTAATTATTTATTTATTTAATAAGTGTCTAATCGCTTCGTAGTTCACCACGTAAATTAGTATGTACTCATGTAACTGGTCAAGGTATACACGTTGCATACCCACAGGCTTACTTTCGCTCTTTCTTTTTTTTTTGTCTGTATGTATTTTTTTTAAGGAAAATTTTTTGTAGAACCATTTGATTTTATATGTCCAAATTGAAAGTTTAAAGATACAATTTTAACGAAATGACTTACCCAATTTTACTTTTCCTGTGGGGAGGTGCACCGCTCCATAGGTTGATTGTGCCATTGTATGTACATATGTACTTATGTAGGTATATCTGCAAAACACAAACTTTAAAAATGAACACTAAACCAAAATCACTACCCTTTTTTCCCGGAGAGAATTTCCTCTCTTTTTTTCCAATAACAGATAAATTGATTTTTTTGCACTTAATTTTTTTTTGGTTAGATTCAAATTTAAACACGACGATTAATAAATTATGGTGAACTTATGGTGAACCCGGAAGGATAGAGGTGAATTATTATTAGGGATATTATTCAAAAACTAGGGAAATTATATAAAAAAAAAACTACATAATGAGACGATAAACAAAATACATAATTTAATAACTCAGGAAGTGATGTAGGTGTGGTGAGGAAGCCGATGATGAGGTGGTGAGAAATTCTCGCTTAAACCGTAGGTACAGTCTGCACTACTGTTTTGGGTACAGTTTGTACTTAACACGTTTCTGGAAGATTTCTTCTAACGATGATGACGGCTGCTGGGTATTGGTTTTGGGTTCGTCTGTGGGTGCTCCTGAGTCGTAGGCGAAGTTGGTGTTGTCGACTTTGTTTTTGGGGGTGCTTTAGAGCACAGTTTTGCACTTTCTTTCGTTTTGTGGAGATTTGGGTGCTTGGGCTGTTTTTTTTTTGTTTAGTATTTTTTTTCGCACGTTAGTTTTTTTTTTTTCATTTTCAATAGGGTAATTTATTTTTTTTTTGTTTTGCATGTACGAATATGTAGGTATTATAGGTTTTCTTTTCTACAATTATATTCTTTTTTTACGGTTTTTGTATGGACTTTTATTTTATTTTTCACACGATCTCGGCACGTGCATTTTCGGAATTTTTTTTATTAGTTTTAAGTTAATTAAATTAACAAACTTCTAACACGAATTTTTTTGTATTATTATTTTAGTGTTCCGGTAACAAAAAATTAAGACAAACGTGGAAAATCACAATAATATATTCATATATTTTATATAATTTTTTTTTTCAAACAAATTTAAATATCGGGTGATTTTTTTGAGGTTAGGATTTTCATGCATTAGTATTTGACAGATCACGCGGGATTTCAGACATGGTGTCAAAGAGAAAGATGCTCAGTATGCTTTGACATTTCATCATGAATAGACTTACTAACGAGCCACGCTTGCAAATCATTGAATTTTATTACCAAAATCAGTGTTCGGTTCGAAATGTGTTTCGCGCTTTACGCAAATTTTATGCGTTTTTTTTTTTAAAAAAGTTCTCAAGCTCTTAAAAAATCACCCATTATATTAAACAATGTCCTCTTTTCAATGGAGGACAATAAATACATAATGGGTGATTTTTTAAGAGCTTGAGAACTTTTTTTTTTAAAAATCCTAACCTCAAAAAAATCACCCGATATAATGACTGACGAGAGCGACCCGGGCAAAAGATTGACATAAAAGAGGCTGACGTTTGGCAGTCACTCCTTTTTATAGTCAGATGGCAACCCTCAGTGTGTCAGTCATTTTAGGCGAGCGAGCGTTTAAAACATGGCGCCGGAAGCAATTCCGGAAGACCTTTTCCCGACCGTATTTTTGACCAAAACATAAAACTTTTTATTTTAAAAATCATTTTTATTTTTTTAATAAATATATGTGAAAAAAGTTAAATTTTCTGGTCAAAGCCGGCGCAGAAAATTCATCCGGAGGCACTTCCATTGCAGAATACATTGATGCTTTGCAAATGTATTGGTTCTCATTTAATCAGTATATTGCCATCTCAATTTTATCTCTCTTAAGCCAACTCTCTTTTAAAGTAAATGCTTGCATTGACCGCTCTTCAAGATCCTCTTAACTCACCACACTCACATTCACCTCCATCTTCAGCAACGCCGCTGTATTGTGTTAAGGTTTTAAAATAATTAACTTAACTTGAATGGAATTGAAAGAACAGAAGGTTCGAATATTGGCTATGTGTCTACCGGATGATCTCAACTTTACCGACGGTTGGTTTAAAAAAAAAAGGAAATATAGTGCAAGGAAATGAAAAGCGTTTCCTACAAGATACAATTTTGCTTTTACTCAAGCAAAAAATTCAATTCTTCAATTCTAAATACCACTAAAATACTATAATTCTTACAATAATTTCATGTATCTACCCTTATTCCATTGCAAAATCAAATACAGTTAATCGTTTTCACTATTAACAATCAAACTTTAAACTCGATCATTTAAATACCGAAGAAAAATCTTATATTATCAATATATGCTAAAGGTTCCGTAATATATTTACTTAGAGGGAAATGCCCTCACTTCTGCAACAGCTATTGAGTATAAAATAGTAAGAAATTATTCAGGACCTATAGCGGCGAAGTCTAAAGAGAAGCAGTGGTTTATATTTCTGCTAATAATTTTTCAAACGAAAATATTCATACGGATGCTATATTATCGAATAAAATTAGCCATGAAATAATACAGAATGTATCACAATAGTTATGTATATTTAAATTATAAAACAATCAGAAAAAACAAACAAGTATTTAGGTTAGGTTGGAGTGGCTGTCTAGATGTCATTGACTCACTTAGACCTCAAGGGTCCCTTGTGATACCATACCACTAATGAGGTTACTCATGGGAGAGTAATGAATTTAAACAAACCATTTTGTGCTTTCAATAAAGTTAGAGAAACATTTTGTGTCAATCGTTGCCAGTTCACTGGTATTATCGAAGAAGGGATTACCGAGAAAGCTATTCCTTCTAATGGAGAGTGCTGGACATGTACATAGAAGGTGTTGGACTGTTTCCTCTTCCTCCTCGTCCATGCAGCTTCTACAGAAGTCATTTGTGTAGACCCCTAGCCTCAGAGCATGTCTTCCTGTCCTGTTATTACTCCAATTGTAGAGCTTATATTTTGTCTGTTCAGGGATATCAAGCCTTTTGACCGATTTAAGTCTATGCTTGGCCATATTTGCTTGGTTGCTAGGTAGGTGGTATTCTGTGACCATCTAGCATTTGTTGCTTCTAGAGCAAATTGTTTGAGAAGATATTTGCATGTAGCAAGTGGTGTTCCTATGTTATGTTTTTGCCTAACATTAGGCAGAAGTGTTCCGTTTTTGGCGAGCTCATCGGCTTTGCAATTTCCCGGAATGTCCCTGTGGCCCGGCACCCAAATGAGGTGAATATTAAACTGTTCTGTCATCTCATTCAGAGATGATCGACAATCGTGGACTACTTGAGAGTTTGTGAAGACAGACGCGAAAGATTTAAGAGCGGCTTGGCTGTCCGAGAAGATTCGTATATCCTTGCAAGATATAACGTTTTCTTTGAGCCAGGATAGTGCCTCTTTAATCGCCATTACTTCTGCCTGGAATACACTACATTGATTGGGAAGTCTGTATGATAGACTGAGATTCAGTTGTTCCGAATAGATACCACTTCCAACTCCGTAATCGGCCTTTGAACCGTCTGTATAGAAGTGTACCGCATTGTCTTCCAGGGGTCCCTCTTCTTCCCAGGAGGATCTTGAAGGGATGGACACATGGAAGCTTTTACCGAATACCATTTTAGGGGTGGTATAGTCTAAGCGATCTGGGATAGATCTGAAATTGTCTAGAATGGTAGTATGTCCAGTATTGTTACTGTTCCATTGAGAGGTGGCTCTAAGCCTCAAACATGAGTTGGCTGCCACCATTTTGGAGAAGATGTCAAGAGGTGTTAGGTTTGAAAGCACATCCAGGGCTGCGGTTGGTGTTGAGCGAAGTGCTCCTGTGATGCACATACCTGCTGACGTCTGGACTTTGATGAACTTATTTAGATTTACCATCTTGTCCAGTGCGATCCACCATACGACAACTCCATAAATGAGTATCGGTCGATTACCGAAGTGTATAGCCAGTGGGTTATTTTTGGGGAGAAGCCCCATTTTGATCCTATGGCCTTTTTACAAGTAAAAAGCGCTACAGTAGCCTTTTTTACTCTTTCATCAATATTTGCCATCCAATTTAGTTTTTTGTCTAAAATGAGGCCTAAATATTAAGCTTGGTCGGAAAACCTTAATGGTATTCCTTTAATCTTGGGTGGGCTGATCTGAGGAATTTTGTACCTTCTCGAAAAGAGTACTAGTTCTGTTTTATGTGGATTGACGTCCAAGCCACATTGCTTAGCCCATTTTGTTAGCCTATTCAAGGCATTTTGTAGGAGTTCCGAGAGAACTTGGGGGTGTTTCCCTGATACAGATATTGCAACGTCGTCAGCATAGGCAATCACCCTGAAACCCTCTGCTTCCAATGATGTTAGTAGGTCGTTTACTATCATGTTCCATAAGAGAGGCGAAAGGACCCCAACTTGGGGGGTACCTCGATTCACCGATCTGTTGGTAGTAAAACTTCTCATGCTAGAAGTTATTGTCCTGCTTTTGAGCATGAGACTAATAAGATCTATGAGTGATTTCTCTAATTTCAGCTTATCCATTGCTGTCGTGATCGCCTGGTAACTGACGTTGTTGAAAGCTCCTTTAATATCTAGGAAAGCTACTAGGTTATATTCTTTGTATTTGAGGGAATAATCAATACTACATACAAGTGAATGAAATGCTGTTTCTACTGATTTTCCCTTAGAGTAAGCATGTTGAGCTGTGGAAATGAGACATGGTTTTAAGTAATGTCTGATGTAAATTTCAATCAATCTTTCCAAGGTTTTAAGAAGGAAGGATGATAGGCTGATTGGTCGTAGATCTTAGGGGTTAACGTGGGAGGGTTTCCCTGCTTTTGGAATGAAGACTACTTTTGCCATTCTCCAGGCTTTGGGAATATATCTCAACCTTAAACAGTTTGTCAGAATGATTTCCAATGGTGGAATGATCATGTCTGAGCATTTTTGTAGTTCGGCCGGAATGATTCCGTCTGGTCCTGGAGATTTGTATGGATCAAAGCTATCTATGGCCCATTATAGTTTTTCGCGCGTTATTCGATCAACTAAATCGCTTGTAGAAGCTTGAGACTCCGATATTGAGTCGTTAAGTATGTTAGAGCTACCTGGAAAGTGGGTGTCTAATAACAGATTAAGAGATTCTTCATCTGTGATAGTCCACGTGCCTGCTTCTGTCTTTAAAGCACTGGGTATTGTTGGACTTTTTGAGAGAATTTTCCTGAGTCTTGAGGCTTCTGAAGTATTTTCTATTTTACAACAGAAGTTTCTCTAAGAAGACCTCTTACTCTTCCTTAATTCTTTTTTATATTGCTTTAGAGCTTGTTTGTATAAGTCCCAGTCAGAAGGAGATCTAGTGTACTTAGATCTATTGAAGAGTTTGCGACAGCTCTTTCTGAATGGTTCTAGTTCTTTACGCCACCAATGAGGTTTCTTTTTACCCCTTAAAATGGTTACAGGGCATGAAGTTCTCATTGATTCATTGAAGGTTTCGGTGAGATGCAGTGTTACCGCTGGGATTTTTGAAAAGGTCGCAAAAAAAAGGGTCAAATGAAAAAAAAAGTCGCATTTAGATTTTTTTTAATACATACCTAAATCAAACGAAATCTGTATAAATTGGAAAAAAAAAATGAGTTGTTTTTTAGTTTTTTACTAGGCATACCGTCTAAAGAAAAATAAATTCTTATACTAGTATTCAATACATTCGATTTATATCACACACGTCCCTTTTTTTAATAAATACGTTAAAGTGTATATGTAGCAATATAACATTAAATAACAATAACATTCAATTCAGTCGATTTAAGTTATATTAACTCAAGTTTTAAAGTTAAACTTAAAAATAAATAAATTCATATTCTATTCAGTTCTTTTGAAATACAAAAATTAAGGTACATTTTAGGAATTTATATTATTTATAAATATTGGACTTTTACATTTACATTATTTTTAAAATATGAGTCATTATTTGTTTGTGATTAATTTACGGTAGCTTTTTATAAGCTCCTCTGAAGGTTTCCATTCATCAAGAGTTTACTTTTCTAAAATATTTGCTGCAGAGAACATTGCATTACATGTTTCCACACACAGGCGCGGCGGTTTGTTAATCTATTTTTTAAAATTGTTAACTTAGAAAAAACCCTTTCACCACACGCACTGCTGTGTGGAAGTGTGAAAATATTTTTTACAAAGGAGTAAAAGTTGGCAGTTCCAAAAAACTTTCATAATTCTTTTCATGAATTTTGAATTCTAAAAACTTGTATTCTTCAATTACTTTTTCAGGTTGAATTATAAGGTGTTGATAATCTGATACTAGATCATCATAATTAAACTCTTCGCCTAGTTTGATTGCTTGAGGATCCAAGTGCCTCAAAACCGAAAACTTCCTATCATTAGTATCAAACCTTGAAATAATTTGCCTGCAAATTAGTTGGTAATAAATAAGAATTTTACTTCTTATATTTTCAATATCCGAACTGGAAATACTTTCTTGTTTTATATATGTTTCCGCTTCATTCCCTATGTAAATATCACTTACAATTTTTATATTTTTTGGGTCTATAAAATTAATCTCTTTAATTTTAGTGCGTAGTATATATTCTTTTGTTAAAAAATTTTTGTACATCATAATCAAAATGTCTTTAAATGAAATGGTTAAGTGAATTTGAATTGTGGAAATGAATTTTTATGCTAGAATAGCAAGATTTCGATTCTGAGCGAACGTGATCGAGTCGACCCAAACAATTTTAACTTGATACCATTTTATAGATTGAAATTATGTGTGACAGTGTTAGTTATGTTCTTATTTCAATGGAAGTTTGGAAATTTTGTATGAATTAAGAAAATAACTTATCGTTTCAATGTATTTTTCTAGAGATGGGGTCAAAAAAGTTGCATAATTTTTTAAAAAGGGTCAAAATAGACAATTTTTTAAAAAGTCGTATCATGGTCGCATGAGGCACAAAAAAGGGTCAAAATGCGACTAAAGTCGCATAGCGGTAACACTGGTGAGATGATTCACAGAAAGGTCTAGTTCATCTTTACTGGAGGAGCTTTTAAGAAGGTTGTGATCAAGTAGTTGTGCTAGTACCTCCCTATATCGTTCCCAGTTTGTATTACGGTAATTGCGAAAACCCTTAGATATATTTGCCACATCTTTGAGCTCAAACTGAATGTATTTGTGGTCAGAGAAGGAATTCTCTTTTGAGACATGCCAGTTTGAAATCAGACTGTGGATCGAGTCAGAGGTAAGTGTAATATCAAGTACCTCTTTCCTATTCTTGGTTACAAAAGTGGGTTCATTACCAATATTACTTATGAGTAGGTTAGTGCTTAGTAAGTAATCAAATAAGGACTCACCTCTCTCATTTATATCAGAGATACCCCATACCGTGTGATGGGCGTTAGCGTCCGAACCAATTAGGAGACCAACTTTTTTCGATTGCGCGTCCGCAATTGCCTTCCTCAAGGTGTCACCTGGAATTGGGCTGTCGTGGCCAAGATATGAGGATATGAGCCAGTAGGTGGCTTTATCCGTTGTTAAGACAGCGGTAGTGGTGTCCTTGTCGCTGTAATTGGGGAGTAAAAATACATTTAAGTCATTTTTTACTAACATGCATGACCTTGGCTCACCTTTCTCCGAACAAGTATTTAGTTTTTTGAATTAAATCAAAAAATGTTTTTATTAATTATAAAAGAAACGTGTTGCTTTATTTAAGTCAATTAAAATAATGAAAAGATTTTAGAGAACAAATAATAATAAAAACAAATTACGATATCATCTTGATTATAAGAAGCAAAGTAAATATTAAAAGGTGTTGTAATAAACTAAATTATTTAATGTGAAAGATGTAGTTGTTTATACCGCCACAAGTATTTCATTTAAAAAAATATATTTCTATAAGAAAACCTTCTTACTCAGATTTCTTTTATAAAATACAAAACTTCCGTATTCAATTGGAACACGAATCTTTTTATCCATAGCAATTCCAAGCGATTAATTCAATCAATTCAAATATAAAAAAGAGGCTGGGATGCGCCCACACTGATAATTTCCCATCCCGTCTGTCGATTTGTCTTGCTTAAAAGTTTGTAGGTTTTCGTGTTTTGTTAAAAAAGTTGTCAGTTGAATTATTCTTAAAAATTTCAAAATTACCAACAATATTTTGCATATAATGAAATAGTTTTATTTCAAAATCTATAGTTTTGTTAACGAGATTTTTAGTCGAAAACCATTTTTTTACCAATTTTAGTAGCATTTCTTTTTCTTTCTTATTTCTTATATAAACAAATACAAATTGGATGAATGAAATTAATTTGAAGTCAATATCTTCTATTGTTCACGAGATATCGAGAACCGAAAATCAATTTTTACAAAATTTGCGTACTATTTTTTGTGTATATTTTATTTTTTTTTTTTTGGAAAAAAACGGACTGTTGGATTCTTATAAGAAAATTACTGAATGTCGAAAACAGTATTTTCTGTGAGATAAAATAAATTTAAAGCCAATATTTTTAATTTTTGAAAAGATATTTGAGTCGAAAGTAAATTTTTACCAAGTTTTAGTATTGTTTTTTTTTTTAGGTTTTTATTTTTTGTAAACAAAATTGTCAATTCGACCGAATTTTACCGACTGTTGGAAACAATATTTCTTATACGATAAAATTAGTTTGAAGCCAATATTTTTAGTTTTTGAAAATGTATCGAAAATCAATTTTTAACAACTTTTATTAATTTTTTTTATAGGTTTTTATTTTTTGTAAAAAAATGTTAATTTGATTTTTCTCAAAATTTTACTGAATGTTGGCAACAATATTTCTTATAAGTAAGAATAAGTTTAAAGCCTATATCTCAAAGTTTTGAAAAGATATTTAAGTCGAAAATCAATTTTTACCACCTTTTGTTAATTTTTTGTTAGGTTTTTATTTTTTATAAAAAAACTGTCAATTCGATTTTTCTCAAAATTTTTCCGAATGTTGAAAACAATATTTCTTATAAGATAATATTTGAAAGCCATAATCTAAAATTTTTGAAAAGATATTTGAGTTGAAATTCAATTTTTACCAACTTTTGTCAATTTTGTTTAGGTTTTTAATGTTTTGTAAAAAAAACTGTCAATTCGATTTTTCTCAAAATTTTACCAGATGTTGAAAACGTTATTATTCGTTGCACAAAATTGTTTTGGAGATAAAATCATTTTTTGTTTTTACCGAATACCATTTTAGGGGTGGTATAGTCGAAGCGATCTGGGATAGATCTGAAATTGTCTAGAATGGTAGTATGTCCAGTATTGTTACTGTTCCATTGAGAGGTGGCTCTAAGCCTCAAACATGAGTTGGCTGCCACCATTTTGGAGAAGATGTCAAGAGGTGTTAGGTTTAAAAGCACATCCAGGGCTGCGGTTGGTGTTGAGCGAAGTGCTCCTGTGATGCACATACCTGCTGACCGCTGGACTTTGATGAACTTATTTAGATTTACCATCTTGTCCAGTGCGATCCACCATACGACAACTCCATAAATGAGTATCGGTCTGATTACCGAAGTGTATAGCCAGTGGGTTATTTTTGGGGAGAAGCCCCATTTTGATCCTATGGCCTTTTTACAAGTAAAAAGCGCTACAGTAGCCTTTTTTACTCTTTCATCAATATTTGCCATCCAATTTAGTTTTTTGTCTAAAATGAGGCCTAAATATTAAGCTTGGTCGGAAAACCTTAATGGTATTCCTTTAATCTTGAATGGGCTGATCTGAGGAATTTTGTACCTTCTCGAAAAGAGTACTAGTTCTGTTTTATGTGGATTGACGTCCAAGTCACATTGCTTAGCCCATTTTGTTAACCTATTCAAGGCATTTTGTATGAGTTCCGAGAGAACTTGGGGGTGTTTCCCTGATACAGATATTGCAACGTCGTCAGCATAGGCAATCACCCTGAAACCCTCTGCTTCCAATGATGTTAGTAGGTCGTTTACTACCATGTTCCATAAGAGAGGCGAAAGGACCCCAACTTGGGGGGTACCTCGATTCACCGATCTGTTGGTAGTAAAACTTCTCATGCTAGAAGTTATTGTCCTGCTTTTGAGCATGAGACTAATAAGATCTATGAGTGATTTCTCTAATTTCAGCTTATCCATTGCTGTCGTGATCGCCTGGTAACTGACGTTGTTGAAAGCTCCTTTAATATCTAGGAAAGCTACTAGGTTATATTCTTTGTATTTGAGGGAATAATCAATACTACATACAAGTGAATGAAATGCTGTTTCTACTGATTTTCCCTTAGAGTAAGCATGTTGAGCTGTGGAAATGAGACATGGTTTTAAGTAATGTCTGATGTAAATTTCAATCAATCTTTCCAAGGTTTTAAGAAGGAAGGATGATAGGCTGATTGGTCGTAGATCTTAGGGGTTAACGTGGGAGGGTTTCCCTGCTTTTGGAATGAAGACTACTTTTGCCATTCTCCAGGCTTTGGGAATATATCTCAACCTTAAACAGTTTGTCAGAATGATTTCCAATGGTGGAATGATCATGTCTGAGCATTTTTGTAGTTCGGCCGGAATGATTCCGTCTGGTCCTGGAGATTTGTATGGATCAAAGCTATCTATGGCCCATTGTAGTTTTTCCCGCGTTATTCGATCAACTAAATCGCTTGTAGAAGCTTGAGACTCCGATATTGAGTCGTTAAGTATGTTAGAGCTACCTGGAAAGTGGGTGTCTAATAACAGATTAAGAGATTCTTCATCTGTGATAGTCCACGTGCCTGCTTCTGTCTTTAAAGCACTGGGTATTGTTGGACTTTTTGAGAGAATTTTCCTGAGTCTTGAGGCTTTTGAAGTATTTTCTATTTTACCACAGAAGTTTCTCCAAGAAGACCTCTTACTCTTCCTTAATTCTTTTTTATATTGCTTTAGAGCTTGTTTGTATAAGTCCCAGTCAGAAGGAGATCTAGTGTACTTAGATCTATTGAAGAATTTGCGACAGCTCTTTCTGAATGGTTCTAGTTCTTTACGCCACCAATGAGGTTTCTTTTTACCCCTTAAAATGGTTACAGGGCATGAAGTTCTCATTGATTCATTGAAGGTTTCGGTGAGATGATTCACAGAAAGGTCTAGTTCATCTTTACTGGAGGAGCTTTTAAGAAGGTTGTGATCAAGTAGTTGTGCTAGTACCTCCCTATATCGTTCCCAGTTTGTATTACGGTAATTGCGAAAACCCTTAGATATATTTGCCACATCTTTGAGCTCAAACTGAATGTATTTGTGGTCAGAGAAGGAATTCTCTTTTGAGACATGCCAGTTTGAAATCAGATTGTGGATCGAGTCAGAGGTAAGTGTAATATCAAGTACCTCTTTCCTATTCTTGGTTACAAAAGTGGGTTCATTACCAATATTACTTATGAGTAGGTTAGTGCTTAGTAAGTAATCAAATAAGGACTCACCTCTCTCATTTATATCAGAGATACCCCATACCGTGTGATGGGCGTTAGCGTCCGAACCAATTGTTGTAAAGTGCGTACTTCACAACATTCCCTCATCATCCTTTCTTATCCCGCTACAATTCAACCCATTGCCACTTCAAATTCCCTCAGTCATAATTTCCTTTGATTGACCAATTCAACCCATTGCCACTTCAAATTCCCACAGTCATCATTTCCTTTTGATTTGATTGACCAATATCCGACCCACTTATAATTCCCATATTCATCATTTCCTTTTAATTACCTACAAAAACTCCATTCAACTCCAATGTTGTCAACCACGCGATCAACGATCGCTCCACTTAAACCAAACCCATTCACTTTTTCAATCCATTAAACTTCTCCAATTTCTTTGCCTGCTACACTGAAACCAAACCCAAAATTCCCAGTTCATCGTTTTCCATTTCCTTTATTCAACAATCAATGCACTCCCTTTTCAAACCCATTAAACGTGCATTGAACCCTATAGCAACCACAAACAAGCACACTTGTGCTCATGTTGCATTTTTCTGTTTCGTCGTGTCGGGTGACGAGCCATCGACGTTTTACTCTGTATCTTGAATTCGGATCGTTCGGTCGTCTTACTATATCTTTTCTTGGACTTCGTTTTCGATAATTATAAATTGTGCTAATTCTTTTGAAATGTATAATTCTTAAAAATAAATCTGTTAATCTTGTCAATCGTTAAGACTAATTGTTAAGACTAAATTGTTAATACTAAAGTAATTCTTAGACTTAAATATATATTATAAAAAGTGAAAATAAAGAAAAAACAAAAAGGTACACTTCTGTTACCGAAAACAATACGTCTTTTTTATTTTAAGAAACTTGACACAAGAAAAAACATAACACGAATTTACAGGAAAAAACCCAACTGAGAATCGTGCAGCTCAGAAAAATAAATATAGCACAACAAAAAATTGGTGTCAGATGTGGGGTTTGCCTGGAAAGTGTTTAGTGCCAAGTGATACTCCTTACAAACAAACAAAAAAAATATAACAATCGAATCAGTTTAAAAAAAAAAAAAAAAAAATCATTGAAACAGTGAACAAAAAAAAAAAAAAAAGTCTGATTATCTTAAAAAACTAATACAAACAAAATAAAAACAAGTGAAACCTACAAACTACAGAAACAATAATAAAAGACTATTAATCATCTTTAAACCAACTACCATCTCTATCATTCATCTTTAATCCAACCATTATATATCAACCATTCATCTTTAAACAACTTACATCTTTACCCACCAGCATACTAATTCTTATAGAGGCAAGAAAAAGAAAATTATTTCAAAAAAAATTATATTGTAAACAAAAATATATATATTTTATTACTTTTATCACTTAATTTACTTCTATCAACTAATATAATTTATTATTATCATTACTTTATCAACCTAAAATTTTATGAATTCGAATTAATTTTTTTTTAATACTTATGATTATAATATAATCAGTTTATGTCCGAAAGTAAGACTATAGAAATATCCGACTGCGAAGAATCCGATTCTAGTACTGTCGAAAACTCCTCTTCCTCTGAGACCTCTAATTCTATTCTTGAAACCGAAACAGAAATGGCTCCAAAACTCGACCGATCTTTCGCTCTAAAATTAATCCCCGAATTTGATGGGAACAGAGCAAATTTACACAAATTCCTAAATGCGTGCGATTTGATATCCGAAGATATCACCACTGCCGAAATTCCTATCCTTCTCCTAATTATTAAAACTAAACTTACTGGCCCAGCTTACAATATAGTCAAATACACAGAATTCACCACCTGGGAATCCCTTAAGGAAAAACTAGTTCAACAATTTTTAGAAACCAAATCTCTGTCCCAACTCCAATTAGAACTGATACACATAAAGCAAAGAACAAACGAGACAGTGCGTGCTTATTCCAATAGATTGGAACAGACTTTAGCTAATTTGAATGATGCTTGTATAGCTAGTGAAGGCGCCGAAAGTTCAAGTGTTATTATCAATCTCAACAGTAAAACAGCTCTAAAGGCTTTTGAGAGAGGTCTTAATCCTAAAATAAGCCTCATCATCAAAGCTTCTAGATTTACTACCCTGACGGAAGCCATAGAAGCTGCCGTACTAGAAGAAAAAAGTGCCTTTTCATATAATAACCAAACTACCTTATATAACCCGTTTCAATCAAAACTTAAAAATCCAATCTCTTGTAATTTTTGTAAGAAAACTGGTCATAACGTCGAACAGTGTTATCTAAAGAAAAATAAGGAACAGCTTCCTTCATTCAAAAGTGAGGTAAGGAAAGTAACTATTACTTGTAGTTACTGTAAGAATCTCGGGCATCATATAAACGAATGTCGAAAAAGGGAATATAATAATAATAAAAAAAATAATAATAATACTAATTCTAATTCTAATTCAAATTCCTCCTCAACTGTAAACAAACATTCGGAAAACCGTTCAGAGCCCGAAACCAGTGGCAGGCTTCGGACCCAAACTTAATCTCCTCTCGCCACATCCTACACATAAATTTAAAAAATAATATAAGTAGAGTAGATTCAATTAAACTTTCTTCTGAAACCTTGCTAAATTCTAAACCTTCTAAATTTCTAATCGATGGCGGTAGTGAAATTTGTCTGATTAAAATAGATAAAATAAAACCAGAACTACCAATCGACTCTAATATAATTCATTCCCTATCTGGTATAACTGATTCTGTTATCCGTACCCAAGGGGTTATACAACTTCTTATTAATCTTCCTAAAAAAGTTACAATTTCTTACCCTTTCCATGTAGTAGATAAAAACTTTCCCATCAGTACCGATGGAATAATAGGTAACAATTTCTTGGATGACCATAAAGCTCAAATAAATTATGGAACCAAAATACTTACCTTCTCATGGGAAAACTACCTAATCGACTATGATCTTATTCCTTCTAATGTAGTTAATATTCCTCCTAGATCCGAAATCATTGTTCCAATCCTCAAGGAAATTAATGTGGATAGTATATGCCTCTCCCAGCAATTCCCCAATGGATTATATATTGGCAATAGCATTACTCCTGCTAATAGTTCTATCTCTTACATATCCGTCGTTAACTCCTCTGAATCCCCCATTGAGTTTAATACTGATGATATAGTATTTGACGAAGTCTCTAATTACAATATTTTGCAAATTCAACACTATCCTGCTTCTTATGAAAGAATTAAAACTATACAAGACCTAGTCGTGACTGATCACATGACCAAAAACGAAAAGGACTCTATTTTAGATTTATGCTGCTTGTACAGTGACTTATTTTTTATAAAAGGAGATAAATTAACCCATACCTCCTCTGTACAACATCCTATCATAACACAAGATGCTACACCTACATATATAAAACCCTACAGGTTGCCGGAAGCACAACGACAAGAAGTGGATAAACAAATACATGAGATGATGGACGATAATATTATCCAACCATCGAATAGCCCGTGGAATTTCCCACTAATTGTCGTTCCGAAAAAACCTGATAAAGATGGTAACAAGAAATGGAGAATCGTTGTCGATTTTCGCAAACTCAACGACAAAACTGTCGGTGACGCATTTCCATTACCTAACATTACTGATATTCTGGATCAGTTAGGGAGTTCAAAGTTCTTCTCAACTTTAGATCTAGCCAGTGGCTTCCATCAAATCGAAGTTCGCCCGGAAGATAGAGAAAAGACCGCTTTCTCTTCTCCTTTTGGTCATTACGAATTCATTAGAATGCCCTATGGATTAAAAGGTGCCCCAGCCACCTTCCAAAGGTTAATGAATAATGTTTTGACTGGACTTCAAGGTATAAAAACTTTCGTTTATATGGATGACATTGTGGTCTATGGTAAGACTTTAGAAGAACACAATTCAAAATTAAGAGAAATCTTCGAACGTCTTAAAATGCATAATCTAAAACTGCAACCCGATAAATGCCAATTTTTGCGAACTGAGCTCACTTATTTGGGACATGTCATAACCGAATCCGGTATTAAACCTGATCCACAAAAAATCGAATGTGTGAAAAATTTCGCACAACCCAAGAACGCAAAAGAAATAAAAAGCTTCCTGGGTCTTGCAGGTTATTATCGGCGCTTCATAAAAGATTTTGCAAAAATTTCTAAACCTCTTACTAATCTTTTACGAAAGGATGTTCGCTTCGACTGGACTCCTCTTTGTTCAAATTCTTTTCATGGATTAAAAGAAAAACTTATTAATCCACCACTCCTCCAATATCCCGATTTTACTAAAAACTTCATTCTTACAACGGATGCTAGTGACTTTGCTATTGGTAGTATCCTTTCCCAAGGTGAAGTTGGTAATGACCTTCCTATCTCTTATGCATCACGAACTCTTAATAAAAGTGAAAAAAATTATTCTACTACAGATAAAGAACTTTTGGCTATCGTTTGGTCAGTTAAACATTTTCGACCATATCTGTATGGAAGAAAATTTCAACTTTACACTGATCATAAACCGCTAGTTTATATACACAATTGTAAAGACATAAATTCTAGAATGATGAGATATCGCCTACAGCTCGAGGAGTTTGAATATGAAATCATTCACAAAAAAGGTGAACAAAATACAAATGCAGATTGCCTAAGCAGAATTGCAAAAATGACTCTTCGTTCAGATACAAAACCGTCTTCTAATTCTTCTCAAGATTCGTCTTCTGCAACATCTTCTAATTCGTCTCCTAACCCATTTACTATATCGTCTCCTACATCGTCCGAAAATATTAACTCCTTTTCTACATCGTCCAATCCTAAATCTTGTTCTTCACCAGCAAATACAAATTCGTCTTCTTCTATGTCAATTACTAATTCTTGTCCCCCATCCATAAATTCAAGTTCGTCTTCAACATCTTCAATTCCTAATTCTTGTTCAAAGTCTTCAAATAAAAATACAAATTCTAATTCTTGTTCAAAATCAATTCCTAATTCTTGTTCAAAGTCTTCAAATAAAAATACAAATTCTAATTCTTGTTCAAAATCAATTCCTAATTCCTGTTCAAAATCAATTCCTAATTCTTGTTCAAATTCTTCAAATAAAAATACGAATTCCAATTCTTGTACAATGCCTTTAGTCATAACTACTAATTCTTCGAATATTCCTTCATCAAAACCAGATCTGACAGAAAATGAAATCAAAACTATTCTTAAGGAATTTCATTCAAATCCCATTGGAGGACACTGTGGTGTCAACAGAACCTTTAAACGTATAAAATTATATCATAGTTGGAAAAATATGTTTCAAGATATAAAAAACTATATTAAAAATTGCGAACTCTGTCAGAAAAACAAAGTAACAAAATATACCATGGAACCTATGGTTATAACTTCAACTTCCAAATACCCCTTCGAAAAAATTTCTATCGATATCGTGGGTCCCTACCCTATAACTAATAATAATAATAAATACAGTCCGTAACATTTGGATAGCCTCACCTTTTGTTTTTTTTTGCAGCTAACTGTTTTTGATGCTTTTTTGACGAGAACATAACGAAATACATATTAGATCTAAAGATAAGAGAGTTTTCTTGAGATTAAGAGTTTTTAACCAATATCTTAACGTTAACGGTTTTTTTTTTGAGCTAATATTGTTTGCAGTCAATAAAATGTGCATTTTTTTTTGTAACATTAGAATAGCCTCACTTGACTTATTGCACAGTTTAAGCGAAAATTTGCCAGAGTGAGTATCGGAAAGCCATCGGGAATTTATAAATAGTTTATTTCTTCTGTTTCTATTTAATTTTTTTTCTTTAAGTCGTTTAAATGGGCAGAAAAAAATCATTATCTGCAACGGAAATAGCCAAAATAGAGGCCTATAGTGAGCAAGGGGTTTCTAATCGATCTATAGCTAATAAACTTAATCGAAGCCCAAAAGTAATTAACAATTATTTTAAAGATCCGTTATTTTATGGAAAAAAATACAAAGGACCTACTTCTAAAGTACTTTCGAGCCGAGACAAGCGGAATATTACAAGATTAGCTTCCTATTCTACCTACTCTCTGAATAAGATAAGGCACGAAGTTGGATTAGAAGTTAGCCGAATGACCATAAGTAGAGTCATTAAAGGTGCTGGACACTTGAAGCGCCTAAAACTAAAGAAAAAACCACCACTGAACCATGTGCGTAAGTTACAGCGGCTCAATTTTGCAAGGCTTCACATGGCATGGAATGCCGATGGCAGCAGCCATTCAAACGATTGGCGAAAAGTGATATTTTCAGACGAGAAAAAATTCAACTTGGATAGGCCGGACGGATATAACTATTACTTCCATGATTTAAGAAAGGAACAGTTATTTTTAGATCCACATCATAGCCGAGAGGGAGGAGTAATGGTATGGGGTGCAATATCATTTTATGGCACAATTGACTTATATTTTGTGAACTGTAAAATGACGGCGGCATACTACAAGACTATATTAGAAACAGCACTACCTCAGTTTCAGGATACTTTTGGACCGATTCCGATTATTTTCCAGCAGGACAACGCACCTATCCACACTGCTGGTGTAATTAAAACATGGTTGCAAGACCAAAATATTCAACAATTATCCTGGCCACCCTACTCTCCAGATTTAAACATAATCGAAAATGTTTGGGGGTGGTTAATACGCAAAGTTTATGAAGGTGGTAAGCAGTACGAAAATAAAGAGGAGCTTATTGAAGGCATTAAAGTGGCCTGGGCACAAATTTCATTAGATCTCCTAAGATCTTTGTATGATTCCCTAAAAGATCGCGTTTTTGACGTCATTCAAAATAAGGGTGGCTGTACAAAGTACTAAAATGATGTTATTAACTACATAAAATAAATAAAAACTGTTTTCTTAAAAAAAAAATAATTTGTTTTCATTTTGACCAAAATAAACATGGTGAGGCTATTCTAATGTGACAAAAAAAATAGGTATACGTTTTTGCGACTACAAACAAAACTACCTCACAAAATTCCGGCAGATTTTAAAAATCACTTGAATTTTTTTTTATCTCAAGAGCTTAGTCTTACCTTATCATTAAATACACATTTCGATATATAGACATCAAAGAAGTGCCAAAAAAATCTAATTGGAAAATAAATTATGTGTGAGGCTATTCAAATGTTACGGACTGTATCTTTTAACATTCATCGATGACCTTACAAAATACACTGATGCAATTCCTTTACCAAATCAAGAGGCAAATACAATCGCCAAGCAAGAACAAGTCACAGAAACTTCGTGGAATATCTCCGTTGTTTTATCAACAAATCTCAAAATGATTGGGATAATTGGATAAAATATGCCGTTTTCGTCCATAACACGACCCCGAACACTTCAACGTCATTTACTCCGTTCGAACTCATGTATGGTAGACAGGTTGAACTTCCTTCTAGCGTAACAAAAAATCCAGAAATTTGCTACAATTACGATTTGTATGCCAACGAACTTAAATCAAGGCTTCAACATTGTCATCAAATCGCTAGAGGTAAACTTCTGAAGAGTAAGGAATCTTCAAAACTACAGTACGATAAAAAACAAAATCCTGGAGACTTTCAAATAGGAACTCTTGTTCTACTTAAAAATGAAAGTAATCCTAAAAATAAAAATAAAAAGCTTCTTCCTCTTTGGTCAGGACCTTACAAAATCTTATCTAAGTCAGGAGTAAACTCCGACATTAAAATTAAAAATAAAATAGTTAAAGTCCACAACAATAGACTCAAAATTTTTTCAAGTTAATTAAAAAACTTCAATCTCAATATTCTTTCCAGAAATGGAGAAACCTATAATCGTGATTTTCATCTTTAAAATAATCTTGAGTTACCAAATGATGATCAACAACGAACAACTGTATGAAACCATCGATTTGAAAAACAAGACAGGAATATATTACGAACACGTTGGTAACCTTAAGCTTTTCTCTAACCATTGGAACTTACTCATATATACTAACCTTACCGAACTGAACTTCCAATATAACTCAATCTTACTGACCTATGAAAAAATTCTTTCTTCTTGTAAACAACTTCTTTCTTCACACGAAAACTTATCCCAATGCGAATCCCTTCCTACCCTTTCTACGTTAGTCCTTGATCGAATTAAATCTCAGGATCAAATTATTAACAAATACTTAGGAACCACCATAAAATCTCGAATACAAAAGAGAGGATTAATAAATGCTATTGGTTCTATATCCAAACAATTGTTTGGCACCCTCGACGACGAGGATGCAAAAACTTTTTCTCGTCATATAAATAAACTTAACCAACAACAACATTATGAATCCCAATTAAACGAAAAACAAATTTCAATATCAAAAAATATCATCCATCAATTAAACCTTACAAACGACCAAATTATTAAAATAGAAGAAAAGATTGAAGAAACCAGTAAAATCATAAATCAAATAAGCAACAACTCAAATAGTAATAACATAATAAATAAATCCTTTCTTCACCTAAACGAACTTTTTACGATGTTCAACTCCTTGTCAGAATACTACTATTCAACCAAAGATCACCTCCTGGACGCTATTTACTCCGCAGCCCATGGAAAACTTCACCCATATCTTATTGATCCTTCTAAACTCACAGAGGAAATTAAAAAGATACAATTACTCCTTCCAGAAGAAAATCGTTTACCACTTCCTCTACAAGAGCAATATATAGACACACTTTTTAATCTCTTAGAAACTCATGTTTACTACATTGACAACCAAATAAATTTTGTATTAAGAATTCCTCTTACTTCTTCCAAAAACTATAACGTTTATAAAATGACTAGTATACCAAATCTCATCGAAAACAAAACCTATGCAATTATAATCCCTGAAAAACCTTTTCTTATCGTTGACTCAGAAAAACAATCATACTTTCTCTATGATAACCATGACTTAGACAAATGTCAAACAACTACAAAAAATAATTATCTATGCGAAAGAAACGCACCTATCCTTTTCACATCTTCAAGCAGTGCCTGCGAACTGGATTTACTTTCCATTCTTCCAAGTAAAATCAGTAATTGTAATATTCAGTTAATGCAAATATATCACCCCATTTTCCTACAGCTAGCAGACTCCAATTCTTGGATTTTCGTTTCCCCAAATCCAGAAAATCTTATGATTAAATGCCAAAATCTTAACTCGCAAATAAACATAAATGCAACTGGTATTCTTAAAATCCAACCAAACTGTATTGCAAACACAAGATATCAATCCTTAAGCTCCAAAACAAATTTCGAAACAAAAACTAATCTTAACTTTATTTCATCAAATCCTTACCTTTCATTCAATATAACACCACCTCAATTTGAGAAAATCCCCAGTTATGCTACAAAGTCTTTTAATATACATAATCAGATTGAAGACCTCAATTCTATCAGTAGGAATATAGACAACCTACAAAATTCTCAGTTTGTATATTCGAACACCGATAATGAAAATAAAAACACTTCAATCGTGTTATTCCTTTTAATGATTTTCGCCGTATTCATAGTTATAATAATATTGCTAATGCGGAATATGAGAAAGAACTCAGTTCATAACAAAAAAGAAACGGAATCACTACCAATGCCAGAAATAAAAGTTGATTCAACCTCAGTAACATCGGTAGAAACTGTACCAATACCAAAACCTCGTTTAGCCCCATCAAATCTATCTCGTTCACTCCCAATTCCATCTTCTCACAGCAAAGCCGAAACTCGCACCACTCCAAGGTACAAGTTTCGTTCTTAAGGGGGGAGGTGTTGTAAAGTGCGTACTTCACAACATTCCCTCATCATCCTTTCTTATCCCGCTACAATTCAACCCATTGCCACTTCAAATTCCCACAGTCATCATTTCCTTTGATTGACCAATTCAACCCATTGCCACTTCAAATTCCCACAGTCATCATTTCCTTTTGATTTGATTGACCAATATCCGACCCACTTATAATTCCCATATTCATCATTTCCTTTTAATTACCTACAAAAACTCCATTCAACTCCAATGTTGTCAACCACGCGATCAACGATCGCTCCACTTAAACCAAACCCATTCACTTTTTCAATCCATTAAACTTCTCCAATTTCTTTGCCTGCTACACTGAAACCAAAACCCAAAATTCCCAGTTCATCGTTTTCCATTTCCTTTATTCAACAATCAATGCACTCCCTTTTCAAACCCATTAAACGTGCATTGAACCCTATAGCAACCACAAACAAGCACACTTGTGCTCATGTTGCATTTTTCTGTTTCGTCGTGTCGGGTGACGAGCCATCGACGTTTTACTCTGTATCTTGAATTCGGATCGTTCGGTCGTCTTACTATATCTTTTCTTGGACTTCGTTTTCGATAATTATAAATTGTGCTAATTCTTTTGAAATGTATAATTCTTAAAAATAAATCTGTTAATCTTGTCAATCGTTAAGACTAATTGTTAAGACTAAATTGTTAATACTAAAGTAATTCTTAGACTTAAATATATATTATAAAAAGTGAAAATAAAGAAAAAACAAAAAGGTACACTTCTGTTACCGAAAACAATACGTCTTTTTTATTTTAAGAAACTTGACACAAGAAAAAACATAACACGAATTTACAGGAAAAAACCCAACTGAGAATCGTGCAGCTCAGAAAAATAAATATAGCACAACACAATTAGGAGACCAACTTTTTTCGATTGCGCGTCCGCAATTGCCTTCCTCAAGGTGTCACCTGGAATTGGGCTGTCGTGGCCAAGATATGAGGATATGAGCCAGTAGGTGGCTTTATCCGTTGTTTAGACAGTGGTAGTGGTGTCCTTGTCGCTGTAATTGGGGAGTAAAAATACATTTAAGTCATTTTTTACTAACATGCATGACCTTGGCTCACCTTTCTCCGAACAAGTATTTAGTTTTTTGAATTAAATCAAAAAATGTTTTTATTAATTATAAAAGAAACGTGTTGCTTTATTTAAGTCAATTAAAATAATGAAAAGATTTTAGAGAACAAATAACAATAAAAACAAATTACGATATCATCTTGATTATAAGAAGCAAAGTAAATATTAAAAGGTGTTGTAATAAGCTAAATTATTTAATGTGAAAGATGTAGTTGTTTATACCGCCACATAGGCCACCAATTTAGTTTTTTGAATTAAATCAAAAAATGTTTTCATTAATTATAAAAGAAACGTGTTGCTTTATTTAAGTCAATTAAAATAATGAAAAGATTTTAGATAACAAATAACAATAAAAACAAATTACGATATGAGCTTGATTATAAGAAGCAAAGTAAATATTAAAAGGTGTTGTAATAAACTAAATTATTTAATGTGAAAGATGTAGTTGTTTATACCGCCACAAGTATTTCATTTAAAAAAAAATATTTCTATAAGAAAACCTTCTTACTCAGATTTCTTTTATAAAATACGAAACTTCCGTATTCAATTGGAACACGAATCTTTTTATCCATAGCAATTCCAAGCGATTAATTCAATCAATTCAAGTATAAAAAAGAGGCTGGGATGCGACCCACACTGATAATTTCCCATCCCGTCTGTCGATTTGTCTTGCTTAAAAGTTTGTAGGTTTTCGTGTTTTGTTAAAAAAGTTGTCAGTTGAATTATTCTTAAAAATTTCAAAATTACCAACAATATTTTGCATATAATGAAATAGTTTTATTTCAAAATCTATAGTTTTGTTAACGAGATTTTTAGTCGAAAACCATTTTTTTACCAATTTTAGTAGCATTTCTTTTTCTTTCTTATTTCTTATATAAACAAATACAAATTGGATGAATGAAATTAATTTGAAGTCAATATCTTCTATTGTTCACGAGATATCGAGAACCGAACATCAATTTTTACAAAATTTGCGTACTATTTTTTGTGTAGATTTTATTTTTTTTTTGGAAAAAAAACGGACTGTTGGATTCTTATAAGAAAATTACTGAATGTCGAAAACAGTATTTTCTGTGAGATAAAATAAGTTTAAAGCCAATATTTTTAATTTTTGAAAAGATATTTGAGTCGAAAGTAAATTTTTACCAAGTTTTAGTATTGTTTTTTTTTTTTAGGTTTTTATTTTTTGTAAACAAAATTGTCAATTCGACCGAATTTTACCGAATGTTGGAAACAATATTTCTTATACGATAAAATTAGTTTGAAGCCAATATTTTTAGTTTTTGAAAATGTATCGAAAATCAATTTTTAACAACTTTTATTAATTTTTTTTATAGGTTTTTATTTTTTGTAAAAAAATGTTAATTTGATTTTTCTCAAAATTTTACTGAATGTTGACAACAATATTTCTTATAAGCAAGAATAAGTTTAAAACCTATATCTCAAAGTTTTGAAAAGATATTTAAGTCGAAAATCAATTTTTACCACCTTTTGTTATTTTTTGTTAGGTTTTTATTTTTTATAAAAAAACTGTCAATTCGATTTTTCTCAAAATTTGTCCGAATGTTGAAAACAATATTTCTTATAAGATAATATTTGAAAGCCATAATCTAAAATGTTTGAAAAGATATTTGAGTTGAAATTCAATTTTTACCAACTTTTGTCAATTTTGTTTAGGTTTTTAATGTTTTGTAAAAAAAACTGTCAATTCGATTTTTCTCAAAATTTTACCAGATGTTGAAAACGTTATTATTCGTTGCACAAAATTGTTTTGGAGATAAAATCATTTTTTGTTCCTAAAATTTTCGAGGTGACAAATATTTTTTTCATTTTTTTGATTTATTAAAAAGCCCTGGGAACTGTTTCCAAAAATATATTTATTTGGTATCACGTTACAATATATAATATAAATTTTAATTCAAGTATCTAGCGTTATTGGTTTGTGAGATATTTAGGGTTAACCAAAATGTTCACCTTTTTTTCAAATTCAAATTGCTATGGTAAGAAAAACACCCACTCAATTTTATTGAGAGCCCTTTCTGCATCTTTCTGCATTATTATCTGTATATCAAAATTTATTTGAAGTCGATATCTAGACTGGTTCTTGAGCTATGGACGACGAAAAAAAGACGTAAAAAACGTACGTACACAATGCACGCACAGACATCTCTCTAAAAAAATTTTATTTCGACTCTAGAATTACTCTATTTATATTTAGAAATGCAAACATTCATATCTCGATATACGAAAACGTAATAAAATCTCCAACGCCTCAACAAATCCCGATAATTCTCAAGGAAACCCATTATTTGTCATTATCCGGTCATTGCGGATATCAAAGGATGTTTAGAAAAATATCACAATAAAAAAAATGGCACAAAATGCGTAATCAAATCAAGATATACCATTAAAGAATGCCAATCTTATTTACTCTAAGTCGGGGCATGCTCCTAAGCAAATTATTATCTCCAGATTGGAAAAGCTTGGCATTTAAACCATCGGCTTTTGCGACTTTGTTAAACTTCAGCTTGGTCATGACAATATTTACTTCGACGGAAGACGGAGTTGTTGCCTTTGGTCGTCTTTATTGAATGGGTGATCCTGTCTCTGATAGCGGAATTCGGTTCGTTGTCTTCGTTATACAATCTACAGAAATGGAAGATGGCCTTAATAAAACTAAATAAATATCAACAAATAATAAAAACAATGTTCTTTTATATACGCTTTTGTGAAAAAGTTATTAAAGAATAAAAATTATAACATTAATAGCAGAATAGCACTGTATTCGAAAAAAAGTGTGGGAAAATAATTAGAAACATCAATTTACTGAAAAAGAAAAATACAAATAAAAGGCAAAGAAATTATATTTTCTACTTCAAAATACCTTTGTTCGGTTGAAAAAAAATTAATATTTTGTGAGTTAAGCATTGGCGATTACAGCTGTACACCGTTTAGGTAAACTAGCTACCAAATCTTGACAGCGTTGAAGTGGGATTTTCCGCCGAACTTCTTCTATGATTTTGAACAACTCAATTGATTTTTTGGAAGTTTTGACTCCCAAACTTCTCTCAACGTCAGCCCACAAGTTTTCGATCTGATTCAGATCAGGGCTTTGTGCTGGCCAGCGTTATACATTGATGTTTTGTTCCTCATACCAACTTTTCACTTAACGTGAAATGTATTTAGTTTTAGTTTTATTTCATCAATCAGATTACAATCTTTATAGACTAGATACTAAATAATACAATTGTTAGGGGCTGTATGCTTATATAAATAAATAAATTAAATAAATATTACTATAAGTTATACATTATTATTCGTAATTTTACAATTAATAAATATAAATTTATGAAAAAAAAGATTAATTCTTTAAATTTATTAGGAAATTACAGTTTAATATTATTTAACAAATATTTTTTAAATAAATCTCTCGAAACAACAATATTAAAATCAATCCTATTGCAAATTAAATTCAATTCTCTAGTGCAACGCGCGATTGGTTCATTACGGCCATAATTTGTACGATGAAACTGCTCATAAAATTGAAACCGATAGCGTGTAGTTCTAGAGGGTACGTTAACACAATTAACTAATGTTAATAAAGGAGGGCAATTTATATGAAATGTAACTATATCTCTCATAAACATAAATGAAAAATAAACCCGACGATCATAAAGAGAATGCATACCAAACAATAAACACCTACTATAATAAGAAGGCCTTGCAATCCTCCAATTAAGCTTATAAAACGCATATCTTGTAAAATCTTTTGAACTTTTTCAATTCTGTCAATTGAATTATTATAATAAGGGTTCCAAACAATGCTACAATATTCAAGAACTGATGAGAATTGTAAAGGGATTTTAAAGTATATGAATCTGAGAATTCTTTTGTGTTTCTTTTAAGAAAACCAAGCATTTGATTTGCTTTATTTATAATAAAATCATAATGCGGTAAAAAAGAAAGGTTTGTATCTAGAATTACTCCTAGATCTTTCTTCCTAGTTACACGTTCTAAATTTGTGTAGTTGATATTATAGTCAAACACTATAGGATTAGAATTTCGGAAACACGACAAAACTTGACACTTCGAAACATTTAAGAGAAGGTGATTTTGCTTACACCAATTGTCAAGCTTCGACAGATCTTCCAAAAGAAGAAAACAATCAGTTTGACAAGAAATCTTACGGTATAGTTTGAGGTCATCTGCGAAAAGAAGGCAGTTTGAATTTTGAACTAGATCAGGTATATCGTTTACAAATAACAAAAAAAGTAATGGACCCAAATAGCTTCCTTGCGGAACACCAGATGGAACAGAAACAAATTTTGAGAGCGAATTATCAACTTTTACTATTTGAATTTAGAATCATAAAAAAAATTGGATGGCGCAACAGTCCGTTGAGAACTAGGGCCTAGTGACTTACAACTCTTAATCAACCCTGTGTGCGAGTAACGTTGCCAGGGATGGAGGGGACCTACAGTTTTAAGCACTTTTCATGACAAGAATTACTCTTGGAGAATTTGTCAGTTCCTCGCAAGAGGCAGTACCCGTGAACAAAACTTTAGATGGCATAGGCAGGGATCGTAGCATGACAGTCAAACGCACTTACCATCATGCCACGGGTACTAGAATCATTATCCTGTTAAAAAATGTATGAAACTGGCAAATGATCAAAAGCATATGGCTCCATAACATTTTCCAATACGGTTTTTATATATGTATATGCTGATCAATTCGGCTATCGATGCGCACAATAGGATGAAACGTTAGCTAGACCCTCCTACAAGGACGATGTTTAGTTATCCCATCGAAGACCAAGGGGAACAGGAACCCCCTTTGGATTCAATAGGTTGTAGGCTAGGTTGTCCGGGGTAGGATAGTGCGGCAGGCATGCTTGCTCCCGCGCGTCGCTAGCTCGTCGGTGTCGTGGGTTTTTGCACTGCTACCGGACATTCGTTCCTTTTCTTTATACATGCCTATTACATATTCATAAATGAAAGACATCATGTAAACCCTTAAAACTACCCTCTGTGATAGGGTTAGAAATAACCTCTCTCTCTGTCCGAACATATTATTGGGAAGCCACTAGGTGTTATTTGGGCTCCCTTTGCGTACCCTCCCTCTGCAGTCGACTATCTAAAATATATTAAGAAGTGACCAACCATGGCCAACGCCTCGCAATTAAATCTGTGGCGAAAGCCCCTTAATTAACGTTGAGTAAATTTTTTTTACGAAATTCTCAACTTACGTAATCTACAAAACATTATTGTACTCCCCCTGCAATCTAAAAATGTCTTAGAAACTCATCTTTTTAATAAACACTTCTGTTCAAAAAAAAATTATAACATCATTTATTATCTTTTAAATAAGTAAGATCTTAATTCTAAAGTATACTTCATTATTTTTCCTTATCCTACAATTCCGCTTACTCTTTGTGCGTGGTGCACTTAAGTTTGAAGTCGAGTATTTATTTTTCTCTTTTTTTTTTTGTTTTATTTTCTTTTAATTTTTTTTTCATCAACTCTTATATCAAGTATAGGTATGTATTACATTGCCATACAAGTTATTTACTCGATATATCATCAAACAATCCAACTTGCCGAATATAACTCAAAAAACAATATAAAATATAAAGGAAAGAAAAACAAACTCACCGACTTTCCTCCGGGTAGAAGTGCACTTGTACTCCGTGTCGTTGAATAATCTGTATTCCACTTTACTAAATAACGGTATTACCGAGGATTTGTTTGATGTTGTTGTTGTTAGTAGATATGTTGCCTGATGTTATCATTACCAATACTTGACATAAGTTACAAGATGTATACTACACTAGTACTTATGATAAAAATTTCAAAATATTATTAGGATCATGAATTTAAATTTTACTATTCCATTTATTTTTTTTCTTATTTACTTTTAACTCTCTTTTTTTTTCTCAATCCATAATATCTAAATTTTTTCTATTTCTCTTTACAGGCATAACTGCTCTTTACTAATGAAAACTACTTAATTTAGATTCCTTAAAAAGGAGTTTGTAGTTACACATAATATACTTTTCTCTTCTTAAGCAACACAACAAAACAAACTTCTCGTAACACTTTTTAACTCATTCTCATTAAAATACTGCCCCTCTCCATACGAACTTTCGCATCTCGTAGAATGGACTCCGAGTTTGTGAGTAATTCAGCTCAGAAGATGACTTATATGGCACTGTGTGCAGATGGTTTGATTCATATAAGAGCATCGAGAAAGAACTAATAGAGAGAACCAACTTCGACGGTTTTTCTCTTTTTGCCTACAAGCTATGATTTGGCCACCAACTTGCATATGTAGTAACTCCATATAAAAAAAATGTGGGGAACAAATACTTATGCAAGTTTGTGCACATACTCACCACGAAAGAGAAAAAACTTTTCTCTCTTTTCTTTCTGCTCACCACCTTTTAAAAATGGCGACAACCTTTGAAAAATGGCGGATGTAGTCAGCTGTTCAGAGGTGTTCAAAGAAAATTCAAAATTGTGTATGAACAACTTTTCGGTACTCTCATTGTGTTCGTTTGATATGAATATCATTCGAATATGAAGTGAAATTAATTACTCTTGTTAGGTGCCAGAACAATGAAGATTTAGAAACAATTCTAAATTACGCATTTAGATAAGTATTAGTTAGGGGCCGTTCATAAAATACGTCACGCTAAAATCAGCTTTTTCTGACCCCCTCCCCCCATTGTCACGCTGTGTCACTCTTTCTGTGACCCCCCTAGAAATATTTCGTCACAGAAACGAAGCCCCCCCCCCTGAATATGATAAATTTCAAATGATACTAAACAAATTTTGAGAATTTAAATAAAAAATAAAAAGAATTTTAATAAAAAGTATGAAATTGAGAAATATGAAAAAAGCGTCCGAATTAGTTCACTACTAAATGAAGAATGAAAGAATAATATACATAATAATAAATACATGAGAAACAGAATTTACATTTGTTACTGAGTCGAGAGCCCAGGGTGCGAGGAAACGTTACTCTTTTAAGTATTGGAAAAACAAAGAAACCAATTGTGACGGATCGCAACGCCGCTAGAGCCAAGTCAAAAGACTAAACCCGCGCCACAGAGCCAGCGCTCAAGTAAAAAAATAAACAAAAGTAAGCATATCAAGTTACAATTTATTGTAATAAAACTATATGTGTATGTACGTTTGAAATTTTATATATTTACTAAATACGAAATAAATGACTTTCTATCATGATGAAAATTTAAAAAGAAAAATACCTAGGCAAAAGAAATACTAATTGAAAATGTTTTAATGAATGGCGAACGTCACGTTACCATAGACCCCCCGTCCCCCCTTGTCACACCTTGTCACACTCAGCAAGAGCCCTCCCCCCGCCTTGTGTGCGAACGTATTTTATGAACGGCCCCTTAGTTATTTGAAGCCAGTTTTAATCATTAAGTAAGTAAAATAAATTAGGTGGTGCAACAGTCCAATGAGAATTAGGACCTAGAAACATAAAACTCTGAAAGCACTACAACTATTATTTGTATTATTAGCTGAGTTTATGCGTTTAATTTTCGCTCTGACCGTTGAAAGATGCAAAAAAACTCAGATTTGTTTCAATTTTCAGAGTTTATCGACTTAATTTTGTCGATGCGAGAGTTGCAGGAACATTGAAAACGAGAGTTACAGAATGTAAACATGGAACATTGAAAACATTTTTATATACTCATCTCTTTTTTCCATTCCTATTTTATTTGTGTGTACTCGTTGTTTATTTCCTTTACATTACTCACGACATTTCCAAAATGCTGAAAATAAGTGATTTAAGTAGACACTAAATAAAAAGACCGTCAACTTGTTACTTCTGTTACCAATTTTCATTGCATAAGATTTGTGAATAGGTGATAAGCTATTCTTACTGCCTTCCTCTTCATTATATTACTATTCCACTTCATATACAAAGGTTATACTCTTTCTGCACACATCCTTTCTTGTTTTGGTTGTTAATGCCATCTATCTGTAACTCAGAGAAGGTTGTTAATGCCATCTATCTGTAGCTCAGAGAAAGAGAAGAGAAAAACAAATTCACCACGAACTACCGGTATAACTTCTTCCGGTATTTATTGACAAACAAAAATGTTTTCCTAGAATTAATTTGAATTATAGGAGTATTTTTGTAGATATAAAAACGACAAGATGTAAGTAAAATTAAAGAAAGAAATTCATGAGAATTACAAAAATATTATAATGAGACTTTAAAAAACATAGCCTTCTTGGCTATCAATAAACAAAAATGAGAAATGTCGCATTTCCCGGAAGTGATGTTTTTTTGTGTACTCTTTTCCGGGGTGAAAACATGTATACACCGATACGAATTCAACACGCTATAAAAAATGAGAGTAAGAGGTTTCGAAGAGACGGAGACGAGGAAATTTGGTTCTCTCATTTAGTTTTTTCTCTCTGACGACGGTCAGACGGAAAAAGGACATGTCTGCCGGACTTTTTTACTTAAAAAAAAAATGGCGTTCGGCTACATGAAACGCAATGGGATTGAACCATGGCAAAATCAAATGTTTTCTTATTTTTCAGCTTGGTTAGTTGATAAGAAGCTGGGATGGGTTTTTCTTAAGCTGTATGCTGAATGAATTGTGTGTTCATACAGAGTTTTCGCAACTTAAAATTATAAGTCGCTTGTTTTCCCTGGGTGTTATATTTGGTTAATGGTTATATCTATGAAGTTAAATAATTTTTATTCCTTTCCTTTAATTGGCGGGTGGTGGATCTAAAAGAGGTCTCCCACAAAACTTTTCAATTTTATAAGCGCAAGTGAATCAAGTTGAAATGAAAAAGGACCTATTATTCTGTGCTTTGATTTTGATACGCCCCTGATATTAAGGGAAATATTCGTGTCACGATTTGTAATTATGTCTGTAGTAAGTATTAAAAGATATTCGATTAGGTTTCCAATCATTTTCGGATATCTTTGGCATGAAATATGCCCAGTATATGTCCGCTTTTATCTACCAATTCATATAAATTGTTGCTGGGTATACTTTTGACAATTGCTGGCGTGAATTTTGAACAAAGTTTCGCATTGCGCCTTTTTGTCGCATCGCTTAAAGTAAAATTTCGCTTGTATACCGTTTGTCCAACCACAAAATTCGAATTTTTGCTTCGCGTATTGTAAGACCGCTCGTACTTCTTATGAGCCTGCTCAAGAGATGTTTTTAAATGATAGTGTATCAAATTCATTTTGCAGCTTTTAGGGAGGATGTCTATTTCGCCATTATTGATTGCTTTTAATTTCTTTAGGAGCGGATAATCGTTTCCATGGTCAACTTTTGACTGGCCGAATAGTGCTTCGTGAGGCGACATTCCGATGGCGGCATGTGATGTTGATCGGAGGGCACTAGCAATAGGTTGGACATGTCTGTCCCAATTTGACTGATTCGTTTCTTTGGCAAGGTACGACCGGATAGCTGTTAGCACTGAACGATTTACTCGTTCGCTGGCGTTTGCTTGGGGCGAGTATGAGGCAGTTCTTATGTGACGGATTCCATAAGCTGAAAGTAGTTTCCCAAAATCCTTACTGATAAATTGTTTGCCATTATCAGAAAGTAAGGATTCTGGTACTCCAAAGATTGCGAAGACTTGTTCTTCAAGGAAGTTCACGGCTGATTCACTTGTGGCTTTCCTTATCGGTTTAATTAAGACAAATTTGGTTAGCTGGTCTAAGCAAATTATCATGTATGTGTTACTTCTCTTAGAGCGGGGGTATGGGCCGAGGAAATCGATAAAAACGTGCTGAAAAGGTCTATCCACTACGAAGGATTGACCCATTGGCGGTCTTAGAGTCGAATTGGGCGCTTTGGAGGCTTTGCAAACGCTGCAGTCCGCAATGAACGCTTTAACTTGTGCCGCCATATTAGGCCAGTAAAAACGTTCACGCCAGCGATATAGCGTTTTGGCAATACCACCATGCGAAGACTTTGGAGGATCATGAGCCAAACGAACTAAGCGCGACGTCATGGCAGATGGGATCCACAATTTCCACGTCTGGTCATCCTCCAGAGGATTCCCTGTACTATATTTGACCTTCTTGTAAACAAAACCTTCTGTCACTTGAAGATCAGGTAGTTGACTTTTATTTTTCTCCACCGTTTCTCTTAATCCCACATACTCATCCGATTTAAAACACGGATCTGTAAGATCAATTTGTAAAACATCGAATGAATCCACAAAACTCGAAGAATCAGCTACAATTCCATCGACACAATGGACGCGTGAGAGTGCATCTGGTACTACATTCTGTGAACCCTTCCGATGTTCTATATCAAATGTGAAACGTTGGAGTTTAAGACTCCATCTAGCCAGACGCCCACTCAAATCCTTCTGACTCATTAGCCACTTCAGACTCGCATGGTCAGTTACTATTTTAAATTCCTGCATTTCCACGTATGACCTAAACTTTTCAACTCCTAAGACTGCCGCAAGGCACTCTAACTCAGTGACGCTATAATTGCGTTGAGCAGAATTCAGTTTATGCGAGTAGTAATAGATTGGCCTCTCAACACCGTCCTCATCTAACTGGCATAGTACACTCCCGACTCCATAAGTTGATGCGTCACACAAAATGATGAACGGCTTATTAAAGTTAGGGTTTATTAGAACCGGGGCTTCGGTGAAAGCCGTCTTGAGATCTTCAAAAGCATTTATTGCTTCGGGACCAAAAACAAATGATTTCCCCTTTTTAAGGGTCTCTGTTATAGGTGTAGCACGAGCAGAAAAATCCTTGATGAATCTCCGGTACCAGCCGGACATACCTAGAAATGTCTAGCTGTCTTAGGTATCGGAAAATCCTTGATTGCTGCTACTTTATCAGGGCGGTTTGAAGTTTTCCCCCTCCTACTATAAATCCTAGGTATTTTAAATGCTTGAAACAAAATTTCGATTTATCTAAGTTAATGGTTAGTCCTGCGGTGCTCAAACACTCAGCTAGTTCTTTTAAAATGTCCATATGCTCCCCAAACTAACTCGAAATTACCAATAGATCGTCCAAATATACATACACGTTCTGTCTCAATCTGTGGGGTACCACTTTGTCCATAAGTCAGCACAACCTTTGAGCCGCACCGTGTAAACCAAAGGGCATTACCACAAATTGGTACAGGGGTCTGCCGGGTACCGAAAACGCAGTCTTTTCCCGCGAGGATTTCTCCAGGGGTATCTGCCAGAAGGCGTGCTTCAGATCAACACTAGAAATATAATGTGTATCTGAAGCTCGACTCAGCAGTCCTTCCATATGATGAAGTGGATAAGCGTCTGTTTTTGAGCATTTATTGACCTTCCTAGAGTCTAGGCACAACCGATTTTTGCCTGGTTTTTGTACTAAGACAATAGGCGAGCTCCAAGAGCTATTGCTCTCTTCTATAATGCCCATCTCTAACATCTTATCCAACTCATCATACATAAGTTTCTGTACCGCTGGAGACACGGGGTAGTGTCTTTGTTTTATAGGCTCAGCGTTGCCTGTATCGATGTAGTGTTCTTCGAAATGTGTTCGCCCTAAACCACTTTTGGCAAAGGACGGAAACATACTGATCACATTTTCAAGTATTTTGGGCTCGTCCATTGATAGTTCGTGCGCATTTGGATCACACTGGACTGGCCATGTATTGGACGAGATTTCCGAAAGCAGATGAGGTGCTAACTCGAAAAGCTTCCAGAAATTTACCCCCAAGTATAGTTTTTGTTCCAACGACGGAACCAGATAAAAGGTCACTACTCTGGTTGTACCTTTGTAGGTAACATCTGTGGATATTTCACCAATTATTGCCTGAGGTTGACCGCTAGCTGTTCTGACCTTCGAACTGAAGTTTTTGTACGTAACCACTGCTTTTAAGAAGTTCTAAACAGTCCGCGCCAAGGCAACTAATGCTGGCTCCACTGTCCAGTAAACCAAGCATTTTTCTACCAAAAATGTTGACCGTCGCATATGGTCGAGGATCGTCGCTATTATTAATGCATGTTGCCGAAATTGCTTTATAGCCGTCTGTCTTTTTCTTAAACCTTTCTCTAAGTTTTAAAACGTGCTTAGAGGGATTGGTGTTGAAAATTCGAGTTCGGGCTTCATAATACTTAGTAAGTCTTTCGTGTAATGACTTAGGTGTTGGCTTTGGCAGTACTGAATCCGTTTTGTCGTCAGGTCTTTTCAAAATAACTATTTTCTTGTCTCTTTCACAAATTTTAATATTTTCTGGTAAATCACATCCATTTTGGCTTACACTCAAGTTATTGGATTCAGTTGATTTAGGTAAGCCATGTGATTTAGGTAAGTCATGTGATTTAGGTAAGTCATGTAATTTAGGTAAGTCAGGTAATTTAGGTAAGTCAGGTAATTTAGGTAAGTCAGGTAATTTAGGTAAGTCAGGTAATTTAGGTAAGTCAGGTATGCAAAGATCTATATGGAAGTGTTCCTTTAATTGTTTTCCGGGCTGTTCGTATGAGGGCAATTCTCCCCGGTGTTCAGATTGCCCCGTTTTTGGTTTCCCGAGCACCTAGGACAATTTGGAGAGGTTGTGTTTTCATAACCACATTTATAGCAAAATAAATTGGGTTGTGGACTCGGACATTCTCTATATGAGTGACCCTTTTGCCTACAGTTCCAACATGTATAGGATGAAGTGTCAGGTTTCACCCGAGCATGCGACATTGCTTCTATCTCTGGATTTTCAGAGATTGAATCCACGTCGAGTTCACTTAATTGTTTCCGGACGTTTGTTAAGGGTAATTGATTGCTACGTAAAGCTTCATGTTGATTTACGTACTTTTCTATTGTCCTGCAGACATGAATCATCTCAGGCAAACTATTCGTACTAAAAGTGATTAAAAGCTCACCAGTACGCCGCTTAACGTTTTGTTTTAGCAATTCTATAAGTTCCCTCGGAGACTTAGGGTTGAAAAGACGTGAATTAAGCTTTGAAATCTCATTATAAAAATCGTCAAAACTCTCGTTATTTCTTTGACGTCTATCAAACATTCTTCGCGATATTTCGGAATCGGTTTCCAAACTTCGGAATTGTTCATACAGAGCTAATTTTAGAGTTAGCCAATCTGCATTGGGATGAGCCTTAACGTACATCCAGTACCAGGTCTCGACTGAACCCGTAACAAAAAAATGGAAATTAAGATAAATATTTTCCCATGTAGCATTATAACATTTTTTAAGTCTACCTAGTCTAAGGACAAACTCATCAACGGTCATTTTTTGGTTATCAAATTTCAATCCCCACTTATGGTACTGAAAGGGTTTACGTATAGAAGATGATGGAGAGTCTCCATCTAAGGTACCGTAATTGGGAGAGTCTAAGTGTAGAGTATTTAGTTGGTTGACAAAATTTTGAACGTTCTGACTTAGAGGTTCAGTTGGTTCGGGTAGTATATTTCCTGTTGCTGCCGGTGGATCTATATCTGCAGGTTGACCCCTCGTCGTCGTGCTCTGTTGGTTCGGTTGACGTACTACATCATACTCATCAGAAGCATTACATATGGGAGTGGGTGCACTCAACGCCTCACGTATTGTGGCAGAAACAAGCTGACGAATCTCAAGCTTCTCTCTAACCAACTCTTCTTGCCGACGCCGTAAATCTTCTGTTCTATACAGACCAATTGAAGCATTAACGATTGTCTGTATCCTTTCGGTAAGACTTTCGTTGTGAGCATCCATTTGGCTACTCAGAATTGGATTCAAACCATTATTATCTTGTGCCTGTCTTAAAACTGAGTTCGTACCCTGTGGCTGTTCGTTAATCGATTCATTAGGATGCGTAACGTTATTAGGATTATGAGGTGTATTATCTTGTTTGTTGTGTTTTTTGGGTGCCATGATTATAAAAATTATAACTTCTACTAGTATTTTCGAAGTATGGAATACGTAAGAATTAAACAAAAATTCAAGAAAATAATAATTGTAAATACTAATTGCAGCTAAAGTTATTCTTTTGGGTTTATATTGAATTCATAAAAAAGGTGCTGGGGTTTGTACAATCATGACGTAGGTATTTTGACGCAAAGTCAAAGATTCGGCTTCGAAGAGAAATGGTTTCGTTCTGTAATTTTTGGTGAGCACAATTGAAAACACTTCACGAAGAAAGAGAAAAAATTAACTGCTGTCTTAAAAATGGTTTAAAATTATTAACCTGTATCTAAGGTCGTTCCTTTCTTTTTTTCTCTCCACCGCCAACTATTCTCTTATGTACTCATTTTATTGCTATATAAAGAGTAGTAAAAAAAATATCTACATTATGTTCTTTTATTATTTGTGGGAAAGCGATGTAGTAATTATTCTTATTTTGTCTTTAAATGAGGTATTCACTGGAACAGAAAAGAGGCGCTACGTGGTGTGGTGGTAACCTGTACCTACTAAACCAGGTCGTCTCACTAACTCCTCCAGTAAAAAAAGTCAATTGCTTCCATAAACAAAACGATATGGAATGTAACGCAACTGTCAGAAAATGGTTTCTAGAACCGATATTCCCGGCCGTTACAATTCTAATCTGAATTTCGTTTATAACTATTTGGAATAAGAATAGTATCGACAGATGTAGAGTACAACTCTTTTCTCTGGTCTACATTCGTATGTAGCTTTAAAAATTTCAAACGAAAAATAACTCGTTGCAATTGAATTCATAAAAACTAACAAAAATAATTACTATAGATTGAAATTAATTATAAATTATTATTGTTTAGCTTCGCTGCCCCATGATTGGGCGCCACCTGTGAAACGTTAGCTAGACCCTTGCCTACAAGGACGATGTTTAGTTATCCCATCGAAGACCAAGGGGAACAGGAACCCCCTTTGGATTCAATAGGTTGTAGGCTAGGTTGTCCGGGGTAGGGAAGTGCGGCAGGCATGCTTGCTCCCGCGTGTCGCTAGCTCGTCGGTGTCGTGGGTTTTTGCACTGCTACCGGACATTCGTTCCTTTTCTTTATACATGCCTATTACATATTCATAAATGAAAGACATCATGTAAACCCTTAAAACTACCCTCTGTGATAGGGTTAGAAATAACCTCTCTCTCTCTCTCTGTCCGAACATATTATTGGGAAGCCACTAGGTGTTATTTGGGCTCCCTTTGCGTACCCTCCCTCTGCAGTCGACTATCTAAAATATATTAAGAAGTGACCAACCATGGCCAACGCCTCGCAATTAAATCTGTGGCGAAAGCCCCTAAATTAACGTTGAGTAATTTTTTTTTACGAAATTCTCAACTTACGAAATCTACAAAACATTATTGTACTCCCCCCTGCAATCTAAAAATGTCTTAGAAACTCATCTTTTTAATAAACACTTCTGTTCAAAAAAAAATTATAACATCATTTATTATCTTTTAAATAAGTAAGATCTTAATTCTAAAGTATACTTCATTATTTTTCCTTATCCTACAATTCCGCTTACTCTTTGTGCGTGGTGCACTTAAGTTTGAAGTCGAGTATTTATTTTTCTCTTTTTTTTTTTTGTTTTATTTTCTTTTAATTTTTTTTTCATCAACTCTTATATCAAGTATAGGTATGTATTACATTGCCATACAAGTTATTTACTCGATATATCATCAAAACAATATAAAATATAAAGGAAAGAAAAACAAACTCACCGACTTTCCTCCGGGTAGAAGTGCACTTGTACTCCGTGTCGTTGAATGATCTGTATTCCATTTTACTAAATAACGGTATTACCGAGGATTTGTTTGATGTTGTTGTTGTTAGTAGATATGTTGCCTGATGTTATCACTACCAATACTTGACATAAGTTACAAGATGTATACTACACTAGTACTTATGATAAAAATTTCAAAATATTATTAGGATCATGAATTTAAATTTTACTATTCCATTTATTTTTTTTCTTATTTACTTTTAACTCTCTTTTTTTTCTCAATCCACAATATCTAAATTTTTTCTATTTCTCTTTACAGGCATAACTGCTCTTTACTAATGAAAACTACTTAATTTAGATTCTTTAAAAAGGAGTTTGTAGTTACACATAATATACTTTGTTACACTTTTTCTATCACTCGCGAGGGACGGGTTTTTAAAATTATTTAATATTAATTAATTATTTGAATGAAAATAAATAATCCAAATAAAACTAAAACAAACTAAACCGACGACGGCTGCGTAGCGACGAACGACGACGCACGCAACGATTCGAGCAACTCGCACTCAATCGAGTACGAATGCGACACAAAAGGGAATACAAAAAGTGCAACAATACAGCTCGTTGACGAAGCTGTACCCGCGGCTGCTCAGCTGGGCTGGGTTCTTTTGGAAGAATTTGTTTATAAATTATAACAATGTTGATTGATTTCTAAATCAATCAAATTGTTACAATTTGGAAATAAGTTATTGCAAGTACCTACAGTGGGGTACGTTGCAATAAAAATGGGCGCCAGGAATTTTTTTTAAAACCGAAAAAGAAAATTCCAAAACTCTTTATGATAAGTGAAACGATAGTAAACAAAGACACAACGCACGTTTGGTTTTAAATGTAATATTCATTTCTTTGGGAAACCGTGGGATTGAAGATCCCTGGACTAAAACGCAAAATGTTTTCAAAATAAAAGTTAAAAAAAATTACAATAAAATTGAAATTGAAGTTAAACAAAGAACCAAAGAAAATTCAAATGAAACAAAGAAAATGGGTTCTTAATACCGGACGCGTCTCGAAAAATATATGTATACCTATATACTCGAAAAGAACAAATAAACGACAGAAACAAAATAACTTATCTTTTTTTCTTCCTATTTTCCTCTTTTTCCCGATCCTCACACCTCGATCCTCGAATCTCAATTCCTTTCTTTTTTTTTTTAAATTCCTCGAACTTTTTCTATATCCTCCTTCTCGATTCCTGTTTCTCTCCACACAATTCCTCGAACACTTTCTTTTCTATTTTTTTTTGTCTCAATCTTTCCGCTAGTAAGGCTCTATCAATGCCTTCCAAGCTAATTCCAAACTAATTCTTCCTCCCTCGACCATTCCAGTCACACACACATTCATCCAACACAAGCATCCGTTTTCGTGATTGTCGGTCACGGTATCGCGGTTTCCTGGAAGCTTTACGCTCATCAGGAAAGCCACCGTTGTTGACTCTCAGCGAAACTTTGCTTTCACACACACAATCACGGTTTCGACAAGTTGTTGGATGAGTTTCCAAAACTTGCCGAAACATAATGGCCGAGTTAAGACCCCTTCCCCACTATTCTTATTTTTCGAGAAAGTTAAAAGAAAAACAAAAATCGAGAAGAAGTCTCAACTAGGCATTTTCCTATTACTATTATTACGCGCGATGTTCGAGGTGTGAATTTCGTACCAAACATTAAGTTAAATTAAATTAAAAACGCGGCGTTAAAAACCCATTTTTTACATACATAAACAATTAAATATTAATTTAATGAATCTACGTTAAAAGTTAAAATGTTACAATAAAATCTGTAGTTGTTGTTGCTTAAGTAAGGGTCCGCCTGACCTCATACTTCTTCGGCTCATCCGCCGGCATTTTCGACCTTGTCGAAAGAACTCGTTCTCGAACTCGATCACCTGCTTTGTTGCTTTTGCAAAATAACGGCTAGGTACACCTGTGGCTGATGGAACCATAGTTGCCCTCAACTTTGCCGATATTTTGCAGCCACAACTAGGAAAAAGAAAACAGCTAAAGGCTGGTTTTTGTTGCGGTAAAATTTACCGTAACAACTTTTCTCTTCTTAAGCAACACAACTAAACAAACTTCTCGTAACACTTTTTAACTCATTCTCATTAAAATACTGCCCCTCTCCATACGAACTTTCGCATCTCGTAGAATGGACTCCGAGTTTGTGAGTAATTCAGCTCAGAAGATGACTTATGTATATGGCACTGTGTGCAGATGGTTTGATTCATATAAGAGTTATACACGCGGTGAACCTCAGAACAGGCGTTCAGATTCAAGTGATGGTGATGATTCTGACCACTGTTTCTCCTGGACAGAATGCTTCTCGGGTGGAATCATGAAAATTATAATAGGTGTTGGCTAGTTTCGTTAGCTAGTTTCTTATGTCTGGCCGACGAATACCGTCGCGTCGTCACGTCGCAGATGTTGAGCGAGGGTAGTTTTATTTCACTCGCTTGGTTGTTATGTCTGCTCGACGCGCCGTCGTCGTGTCGTCACGTCGCAGATGTTGAGCGAGGGTAGTTTTATTGCACTCGCTTGGTTGGTGTGTCTGCTTGACGCGCCGCGCCGTCGTCGTGTCGTCGAGTCACTAGTATTAAACAAGGGTGGTTTTACTCCACTAGCTTAATTTTTGTGTCTGGCTTCGTGCTCTCTGTATGAGTACGCACTCCCATAGGTATTGCGCACCCGGACTTGTTGGGTTTTAATAACTTTCCTCCTAATCTATTTCCGACAGTTTTTATGATGGATTTGTGTAGGTACCTACATGAATTTATTCTGTCAATTTATTTCATTTGTACCTAATATTTTTAATCGGTTCACTTACCCAACTAAATTTTGATTTATCGCTCCAGAATACTTTTTTCCAAAACGCTAATGGTTTTGTCCATGTTCCTTGGCAAATGCTAATCGACGTTTTTTTTTTTTTGAAACGTGTGGCTTTTTGCGAGCAATGCAACTGTGCAATGTATTGTTTTGTTCTTATAATTCGCTGCTCTTATTAATTCTTAATCAAAAACAGAAAATTAGATGATTTTATGCGTTCTAGTTTTCGAGAAAATTTGTTTTGTTTGAGTATTTACGTTGTATTAATTTGATAGTAATAATAGAATATTTGATTCATTTTTATACAAATTAAATCTATGAGAAGACAACAAAATCTGGGGTGCCCAATTTACAGAAGATTACCCTTAATTTCCAAACTAATACAAATATAAAAATGTAATACATTCATAAAAATTCAGACTACCCAAACAATTCTGTAATATGTTTGTTCATTTATATGTACATTTCCAAGATATAATTAACTAACTGACTGACTGATTGAGTAACTTGGACGTGGAATACAATGTAAGTCTACATAGACGTGGTGCATTTTGGATATAGCCAAATGACTTACTGTACTATACTTATAGAAAGAACTTTTATTGAACTGGTATACAAAAAACCGTTCAGCCGCATGCAGCCTTACGTCGTATAAACAGTGAGGTTCTTAGGAGGGGGCTTGCTGTCCCCTGCAACCCCTCTGCTAGGACTTACTATAGGATTTGAGATAGGTGCAAGTAAGGGTAAATGCAAAGTTTCGTTTCCAAACTACTAAAGTAAAACTACAAACACACCGAAAACACCACAAAATCATCCTCAATCTACCGCTTCAAAAACTGTAATCAGTGCGAAAGAAGAGTGCAATATTATTATCCAGCAGTGTAAAGAACAAAGCGACTATATTATCAATCTCTTATCCAAACAAATTATTGACTCAGAAACAAGAATATCCGACAAAATAAGCAACGAAATTAAATTCTTGCAAAACTCCATAAACGCCACTAATATTAAAGTTACTGAACTTCAAACAGCACTTTTGACCGCTAATAAAACGATCGACACTTTAAAATCTGAACTGTGCGAATTAAAAAAAAACTGTAGGCGATGTAAACAAACAAGCCACAATCACTCAAACCGAAATGCAAAGTGTAAGAAAAAACCAATCAATTTTAGAAAATCGCGCCGTTGCAAATGATGCTTTTCTTTTCGGTATTCCACATTTTGAAGACGAAAATCTAAAGTCTACTTCTAATCTGCTGTGTAATGCACTTTCCATAAAACCACCTACAATTAAAAATATTTATCGCACGCGACCTCGAAATGAATCTAAAGACACACCGATTCTAATCAAATTCATTACACCGTATGATCGAAATTATGTGTTGAAGTCAGTTGCTCTTTTTCGAAAAGTGAATAATAGAGAGCTATGTTTGCAAGACATTGACATAAACTCCACAAGTGCTCTCTTTATGCGAGAGGCTTTAACGAAAAACAACCTGTCAATATACCAGCATGCAATGGCTCTGAGAAAGCAAAAAAAAACTATGCACTGTGTTTGTATCGAGAGGAGTTGTTTACATCAAGCGACTTATGAATGAAGATGCTCAACTGATCGACTGCTTGGAGGATTTGAATATGGTTGCCAACTCTGAAATATAATGTTTAATATTTAAATATAGGGTGTCCCAAAATTAACGCAAGATTTGAATTAAATAGAAAACGCCGTTTTTAGTCTTTTGATAATTGATTGATTTTTTAATAATGAAGACACGTTGTTATCTCGTGTAACGCTCCATTTTTAATAACCCTATACTGTTAGCTGTCAAATTGCTTTTTTTTTCAAGGTTGCCAACACTTCACTGCACAAATGGCGGCAAATTCAAATCTTGCGTTAATTTTGGAACACCCTTTACATACTTATAATATTTTTTTTTTTAATTTCTGCTTTTACTCTATTATATATTTTTCAGCTCTTATTTGTAACATTACTTTCTCATTTCTATTATATTTTTTATTACTGTCTTTAAACTTCCTAATAAGCCTTACAATACAATACAGTAAATCTTCTTTGTTTTTTCTTTGTGCATTTTGAATTTTATTGTTTTCATTTGCGATGGGTGATCTTAATTTGCGCACCATGATTAATATTTTGAGTGGACATCAAACTGGACTTAGAGTATCTCACATCAATGCACAAAGTTTGCTATGTAAAATTGACGAGTTTCGCTTTACATTTAAAGGTTCTAAGGTTGACGTGGTTTGTGTATCTGAAACTTGGCTTTCTGAATCTCAAAACAACAACATATGCTCTCTCATAGGTTATAAGATATATCGTTCAAATAGAGTACGCTGCAGAGGTGGGGGAGTTGCCATGTATGTGAAAGAAACATTAAAATCAAGAGAGATAGCTGTCTCTTGTAACGAAAGTGAAATGGAATTCGCTTTCGTAGAAATTTCGAATGGTCAAGAAAAAATTTTAGTGGGAACAGTATATCGACCCAACAGAAACGTTTGTATTTCCCCTCTTATCTCTACTTTAGAACAGGTTTCAATTTCGTACTCTAACATAATTCTAAGTGGTGATTTCAATTGCAATATCTTAGAGGAAAATAACGTGTATGACCAATTTCTGACGCTTAATCTATTTTCTGTAAACACATCTGAGCCTACACATTTCCCTAATAATGGTAATCCTTCATTGTTGGATCTATTTTTAGTATGTGATCGAAATAAAGTTATTCACTACGATCAACTATCTGCTCCAGGTTTTTCAAAACACGACCTTATTTTCTTAGTTTATGATTTCCACGTAGAAAGACATAGGCAAAACCATACCATCGAATACAGGGATTTCCGTAATTTGAACTACGCCGCCTTGGAACAAAATCTTAATACTATTAGTTGGAACTCGTTGTTAGATATATCTTCGCCCTCTATGCAGGTAGAAGTTTTTACTGAAAAAATTAATGAACTTTATTATAGTCATGTGCGCCTAAGAACTAAAACTTTCAGTCCAAATAGTAAACCGTGGATAACGAGAAGTATTCTCTCTCTCATTAAAAAAAGAGATTTATTCTTCAAACGATGGAAATTATTTCGCATTGACAGTTTTTATGTAAATTATTCCAAACTGCGAAACAAAATTATTCGGGAGATACGCAAGGCCAAAGCTCAAACATATTCAACACGTTTCAATGCCGCATTGGGAAGCAAAGAGATTTGGAAGAATCTGAAAAACATAGGAATTGGTAAATTCGATAACAAATCTACAGATTTGCTTGACATAAATGCCCTAAACTTATCTTTCGTCTAAAGCACGGCAGGTATCTCGCATTTTCCAGACCGGGTTAATTCATCGGAGAATAATTTATCAAATGCTAGGCCAAATACACCCCTTTTCGACTTCTCTCACATTACCCCGGAGGATGTAGTTGAGGCCCTTCTATTGATAAAATCTAACGCTGTAGGACTCGATATGATCCACCCTAAGTTCTTAAAAATTGTTCTCCCTACCTTGCTTCCATTCATCACACACATTTTTAACTCCATTTTAAGAACACGTGAATTTCCTTCTCTATGGAAAAAAGCAAAGGTTATTCCTTTACCAAAAAATTCCAAAGGAGATGAGTTTAGACCTATATCTATAATGCCTTTCTTGTCGAACGTTTTTGAGAGAATACTTCAAAAGCAAATAAACGAGTTTCTAACACGGTTTGACTTATTGACCTCAAGACAATCCGGCTTTCGAAAGAAAAATAGCTGCTTGACTGCCTTGTTAACTGTTTCTGAGGATATCAGAAAAGCAGTTGATATGGACAACGTTACTTTTCTAATTCTTCTCGATTTCTCTAAGGCCTTCGATATGGTAAATCACAACATTCTTTGCCTTAAGCTCTCAAATTATTTCAATTTTTCCTCCTCTGCAGTCGATCTATTGTTTTCTTATTTAACAGAACGTGAACAGGCGGTTGAACATAATCAACAAAAATCGATCTTCTTACCTGTAGCGAATGGTGTTCCACAAGGGTCAATACTAGGCCCCTTGTTCTTTTCAATGTATGTGAACGAGTTGCCTAGTATTGTAAAAAATTGTTCCATTCGCATGTATGCCGACGACACTCAGCTGTACCTAAGTTGTTCATTAGGGATGATTGAACACTACGTTGCATGTATTAATGAAGATTTAAGAAGAATCGATCAATGGTCAATAGAAAATTGCTTGCTGCTTAACCCGAAAAAATCTAAATGCATCGTCATCGCTAGGAATAAGATTGATGTGTCATGTTTTCCTCAAGTTGCTCTCAAAGAAAGTACCATCATGTATGTCGACAAAGCTGTAAACCTCGGTGTTTTGTTCAATAAGACCCTGACTTGGGAGGACCATATCAATAGAACTGTGGGTAAGTGTTATAGTGTCCTTCGGTTGCTTTGCCCATCTCAATATTTAATTCCAATAAAAATCAGAGTTCTTTTAATAAAAACGTTGTTTCTGCCTTTATTAACTTACGGTTGCGAAATTTTCTGCAAATTTGACTTCGAAAGCAAAAGAAAACTTAGTGTCGTCTTTAACTGTGCTGTTCGTTATGTTTATGGACTTAGACGTTTTGATCGAATATCCAATTACGTGATTCAATTTCTCGGAATGACATTTGAAAATTTTCTCAAATATCGAACTATAACTTTTTTCTCTGATATTCTCAGGGCCGTCTTTACCATTTTTGGAGCCCTGAACACTTTTCGAAAATGGGGCCCCTGTATGATAAAATTTAAATAACAGACAATTTAATAAGTTAGGTATTGAGAATGTAATTTAAAGACAAATATAGTGACACATACTATCTTTTTTAGGTAAAAGAAAGGAATATTTATTGAAGGGTTCTTTTTCTTGATTTGAGATTAGCAAAATCATTGATCACATCTTCAAAATCGATGCCTCTGAGGATGTCGCTTTCGATTGACATCAGCGACAAACATGTCAATCTTTCTTGAATCCTTGTAGTTCTGAGTTCGTTTTTGATTCTTTTTAACTTAGAGAAGGAACGTTCCCCACTGCAATTGGTCACCATCATACTTAAGAAAATTCTTAGTGCAATTTCAACATTTGGAAATTCATCTTCAATTTTATTAGTTTTTAAAAAATTATAAAGCTCTAGAATGTTGTCAGTTTTTTCATTTTCGTGTCGACTAATTTTCAAGTAGTCTTCAGCATGTAGTTCATATCCGTTCACATCTTCGGTGTAAAATTTAGCAAAAGATTTGCAGTTCTCTTTTAAGTCTTCTGAATCCATATTTTTTAATCGAAAAAAAAGTCAAAACGTTGGCCAATCTTCGTATACGAACCTAGTCGCTGTTTCAAATGAACGCTTAGTGTGTCGACAATGGGAAGAAAGGTTTCAATTTTAAATCTTTCTTTCCCAGTCAGAATTATTTAGGGTCCAGAGCCGTCAAAAAAAGTCTGGCGTGAGCTTCCGCACCTCATCCTTTCAGAAAGGTCCTTATATTCGGAATCCGGGTTTTTTTGTCTAACTGAAGAATCAAAGTTATCAAAATTGTCCCTGAGCCCAATTATAAATTCATCTATTGCACTCAGCAAATTTATTGCAACATCCAGGGTAATATTTTGTTTTTGAAGTAAAGTACTTGTTTTATTAATTCTTTGCAATACAGAGTTCCAAAGTTCTGTAAGTATGGTAAATTCAAGCTTGGACAATTTTTTGCAAAGACTAAATGCTTCCTCTCTGGCCTCTCGTGCCTGTCCTAAATCGTTCGCGATAGACATCAAAGCTTCTTCAATTTCTTGAAGTGCATCAGCTCGCACCGACCATCTTGTTTGAGAAAGACTTTTTAAAACTTTTGTTTGGACCTAAATGAGCAGTCAACACACTCCATCGATGAGAAGATACCGAAAAAAAGTTATACAATTTTTGAATAATGTCAAAGAATTTGGTTGCTTCTAAAACACACCCAGCGGCATGCACTCCTACCAAGTTTAATGAGTGCCCTGCACATGGTACAAAAGTGACAAATTTACATTTTTCTTTTATTCTTGCCTGCATACCAGAAAAGCTTCCTGACTATTTGCCGCGTTGTCGTAGATTTGGCCTCTGCAATCTGTTATCGAAATGTCATGATCCTCCAAAACCTTCAGTATGGTTTCCACTAAATAATCAGATCTACATATGTTTGTTAATTGGAATAAAGTCCAAAAACCTTTCAACAGGCTCGTGATCTTTTACATAACGAAAAATAAACGTTAGTTGATCAACATGAGACAGATCGGGTGTACTATCAACGCTTACTTTTGAACTATAGAACAAATAGTGAGAAGTGTAATCTTTCATCTATCTCATTGAATGGCCAAAAACAAAAACTCTTTACCTCTTTACCTTGAAATCTTAAAAAATTGAGTGCCGTTCATCCGACGGATAGTTAAATCACCTATATATGAGTTACTGCGTTGATGCAAACTTGTATGCGCGTTGCAAATATAATAGGTGATTTTTTAAGAGCTTGAGAACTTTTTTTAAAAAAAAAATGCATAAAATTTGCAAAATCTCATCGATTCTTTATTTGAAACGTTAGATTGGTCCATGACATTTACTTTTTGAAGATAATTTCATTTAAATGTTGACCGCGGCTGCGTCTTAGGTGGTCCATTCGGAAAGTCCAATTTTGGGTAACTTTTTCGAGCATTTCGGCCGGAATAGCCCGAATTTCTTCGGAAATGTTGTCTTCCAAAGCTGGAATAGTTGCTGGCTTATTTGTGTAGACTTTAGACTTGACGTAGCCCCACAAAAAATAGTCTAAAGGCGTCAAATCGCATGATCTTGGTGGCCAACTTACCGGTCCATTCCTTGAGATGAATTGTTCTCCGAAGTTTTCCCTCAAAATGGCCATAGAATCGCGAGCTGTGTGGCATATAGCGCCATCTTGTTGAAACCACATGTCAACCAAGTTCAGTTCTTCCATTTTTGGCAACAAAAAGTTTGTTAGCATTGAACGATAGCGATCGCCATTCACCGTAACGTTGCGTCCAACAGCATCTTTGAAAAAATACGGTCCAATGATTCCACCAGCGTACAAACCACACCAAACAGTGCATTTTTCGGGATGCATGGGCAGTTCTTGAACGGCTTCTGGTTGCTCTTCACTCCAAATGCGGCAATTTTGCTTATTTACGTAGCCATTCAACCAGAAATGAGCCTCATCGCTGAACAAAATTTGGCAATAAAAAAGCGCGAAACACTTTTCAAACCGAACACTGATTTTGGTAATAAAATTCAATGATTTGCAAGCATCTTTCTCTTTGACACCATGTCTGAAATCCCGCGTGATCTGTCAAATACTAATGCATGAAAATCCTAACCTCAAAAAAATCACCCGATAGAAACACTATTATCTTTATTTTTTCATACAGATACAGTGATATTCAAAATGTGTGTTTTTTTGTTCCTGTCAGACAGCAAAATGCATTGCCACTCAGTTAGTTATTCATAATTCTGTTTTAATTTGAATACCTATAATTTCGCAGGGAATGTGATTTAAATTGTTCAGCAAAGGTTGTTGTTCAGCAAGGAAAGTACGAATTCTGATCATTCTTTATATGCATCTAAAATTGTATCGAAATATTTTTTTTTCTTGAAAATAGACTAATAGAGGTTAAGTGATGTTTCAGCAATTTGGGGCCCCTGGTGATTGCGGGGCCCTGGGCCTGGGCCCAGTGGTAAAGAGGGGTCTGGATATTCTTCAAACCCGACAACCTGAATACCTTTATAATGAGATAAGATTCCTAAACTCAAATCGTTCCGCTCAAGTTTTGGTCCCGCGTTTTTGTTGTGCGACATCTGAACGCCAGTTTTTTGTAAGCTCCTCACGAATGTGGAATTCGTTACCACGTGAAATAAGAAGTTTAAATTGCGCAAAGAAATTAAAAAATGAATTAAAACTGTACCTTAGCAATTAATTACAATTAAAACAATTAATAATATATTTTTTAAATTCATCTTTTTATAAAATAGTATATGTAAGTACCTATTCTTATTGATATTTTTGTTATTATTATTCTCTTTCTTTCTTTTTGTAATTTGATGTTTTAACATTTTAACTTATATTTATTGTGATACAAAATGCCGTAGCTGCTGTACACTTTAAAGCTATATTATAAATAAGAATTTATGTTCTTACAATATTAGCTAATCATGATTAATAAATATTAAAAAAAAAACAAAAAATGTAATAAATTAAAATACTAGTTTTGTAAATTTTCAATTTTCTCGAAAACTAGATGACATTAATTTATTGTTTAAGTTATCAGTTTTGTAAACAAATAAAATAATGCAAGATCTGAAAGTATTAAAAAATTTTACTTTAAACATTTTTATGTTTTTTCCCAAATTTTGAGTTTTAAACTTATTTTATCAAAAAACTATGCATACATTTTATTTGATCTAAAAACTAACTAAAAGAACAGAGTATTGGTTTAAAAAAAGGTATAATACTAGTACCATTATTTTTAATTATTTTTTTTTCATTTTGTTTAGTACTTTTTTCATGAAATCGCCCCTCCCACTCTAAGGGGGAGATAGACCCCCTTGCCATAATAAAAAAAGGTGGTATTAAATTTTTTTACAAAAATACCGTTATCATTCCTTGGCTTTACAGTTATCATACTCTTTCCTAAATAACTGTATGTATACTAAATATATTTTTAAAATTAAGTTGAAAAATTGTAAATACATAGAAATGTAGCGATAATTATACAACGATTTTCCAAATTTGTTTTTTTTTTATAAATCAACGTGTTTTTGATTAATAAAATGGTACTTGATTTTTGGAAGACAAACTTATTTTATAGGAAAAATTGAAAATTTTAGAGGTTAGGTTAGGTTAGGTTAAAGTGGCTGTTGGTTGGGACGTCCAACACACTTAGACCAAAGTATGGTCCGTTGTGATACCACATGGATCAGTTAATCAGCTTAACTCGTTGAACCAATTGGAGCTTCGAATGAAGCGTAGGAGACAAGTAATGTCTGAATTTTTTAGATCGCCGGTATCGTTAAATTAGTAGTCTCCAAGGTGGATTCTACGTCTTTGTGATAAGGCAGGGCATGTGCACAGAAGATGAGAGATTGTCTCCTCTTCTTCTTCGTCCATGCAACTCCTACAAAAATCATTTGCAGGGGCTCCAAGTCGAATATCATGCCTTCCTATTAAGCAGTGCCCAGTCAGGACACCTATAACATAGCTAATGTGCAATCTACTCAGAGAGATTAATTGCTTTGAGCGCCTGGCGCTAAGATTAGGCCAAATTAATTTAGTCGCTACACAGGTGGTGGTGTTATTCCACCTGAAGTTTGTTTTCTCTATGGTATCTTGCTTTAGCATGAGTTTACATGTAGCTAAGGGGATACCTATGCTAGCATTGTGAGCCAGCAGAGGTAAAGTTGTTCCGCTCTTTGCAAGTTCGTCAGCTTTGCAATTTCCTGAAATGTCTCTATGGCCCGGCACCCAGAAAAGGTGAATGTTGAACTGTGTAGCCATCTCCGTAAGAGATGATCGACAATTTAGGGCTGTTAGTGAATTTGTGGAGACAGAGTCTAGGGACTTTAACGCAGCTTGGCTATCCGAGAAGATGCGTATATCATTAGTTGATATAACGTTTTCTCTAAGCCAGGATAGGACTTCTTTTATAGCCAGGATTTCAGCTTGGAACACGCTACAATGATCGGGTAGACGAAAGGAGAGACTTAAGTTTAGTCTATCTGAGTATACGCCTCCACCAACCCTATCCTCCGTTTTTGATCCGTCTGTATAAAAGTTTATAGGACCATCGTTCAAAAATGATGTATTCTCCCAAGAAGACCTGGGAGGTATAGTCACTTTGAAGCTATAGTTATTAAACTGAGGATGGGGTATGGTGTAGTCAATATTACTGTTTATAGTTCTGAACGAGTTCAAAATAGTGGTGTGGCCAATTCCATTATTGATCCACAGAGAGGAGGCTTGAAGCCGTATGGCAGTATTATCGGCCGTTTGCTTGCTGAAAATGTCCAGCGGTATTAGATGGAACAGAACATCTAGTGAGGCGGAGGGGGTGGAGCGAAGTGCTCCTCCCATACACAGGCAGGCTGTTCGTTGGACTTTGCTGAGTTTATCGCGATTTGTCGCTATATCTAGCGCCGTTCACCATAACGCTACTCCATAAGTAAGGATCGGCCTTACGACCGAGATATATATAGCCAGTGTGTAATGCGGGGCTGTAGGCCCCATTTATTACCAATTGCCTTTTTACAGGAGAACAGGGCCACTGTGGGCTTGTTTATTCTCTCTTGAATATTAGGTTTCCAACTTAATTTCTTATCCAAAATGAGACCCAAGTATTTTGCTCTTTTAGAGAATTTAAGTGGTACACCGTTTATGAGGGGAGGGTCAATGAGTGGGACTTTGTATTTCCTTGTGAAGAGGACAAGGTCGGTTTTTTGTGGGTTAACGCCTAGTCCACACTGATTTGCCCATCTGGTGAGCTTATTTAAGGCGTTTTGTAGGAGTTCTTTTAGTATATTGGGATGTTTACCCGTTACTGCAATAGCAACATAGTCCGCATAAGCAAACACTCTGTATCCCTCTCTTTCTAGAGTAATTAGTAATTCATTTATTACTAAGTTCCAGAGGAGAGGGGATAGGACACCACCTTGTGGCGTACCTCTGCTGACACCCCTATGTGCAGTAAAATCGCCCAGTTTTGAATTGATAATCCTGCTTATCAGCATCTGATTATTCAATTCGCTGATCGACTTATCTACCTTCAGAGATGTCAATACACGTGCAATTGCAGATGTGTCGACATTGTTAAAAGCACCTTCTATATCTAAGAAGGCAACTAAGGTGTACTCTTTATGATGGAGGGAATATTCGATTGTACGTTCATAAATTTAGTACCCGAAATAAAAGACGACTGAAAATGGTTTTAACTTAAATTTATTTAATAATGTATACTTTAATTAGAGCTAGATGTGATCAACACTGAAGGCGGAAAAGAAGTGAAGTGATCGCAAAAAGGCGGCGAAAAGGAATTATGTTTATTTGACAGGTGCATTGAAGTTGTCATCGTTTGACAGCAGCAACAGAGTTGCCATAGAATATATCAACTTCCCCTCACTTAATTTGGATACCGTACGACCTGTTTTCGGGGTCGCTCAGATCGTCTCAGCTCCGGTGTCGTACTCGAGGAATTCTTATCTGGATTCAAAGTTTGCTGTGATGATTCCAGATTGACGTTAATTGAAGGTGAAGACGAATGCAGCGTAGTATCGTTGTCACTTAAATTCAGTTGATCATCATTCAAATTTGCTTGGCCAATATCTTTGTTGTGCAAATGTGTGAAGATCAAACTTGATGATTGACTGTCATAACTGTCAGTTGGAGAACGAAATTTCATTTGGTTTTGATGACGACGGAATGTCCCTGTGCTAGCTCGTATGAGATACATTCTCCTTCTTAAATTTCTTTCTACCACTGCAGGAATCCATTTCTGTTTACGTTGGTACTGGCGTATGAAAACGGGTTGACCAATAGTGAATTTAGTCTTGAATGTAGTAATTGGTTTGCTGGCTTCAGGGATCATCGCGGAGAGAATAGTGCGATGTTGCCTTCCATGGAGCTTTTCGGCTGGTGAAATACCTTCTTCATCTGGTGTGGAACGATATGTGGATAGAAACACCAAAAGAGCCTCGTCCCAATTTGCTGTGTCCACCAAAATTTTTCGAAGCGCAGTCTTAAAAGTTCGTACCATTCTTTCCGCAGCTCCATTGGATTCTGGATTAAAAGGCGCTGATGTAAGGTGTTTGATTGCGTTGCTACGGCAGAAAACTTTGAATTCATTCGAGGTGAACTGAGTGCCGTTATCAGACACTATTGCTTTTGCAAGCCCTTCTAATGCGAATATTGATCGTAAGGCTTTGATTGTTGCTTCGGACGTGGTAGATCCCATTCGGATGACAAAAGGGAATTTCGAATTCGAGTCGACAACAATTAACCACATCTGGTTCTGAAACGGACCGGCAAAATCGATGTGTATTCTTTCCCACACTCCTTCAGTTATCGGCCAGCTGGTGTACTCTCGTGGTGAATTATTTGCATTGCTTTGACATGCAATACAATTGGAAACTGTCTTTGTGATGTCATCATCGATGCTGGGCCACCAGCAATATCGTCGGGATATTTGCTTCATGCGGGTAAGTCCCCAGTGTCCTTGATGAAGAAGCGCCAAAACCTTCGGTTGTAGTCTTGTCGGAATTACTACTCGAAGATGTTCACTGTTGAAGAGAAGAACGTCATTAATGATTTCAAAAGAGAATCTTCTGCGAAAATAAGGTAATAAGGAACTATTCGTTTCTAATTTTCCGTTTGGCCATCCCACTTGGACGTAGTGAATGACCTTTGTTAGAGCTGGGTCGCTCTGAGTAGCCTTTTCAATTGCGTGTGAATCTAAAGGAAAATCTTCTATTACTGCGGAGCTCATTTCATCCACATGGTGACAGGATTCTTCAGTATTGTCAAATGTTTCATCTGGTCCTGCTGGCAAACGCGACAGGCAGTCTGCATTACCGTGTTGTTTTGTAGGGCGATAGCGTATGCTATATGTATATCCCATCAAAATGAGTGCCAATCGTTGAAGGCGCTGTATAGTCATGTGTGGAAGCTTCTTGGATGGATTGAAAATCGTGACCAGAGGTTGGTGGTCCGTCACCAGTTGAAATTGACGTCCAAACAGGTATTGATGGAATTTCTTAACTCCATAAATGATAGAGAGAGCCTCCTTCTCTATCTGACTGTATTTCTTTTGAGACTCGTCAAGCGTTTTAGACGCGAAGGCTATAGGTCTCTCTGTCCTGTCTGGATACACATGCGAAATCACGGCACCAATTCCGTGTGAGGATGCATCCGTGGCTAATATGATTGGATAGTCATCACGAAAATGCACCAATCTTGTTACGTTCAAAATGTCATCTTTGAATTGATTAAAAGCCTTCTTTTGTTCTTCGCCCCAAATGAAAGGCTGATCTGCTGAACGAAGTTTGTTTAATGGGGCTGCAACTTGGGCGAAATTCTTAATGAACTGATTATAATAATTCAGTTTGCCGATAAATGCCTCCAGGTCTTTTAAGTTCTTAGGTTCAGGTAAATCACGGATCGCTGCAACCCGTGCCTCCGATGGTCGTATTCCTGTAGCATCGATAATATGGCCCAAGTAATTTATTTCACTCTTAGCAAATTGGCATTTTTCAAAGCGACATCTCAACCCATGTCGCTCTAAACGCTCAAGCAATGTTTGTAGGTTATGCAGATGCTCTGCATTGTTCCGTCCAGAAACAATGATGTCATCTAAATATGACGTGCAAAATTCTATGTACGAGGTTAATTGTTCAATGTACCTTTGAAAAATTCCAGTGGAACTTGACGTTCCAAAGGGTAAACGTTGGTATTCGAAAAGGCCAAATTCTGTACTCACAACGCAAAGTTTCCTTGATTCTTCGTCTAACGGGACTTGGAGGTAGGCGTCGGACAAGTCGACCTTTGTGAAAAATTGACCACCTTGAAGTTTGTGGAAAAGCTCCTGAATTCTGGGAATATGGTGACGATCAATCAATAATTGTGGGTTAATCGTAATGCGAAAATCGCCACAAATACGCAAGCTGCCGTTAGCTTTCTTCACCACGACAATAGGTGCTGCCCATTGACTTGTTTCGACGGCTCGAAGAATGCCTAACTCCTGCAAACGGGTCATCTCAGCACGGACAGCTTCTTTTAATCCGAAAGGAACGGGACGATGTTTAAAATACTTAGGTTGACTACCCGGTTTCAAGGTTAAATGAGCGACAAATAATTTACTGCAACCTAATCCAGGACTGAAAACGGTTCTGAATTTCTCACAGATGGACTTTGCATCGGTTTGCAGACTATCTTCGTCTGAAACTTGTAAGATTGATTCACCGCTTGAAAAATTGATTGAGAAATCGAATGCCTCAAACCAATCTAAGCCCATAATATTTGCACCGTTTTGACACTCGCTCACCAAAAATGAAAGCTTCCGAATTTTGTTTTTATGTTGAACTAACGCCTTTACGACCCCTCTTATAGGAACGCTTACACCTCCGTAAGCCTTTAATGAGCGATTAGTAGGTTCATAGGGAGGTTTCCCAAGTGCCTGATAACCTTCGAGGCCCACCACTGAACAAGTTGCTCCAGTGTCCAGCTGGAACAGCATTGGTTGCTGATTAACGTGAAGCGACACAAAAATTTGACGGCCCTTTCGCTCGGGCTCCCACTGAGCTAAAGACACTTTATCGTGGAGACCGTCTTCGATTATCTCATGAACTGAATGATTTATTTCAGTGTGCTCGGGGCGATTGTTAGGCTTTGCTCGATTTTCGAAATGTGACGATGACCTTTGTATGTTGTTTTTACGACCGCGACGTTGCGTCGACTTCTTTCTAAAACCTGTTTCGGTATTTTTTTTTGACAAGCAAACTGTGCTTATGTGCCCTCTTCGATTACAATTATTGCAAACTGAATTTAGGTGTTTGCACTGATCACGGTTGTGATAAGTAATACAGCCAGGGCAAGACTTTCTTACACGATAATTATCATTGCACTTACTTGAATGGCGTTGTTCACGAGCATGGTTGAGCTGATTGACTTCGGCAGTCGATTGTGCCGTTGTAACGTTGTTCCCCTTTAAAATTTCAGTGGCTGTTTGGGTTGATTCAAATGCTGTCACTAGTTCTTCGATCTCTGCTAAGGTCGGATCTTTCTTCTGGGTTGCAGACATGCGGATGGCTTCGTGTGGAGTGTAGTATACGATCATATCTCGAATCATACAGTCGGCGTATGATGTACCACAGCCTTCCTTTGTGCAATTGAACTTGCAGTCTCTGGCTAATCCCCTCAAATCGGCTATCCATTCGGCACAAGTTTGGTTAGGAGTCATTTTCTGTCGCAGAAATTTGCATCTCGATGCGAGTACATGCAGTTTTGTTTGGAAATGTTTTGTCAATTGAGATGTTAAATCTTTGAATGTGTGTATACTCACATCGTTGGTCTCGAACAGTTTTTGGAGTACCTCATTTATGTAATTACCGCAGGTTGACAAAAAATGTGCCTTTTTTGAGGTTATCGTCTTCTACAGCATTGGCCTTGAAGTGTTGTTGAAGCTGGAACACATAGTTCTTTTTCTACAGCAAAAGCGCGAAACTGTGGAATAGAGTTTGATGTCGAACACGTGGGGTTGGACGATGATGAACTCTTGCAAAGTTTCTCCATGCGTTCGGCATTGGATTGCAGCACTTGCTCCATCCATTCCTTCTGCTGTGCCAGTAATCTTTCGACCAATTTAACATCCATGGGTTCTTTCTAATTACCTCGTCGCCAGATGATAAATTTAGTACCCGAAATAAAAGACGACTGAAAATGGTTTTAACTTAAATTTATTTAATAATGTATACTTTAATTAGAGCTAGATGTGATCAACGCTGAAGGCGGAAAAGAAGTGAAGTGATCGCAAAAAGGCGGCGAAAAGGAATTATGTTTATTTGACAGGTGCATTGAAGTTGTCATCGTTTGACAGCAGCAACAGAGTTGCCATAGAATATATCATACGTACTATGCTGTGTAGAGCCGTTTCAACTGATTTCCCTTTGTTGTAGGCGTGTTGAGCCTTTGAAAGGAGGGACTTATCAATACTTGCCCTTAAGTGGATATCGATCAAACGTTCAAAAGTTTTGAGAAGGAATGATGATAAGCTGATAGGTCTTAGGTCTTTAGGGTTAACGTGGCTGGATTTTCCAGCTTTTGGAATAAAAACAACTTTAACTTGTCTCCAAGACATAAGGATGTATGCCAATTTAAGGCATCCCTTGAAGATGTTTTCTAGGATGGGTATTAGAAAACTTGCATTTTCTTGCAGTTCGGCTGGAATTACACCATCCGGACCAGCAGATTTATATGGCTTAAAGCTGTTAATAGCCCATTTGAGTTTTTCCCTAGTGACTAGACCTTGTGGGGGATGTAATGTATTGCCACCATTATTAAGTGCAATGTTATTAATAATATTAGAGCTACCAGGAAAGTGAACGTCTAGTAGCAAGTTGAGTGATTCTTCGCTTGAATTGGTCCAGAGGCCGGAGGCGTTTTTCAAGCAGCATGATTGGATTTTTGGAGAGGATTTTGCGCAGCCTGGATGCTTCGGAGCAATCTTCCACGTTGCTACAGAAGTTTTTTCAGGACGATCGTTTGGTTTTCCTCAGTTCTTTTTTATATATCTTCAGTGATTCTTTATATGAATCCCAGTCAGACATGTCTCTAGAAGCTTTCGCTCTGTTAAAGAGTTTTCTGCATTCTTTTCGAAGTGGATCCAGCCCTGAGTTCCACCAGTGTGGCTTCTTTTTACCTCTTACTTGTATAAGAGGGCATGCAGTATCTAGAGCTTTGTTTAGGGCTAATGGTAGATTATTGACTTTGTCGTCAAGATCTTCAATGTTGGAAGGAGTATTAAAGAGTTCAGGTTTTACTAAACTATTTAACGTTCTCTTGTATTTTGGCCAATTTGTTCTTTTTAGATTTCGAAAGATCGGTTGGCAAGGTGGTTCATTTATAAAGTCAAGCTGGATGTATTTATGATCAGAAAAGGAGTGATCTTTAGATACCTTCCAGTTCAAAATATTATTATTAATGAATTCGGAGACAAGAGTTATATATCTAAAACTTCTTGTTGATTTTTAGTAATAAAGGTTGGCTCATTACCAACGTTACTTACGAGTAGGTTAGTGTTTAGAATATAGTCGAAAAGAGACTCACCCCTGTCGTTTATATCCGTGCTACCCCATACTGTATGGTGGGCGTTAGCGTCACTACCGATGACGAGGCCGATGTTGAGCCTTTGTGCTTCAGTTATTAGTCTCTCCAGAGTGTCACCCGGGAGAGGGCCAAGATGGTCGTGGCCAAGATACGCCGACGCCAGCCAGAATGTTCCTCTGGCTGTTTCCAGACTTGCGGCGGTGGTATCTCGATCGCTGAAATTAGGGAGTAAATATACATTTAGGCTGCGTTTTACTAATATGCAAGATCTGGGTTCATCCTCACCTGATGCATACAGCACGCAGTATTTGGGAGTCCTGATTCCTCGAACAATGGATTTAACAATCCAGGGTTCTTGAATCAGGACAATATCTTCATCCCTGCTGGATAAGCGAAGAAGAAGGGAGGCCGAAGCCTTTATGAAGTGTTGGAGGTTAATCTGGAGTAACCGCAGCATTTTCCCGATCAGCCTCCAACACAGTGATGTCGGAGTCATCCATATCAGAGGACGATTCTAAAAGAATGTCCTCATCTCCGCTGTCGTAGACCTCGGCCTCCATTGCGGAAAAACCTTGGTCGAAAAGTTTAGAATACGAGTCTTTGGATACAGGAGGAAGTTCGTGCATTCTTAATTTATTTCCTTGGAGGACATCCATGGTCAAGCAACCTTGATATCTTTAATACATATACATACATATAAATATAGCTTATTAAATTAAATAATTTATTATATTTATGTATATGTGGGTATACATTTACGATACAGTGCTCTACATTGCGTTCTACAATTATCCAACAATTGCATTTTTAGCAAGGCTTTTAAGATCTCAACAAAAAAATAAACAAATGGTAGTTAAGTGGAAGTTAACGGATATTTATTCCGGAATTATATCGAAAAATGAAACATAGACTTTTTAATTTAGGTACTTTTTTTGTTTGTTTTTTTTTATTTACCTAATATATTTTCAGAACAACCGCCTGGTTTTAAGTTCACATCATAAATGCTATTTTTAAGAGAATCACATAGTTTTTCTAAATAATTAAAAAGAATCGTCTTCCAGGCTTCGTTTATGCGACAATTAGCTCTGCATCGGCCTAAAAATGCCTACCTTGAGCCATCCTCAAACATTTTCAATAATATTGAGGTCATGTGGATAAGATTGCCATGGCAACAATTCTGCATTTTCTTCGGCAAGGAAGCTTTTCACTACACGAGCGTTGTAAACCGGCTTATTGTCTTTTTAAAATAACCATGAAAGAATTGTTCGGAACTACAATTCTTTCATGGGGAGGAAGGCTGATTGCAAAAGGTCTTTCTAGGAGATTCCCGTCATTTGTTGGCCTATTTTTTCAACGCGTCAATTTGGCCTTTTTCTATACCTAGCGGTTAAAACTTTTGTTTTCCCATTTTGAATGAATATTGATAGAAAACACTCCTCACTTCTTAAAATTTGTAGCTAAGATCTGTGCAAAAGATCAAGACCAACTAACTTACTCAACGGGTGGGTCTAATCATGTGCAGCATAGGCAAGAAAAGAGAAAACAAATATCCGTTAACTTCAACTCATCTACCATTTGTTTATGTTTTTGTTTTGTTGAGAACTTAATAGCCTTTCTAATAATAAATTAATTGTTTGATAATTGTTAGAAACACATTACATGTATGTAATAAAAAATGTGTACAGCTAATCAAGTGAAGAGCACTGTATGTACATATGTATATTCTTAGATTCATCGACATTTAAATCTATAAACTAATGAGTTAAATAATTCGATTAGGATATGTTGTATGGTTAAAATAAGAGTAAATTGTAAGAAAAGGCTATGAAAAATTTATGAAACGGTAAATTTTCAATTCTTTTTTATATTTAATTGTATGTTTTAAAAACATCGGTGATACTCACGGAGCTTTTAACTTCCTACTTATATACATACATACATACATATGTATATTAAACAACCACCAAACATTCATACCTGAGCGTCAGCTAGCACTAGCGTCTTTTTTTTAATAAGCAATATCTCCAACGTGTTCATTTGATTTCAGCATTTCACAAAGCTGCTTCTAAAATTCACAACCATAAGCACTAAGGAAGAACAATTAACATATTTGTGCAATGCAAACAAGTAGAACAGATGTTTGCTCAGTTTTATTAATATAAAGTGCTGTCGGAACTTGGAGTGGTATGTAGTAAGGTTCGCTCAGATTTATCCATACGAGTATTATAGTTATATGTTTGATATAACAGTAAAATATACAGTTGGAAAATAATCGGCTTGAACCTGGAGAGGTTGTTATGTGTGCGCAGTGGCTCAAAAGAGATTGTGTAAAAATACCACAGTCACTATTAAAAGTCATCCTTGCCGTGGGTTATGCTTATAGCTTATGAATGAAAATTACTCACAATAAAGTTTTCTCCATCCATCCCAGACCGTCACAAAATTCCTGTTGCTTTTGTGAATCTCTCGGCACTCCAACTCCACACTGGCACTGGAAGGATAAAGGGTGGAGTTTGAGAAGTGGGAACGAAGCGCGTTGGACGATAAAAATGTTTGATGTTTCAAGGGTAAATTTGTTTCAACATCAATGACTTGTTGAGTTCTACTAGTTGGATTTAATTATACGATTTTCTTTTAACAGTATACGTACAAACATATGTATGTATGTACGTGTGAATATCTAGAAGGTAAGAAAATATGTAAGAAATAAATTGGTTACATTTAATTCCACGCGTAGTCAAATTTCACTTAAGAAAACTCTATGAAGTTTTCAATTCAAATATGTAATAATTTCAGGGGTGGAATCGACTAAGGTGATTGTTGACAGTCAAAATAATCGAATATGATCTGTGTTAGGCGATAGTCAAATTGATACCTAAAAAGCTGTCGCTAGAAAAATTTGATAGTCGTTTTCCTACACACATGTCGTTTCTGAGTAGAGCTACCAGACGCTTACGAAAAACGAATGGAAAATTTTGTCAATTACCTTTTTTAGGTACAAATACACATTCTTGTGACGCACAAAGCTTAAGACATTCGAAAAAGCATAAGAAAAGTAAGAATGTTATTAAAACACACACAATTTAATACTTTTATTTAGATATTTTATAGAAATCATTTTAAAATTTCACCATAGCAACAATGAATTGTGACAATTATATTCTGAAATTGTTCAATCGAATTGAATTGAATCAGCTTACATAGACGGGAAACTCGGTGATAGTCGATTTGACTATCAAAAATTTGATAGTCAATTGCTGCAAAGACGAAAGTGGAAACATCATAGTGGAACCGCAGTCAATGCTGAAAATATGGAAGGGCCACTTCTGCAGACTGTATAACGGCGACGACGCTGTCAGGCAGGATGATCCATTCAACATAGACGACGAAAGCCAACAATCCCGTCCTTCCGACTTAGACGAAGTAAAGATTGCTATATCTAAGCTGAAGTCTAACAAAGCCGCTGGAGCGGATGGCTTGAATGCCGAGCTCTTTAATGCAGCTGGAGATAAGTTGGTTAGGAGCATGCACCAACCTATGTGTAAGATATGGTCGGAAGAAAGCATGCCCGATGAATGGAACCTCAGTATTGTTTGCCCGATCCTGAAAAAAGGAGACCCTCTAAACTGCACCAATTATAGAGGAATCAGTCTACTTAAAAAAAAAAAAATATTCTCTGCCGTAATATGTGAACGTCTAAAGCCCATCGTCAACAACCTGATAGGTCCTTATCAGTGTGGTTTTAGACCAGGAAAGTCCATAGTCGATCAAATATTCACATTACGGCAGATCCTGGAAAAAACCCAAGAACACCAAATCGACACCCACCATCTTTTCATCGATTTCAAGGCCGCATATGAGTATCTACAGGGACGAACTGTATAGAGCCATGTCTAGTTTTGGCATCCCTGCCAAACTCGTCCGTTTGAACAGGATGACCATGGAGAATTCACGCTGCTCCATAAAGGTTGAAAACAACTTAACAGAACCTTTCGATGTAAAAAAAGGTTTTAGACAAGGTGATGCGCTGTCATGTGATTTTTTTAACATCGTACTTGAAAGAATAGTGCAAAGCTCACACGTCAACACTAGAGGCACTATCTTTCAAAAGTCTGTCCAATTACTAGCATATGCTGATGACATTGACATAGTCGGAAGAACTCAGCGTGATGTCAATGGGGCTTTTGTGAGTATTGAGGCAGAGGCGGCAAAAATGGGTTTAACGGTTAATGAGGGCAAAACAAAGTACATGTTGTCATCAAGAAAGGACCTACAACACCGACGTCTTGGTCAAAACGTCACCATCGACAGACGTAACTTTGAGGTAGTCAAGGCCTTCGTCTACCTAGGCTCCACAGAAAACAACACCAGCGCTGAGATCAAACGAATAATAACTCTTGCTAACCGCTGTTTCTTTGGGTTAAGAAAGCAATTGAGTGGAAAAATCCTCTCTCGAAGGACCAAAGTGTCGCTATATAAGACCCTTATCATCCCCGTCCTGCTATACGGTGCACCTCCTCGACGGGTCTCCACCTTGCCGTTGGTGAGGAGGCTTACGCGAGAACTTCTAGTAGGTTAAGTTGCAGATTCTAGCTCTTGAGCAGATTCTCAGCCACCAACTTAGGTTTAAGCAAACTAAGAGAGGCCCACCCCTATGAATATGGAAGAAATACACAAACAGAAAAAAACCATAGCGGGGATATACGCTATATGGTCGGTAGAAGTCACGGCTACCGGCTTGGGCTTTGTCTCGCGGTCTCAATATCGAGAGAAGGAGTCGCCAGTGACAATTTTTCCAAAATACTCATATTTAATACTACTTATAATTACGAAACTTTTTCTTTTTCTTTTTTCTTTTTCTTTTTTCTTTCTTCTCTTTTTAGTTTCATCGGTTTCGACCAATTATAAGTATTCAAGAATTCTCAGTATGAGCAACATAAGCAACAAAAATCTCAGTCTGACTGAAGAAGAAGAGAACCTCCTCCTGAACCCCTTCTCGAACATGGATATGGAGGATGGAGCAAGCATAATCGAAGTTGACGATGACGTCAGCTCGGTCGCTAGCTCCAACCTTTCGACAGTATCCAAGGCTTCGAGAAGGTGCAGAATCACAAACAGCAAGAGGACGGTTAAAAGGTTAGGCCAATTAGACTGGGAACAGTTAACGGAGCAGGAAAGGTAAAGGCTGCACAATGCTCGTGCCTTCCTGGACAGGGAGGGTTTGGGAAAAGATAGGCACACCGCTAATCAAACACTGAACCCTCCCTCTTCAGAGAGTCCGAGCGTTAAGACCTTGATGGGACCACCTGCCCCCAACGACGTTCTAGTACAGCGTAACGAAGGGTGCTCCCCATCAATGGCAAAGGCAACTCCTCTAGACGGAACAGAAGGACAGATCCAACGGACAGACATTGAGGTGCCAATCTTACCACCTACTGATCCGCCACTGATCGCATCGATATCAGTTGGTGTTAGTGAAGCAGGCATTAGAGCGGCCCTAAATGAGGGGAAAGATGAGATGGCTTGTGAAGACAATGCTATTGGCCACAGCCTTAGCGTCAACCTAAACAAGACCATTGATTCGGTCCCCGAAAACCAGACGATCAACAACACGAACGACAGTATCACGACGGTTATTGAAAATAGGACGACTATACGCAAAACTAAGGTTTTGAACGAGAACGTAATAAGACGACGACAAAGACGAAACGCTGAAAGGATTGTCCGGCGCTTTGCTAACAGGACTCCTGAGTCCTTGACAGCTAAGGAGAAGGCGGCGCTGGACAAGTCCAAACAGCGCCTTAGAAGCACAATTACGACAACAGTTAGTGACGCAAATCCACAACCACCACCTGAAGCACCTTGTTCCTCTAAAAGGGCAAGGAACGAACTCTCCCCGACCGACTCTTCGCCTAACAAGGCAACGAAGAGGTTAAAGATCTCCCGGGCAACCGTAAAGGGGCACCAAGTGGCCATTGCCGATTTCGGCAAACCCTCACGGAAGCTGACCGAGGACGAGTGGCAACTTCTAGAGCTGAGAATCCTGGAAGAAGTAAATGAGGCCATCGTCAAAAACAGGCCCCCCCCACTCTTCGGAAATCTTACGACCGTCCATGGGTTCAAGGTGATGAACTGTGAAAATGACGCCACACTCAAGTGGCTTCAGGATTTCACAAGTAGCACCTCTGCACCATGGCAAAATGCGGATCTTCGCCTTATTGATGTGAAGGAGATCAAAAACATCTCCAGACCAATAGGCACACTTTTGGTCAAAGGCCCCACACTTCCCAATGATCGCCTGGAGAGGTATATAACATCACTCAACAGAGATCTCCTAAGCCAGGAATGGGAAGTCGTCAAATGCGAAAAAACCAAGGAAGGCACCGAGGTAACGGTTAGACTGGTCCATAAATCTATACCACTACTGAGGAAAGTGGATTTCAAAGTGCGCGTCGGGATCACCAGATGTAAACTTAGATTGATACCCAACAAAAGAAAACAGGTTAGTAGGGCGGGGAAAAATCTTTATTATTATGTATATGGAATTGAAAATCTTACAAATCAATCTTCAACATAGTAAAGCCGCCAGCGCCAACCTGGTCTACCTCATGCAGAGTAGACAATACGACATGGCCCTGATCCAAGAACCCTGGATAGTAGGTGGCATGATCAAGGGCCTGCACTCCAAAGACCTCATGCTGTATAAGTCAAACCTTGACAGCCAAAATAGTAATCCCAGAACCTGTATATTAGCTAGAAAACGGTTTAATCTCTTTCTTCTAACTTCTTACAGCAACATCGACCAGACCGCGGTCATTTTAGAACGCAAGGAGCACCCATCACTCATATTAACCTCCACTTATATGCCCTATGATGGAGTTGAAGGACCACCAGCGGATATAACAAATAAAATAGTAAAATTCGCAAGTAAGAAAAATTTCAATATTATACTTGGGTGCGACTCCAATGCACATCATGTACAATGGGGGAGCACCGATACAAATACTAGAGGTGAATCCCTCTTTCAATTTATCATAGATAACAATCTACGTGTGGCTAACCGAGGTAATACACCCACCTTTGTCACAAAAAATCGGAAAGAGGTGCTAGACAATACCCTCTCAAATAATTCTGACTCCTGTCAAATTGATCATTGGAGGGTTTTAGAAGAACCTTCCTTTTCTGACCATCGTCTCATAGAATTTAAAATCCCTAACGTTGATAGACAGCACAAACCCTTTAGAAATAACAGGTGTACAGACTGGGTTATCTTCAATAGGGAAATTAGAAATAACATCAAGCACGTTAACACCAGCGCCATTCTGGGACCAGACAGTCTAGAGAAGGCAACAGAGAATCTCACTGAGACTCTGCGTAAGGCGTTTGAAACCAGTTGCCCAATCAAAACAACTGTGAAAAAAAACAGTAAACCCCCCTGGTGGACAACAGAACTAACCAACATTAGAAAAGAAACAAGAAAACTTTTCAATGCTGCAAAAAGAACAAGACTCGAAAGTGACTGGGACTGTTATAAGACTAGTCAAAGAAAATTCAAAACAGAAACCCAACGAGCCAAACGGAGCTCGTGGAAAAATTTCTGCAGTAATATCGAGTGTACCAACGAGTCAGCTAGACTCAGGAAAATCCTTTCGAAAACCTCCACTTCTGTTGGTTCTCTAAGGAAACCCGACAATGACTGGACTGAATCAGGTCGCGAAAGTCTAGAACTCCTAGTTGAAACTCACTTCCCAGGTAGTAAACCTAGCCCTGAACGCGAACCAGATTACTCTTCAATCTTCGATTATGAAATACCTACGGATGTTATAACGGAAGAAAAGCTAAACTGGGCTATTAACTCTTTCTCCCCTTATAAATCTCCAGGCCGAGACGGCATTTTCCCAATGATGCTGCAAAAGAGCACTGAGTTTATCACCCCACACCTGATAAACATCTTTCAAAGTAGCATTAAATGGGGGTATATTCCCAAGACATGGCGTGAGGTAAAAGTCGTTTTTATACCAAAAGCCGGCAAACCCAGCCATACTGAACCTAAGGACTTCAGACCTATTAGTCTTACGTCTTTTGTACTTAAAACACTAGAAAGACTTATCGACATATACATCCGCGGTAATTTAAAACCGGAAACCATATCACCTTTTCAACACGCCTACACAAAAGGTAGAAGTGTAGAAACGGCACTACACTGCGTAGTTAGAACTATAGAAAAATCACTTGACGTTAAGGAATACACTCTTGCTTCATTCCTGGACATTGAAGGAGCCTTCAATAACGTCCACAGTATTGCAATCGAGAAAGCACTTAATGATCAACACATAGAAGAAGTAGTTATCAAATGGATCATGTGTATGCTGAAAAACAGACTAATACATAGTGAGCTTGGTAACGCACATTTAGAGATGTACGCATCTAGAGGAACCCCGCAAGGGGGAATTATCTCACCATTATTATGGATCTTAGTGATGAACGAGATCCTAATAAAACTTAGGAACCACGGTATAGTAGTGGTAGCCTACGCTGATGACTTAGCGCTTTTGGCGACGGGTAAATACCTTACCACTATTAGCGAACAATTACAAAACGCATTATCAAAGGTCAGCAACTGGACCAAGAAATGCGGTCTTAATGTAAACCCCCTTAAAACAGAACTGGTTCTTTTTACAAACAGGAGGAAGATCCCTCCGTTTATAATACCAAAAATATAATAAAAAATATAATAAATATAACACTAAAAATCTCCGATCGAGCTAGATACCTCGGAGTTATATTGGATAAAAAACTCAATTGGGGTCCAAATATCCAAGAAAGATATAAGAAAGCCACAATCGCACTCTACTCATGTAACAAGATTCTGGGTAGAAATTGGGGACCGAACCCCAAAATAGTAATGTGGATGTACACTGCCATAGTCAGACCGATTCTAACTTATGGCAGCTTGGTTTGGTGGAAAGCGTTGGAGAAATCCACGAATCAAAAAACACTTACCAAAGTACAGAGAATGGCTTCTATCTGTACTAGTGGTGCGATGAGGACGACCCCAACTGCAGGTCTAGAAACGATCCTCAATCTCCCCCCAATAGATCTATTCGTTCAAGAATCAGCAGCATACAGCGCCCTCAGGCTCAGTCAAACTAACATCTGGCAAACTAGCCAGAGTGGCCACGCAGCTATTCTTACGAAATACGTAGACAAAAATATCTGCACAGATTACATGAGCCCCTACTTAGATTTCAACAAATCCTTTAGTACTAGGTTCCCCAATAGACTAGATTGGGAAAATAGTGAGCCCTACAAAAACGACTCAACCATTACCATCTACACCGATGGCTCTAAAATGGATAATAGAGTAGGTGCAGGCTTTTACTCTGAAAGCCTCAACCTTGCCAAAGCATTCAGGCTCCCCGACTATAGCAGCGTCTTCCAAGCTGAGATCTTGGCAGTGAAAAACGCTGTTAAACATATATCCATGATGGCGATATCACACGCGGACATCACTTTTTTCATTGATAGCCAAGCAGCAATAAAAGCTATCTCTGCCACCCAAATCAAGTCAAAGCTTGTCTCTTGCTGTCGCGAAGAGCTAAAGGTTCTTGGCACACAGCATAACGTAAGACTCTGCTGGGTTCCTGGCCACAGTGATGTACCAGGCAACGAAAAGGCGGATGAACTTGCTAGGGAGGGCTCCACACTGGAACCCTCTCGGATAGACCACCATATAGGGATACCGTTATGTGAACTGAAACATAACGTCAGTAAAACCATCATTCAAAAATCCAATGACAGATGGAATCTCCTAGAAACCTGTGTTAACACCAGGAAGATATGGCCTAGATACGATAAGAAAAGATCCGACTGGATCTTAACTCTAAATAAGCCCTCCCTAAGATCCCTCATCGGCATCATTACAGGTCACAACCTACTCGGCTACCATAAGAAGAAGATGGGGCTCAGTACTGATGACCTTTGTAGAGGCTGTGGTGATGAAAACGAGCATGAAGACACTGCTCATTTTCTCTGCCACTGTCCTTCACTCTGTCTTGCTAGGAAGAAAACTCTAGGCAACTTCTTCTTTAATGAACTGGAGGAACTATCAGAACTGCCAGGCAAAAGCTTACTAAACTTTGTCAAGACCTCTAAATGGTTTAACGAACCACATGATTCATAGGTTTTTATATCTTTTCAGGAAGTTTCAACACTTCGGGGTACCACAATGGATCTACACTGATCTAAGTGTGATGGTAACAACATCAACCGTCAGCCCGTTCAACCTAACCTAACCTGCTATACGGTGCAGAAGCATGGACTATGACAAAAGCGGATGAAAGCACCTTGGGTCGTTTCGAGAGAAAGATTGTTCGTGTGATCTACGGTCCCGTATGCATCGAAGGGGAGTGGAGGAGAAGATGAAACGACGAGCTGTACGGGATGTACAGCGACGTAGACTTAGCCAGAAGGGTAAAAGTCCAACGACTAAGATGGCTGGGTCACGTAGAGCTCATGGAAACTAATGCTCCGGCCCGGAAAGTCTTCGAATCCACACCCACAGGACAGCGCAGTAGAGGAAGACCGCGAATTAGGTGGCGCGCACAAGTGGAAGGTGACCTCACCCAACTTGGAGCCCGAAACTGGAGACATCTAGCTAGGGACCGAGCTAGATGGAGAAGTTTGTTGGGTGAGGCCCTAGTTCACACAGGACTGTAGCGCCACCTTAAGTAAGTAAGTAAATAACAATTCAAAAAAGTTTTAAGGCTTTTAAAGCTATCCATCGAACATCAGTGCATTAAAAGTTTCAAATCTGACTCACTCATTAACTGACTGTCCAACCAGCAACATGTTTCACTTCCCAAAATCTTAAGATCTTAAAATTTTCCACAGATTTAGGTCATGTGGTGTAAGGAAAAGTAAAAATGAAAAATTGTGGTTTTTAGTTTAAAGGCGTGGGATGCACCTACTTTCTTTTATAAAGTGTAAATTAAAATAATCAATTGTAAGTGTCGTTGAATAATGAAATTCAGTGAATATTAAGAACAAAAATCGTGTACTAAGATTAAAATACTTGGCATCAACCCACGTTTTACGTATTCCGTATCGTTTATATGAAATATTTTACTGATTCTTGTAGAATTTTTAAATTCAGCAGAGTGGAAGTGCTTAATGTGTATTTAAAGACAAAAATGTGAGGTTATAACATATACATGAGTGGTACTTGCATCGAGGAGACTGAACAGCTATCAGTCCTTGGTATGTGCATTACAAACCACTTGTTGACATATTTGACATCGCCAAAAATGCTGCTAAGTGTTTAGGTTTTCTCCGACGATGCAAGAAGTTTTTTACCCCTTCTGATCTGGCTATAATTTATAAAGCCTATATTCGTCCAAAACTTGAGTACAATTCGCATATTTGGGCAGGTGCTCCTATAACCCACTTGAGTCTACTGGACACAATTCAAAAGAGAGCTCTAAAAATGATAGGTGACCGTTGTCTAACTGAAACTTTTGCATCTCTTGAGCACCGTCGCAAGGTTTCATGTCTCTCATTATTTTATCGCTACTTCCATAAGCAATGCTCTAATGAAATAGCCAGTTGCATTCCTCCCCTCAAACAATAAAACCGTAATACTCGTTCTTTTAGGAATGCCCATCAGTTTACCCTTGATCCCAATTTCGGACGTACTATAAAGTACAGAGATTCTTGTTTTAGTCGCACTACACGAATGTGGAATGCTTTACCAGACTCAATATTTCCCACTCATTACAATGTGCAGGCATTTAAAACCAATGTGCATCTTTATCTCCTTTCAAATCCTATCCTCCCTTCCTAATTACTCGCACTGTGTATAATCATTATAAGGGTATTCATATCCCCTTGAGTGCGCGTACAATAAAAAAAAAAAAAAAAAAAACATTTACCATATTTTGAATCTATTTCATAATTTACAATTTTGAAACAATAATTAACAGGAAACTGTAAATATTTTGTGCAGCAATAAATCTTATAATTGCACTGAATACACTCTTCAAAAAATTAAATACCATTAAATTAATAAAAAAAAAACGTTAGACCTGTTTTTTTTATTGATTCTGTATATAGGTATATAATTTTTCAACTCTCGTTTAAAAATAAAATTTTTGTATGCAGACCCACTTTTATCGACTTCTCTACCATCTTAATGTTTAATTGAACTCGAGTTCCAAATTTTTTACGAATGCAATACTTGCAATACAATTCTATATGTCGCAAGTAAAAACATATTATAAAGCAAAAAACATACAAAACAGGCATTCGAATTAGACATTGAAAAAAAAAGCTGGGATGGGACTTACACTGATAACTTTCCTTCCCGTTTGTTGGTTTGTCAAAAAGTTTAACAAAATATTAATGTCAACATTTTGGGTGAGATGAAAAAAAAAATGAAATCAATATCACCAATTTTTCCCAATTCCTTGAAAATTTTTATTTCTTATAATAAAAAATACAGATTGGAAAGACCATTATTTTACGTAAAAACAATAAAAGTAATCACAAAATGAAATCATTTTTAAGTCAATACCTTTATTTATTCACCAGATATCGAGAACCGAACATCGATTTTTACCAATTTTGTGTGAATGAAAAAACTGAGTGTTGAATTAAAAAAAAAAACAAAAACTGAATGTTGAAAGCAATATTTCTTGTAAGATATAAATAGTTTAAAACCAAAATCTTTACTTTTTTCCCAAGATATTCGAGTTGAAAATATATTTTAACCAAATTTTAGTAATATTCTGTTTAGTTTTTTATTTTTTGCCGTTGCTTCGAAAACAGCATTCTTCGCTGCATACAATTATGTTGGAAGTAAAATCATTTTTTTTTCCTAAAATATTCGAGTTGACAAATATTTTTTTCAGTATTTTTGATTTACAAAAAAACAGTTAAAATTGACTTTTCAAAAAAATTATACTTATTTGGTATTACGTCATATCACTTCGTGAGATATTTTGGGTCAACCAAGATTTTACCGGTTCTTGAGATATGTATGTACGACGAAAAATAGTCTCTCTCTAAAAATATTTAATTTAGGTTCTATGTAACTTGAAACGTCGAAAAATGTCAACGTTTTCGATTCAAAAAATCGGACCGATTACCTTATCAACTCCAACTGCAGCTACCCATGCCTACGAAACAAAAAGATCAAGCCAGTATAATTATTTCTTCTTAGAAACATATATGTATATATTCTTTGTTGTGGTATTTATTATTTTAGTGAAAACACTATTTGAATACTACTTGATAGGTTAGGTTAGGTTAGGTTGAAGTGGCTGTCCAAGATGGAAACGGACACACTTAGGCCAGTTTGATGGCCCATTGTGATACCACATGAATCTTGAGGTTTCTTCCTAAGCTCAATGGAACCAGTTTGAGTCTCTTACGAAACGTAAGAGGCTGCTTATGCCGATATGATTTAGATCGTTTAGATCGTTAAAGAAGAATTCTCCTAGGTAATTCTTGCGTTTTCGAGCCAGAGCAGGGCATGTGCAGAGAAGATGAAGAACTGTTTCTTCTTCTTCCTCGTCCATACAGCTTCTGCAGAAGTCATTTGAGAATACGCCTAATCTCATGGCGTGCTTTCCTATTAGACAGTGTCCGGTTATGACACCTATTATCGAGCTTATATGCGATCTGCTTAGAGAGAGCAAGCACCTTGAACGTTTTAAATCCAGTGTTGGCCAGATGTTTTTGTGACTTGACACGTGGTGATGTTGTTCCACCTGGTGCCTGCCCTCCTCACAGCGTCTTGCATTAGCAACAGTTTAAAAGTAGCGATTGGTATGCCAATACGTGCCAAACGTGGTAGAATGGGCTGTACTGTACCGTTCCTGGCGAGTTCATCTGCCTTACAGTTACCTGGAATGTCTCTATGGCCCGGCACCCAGCAAAGGTGAATATTAAACTGTTGTGCCATCTCCATTAGAGATGATCGACAGTTCTGGACTGTTATAGAGTTTGTAGAGACAGAATCCAGAGATTTAATAGCGGCCTGACTATCTGAGAAAATACGGATATCAGATGTTGATATAGCGTTTTCTTTAAGCCAGGACAAGACTTCTTTTATCGCCAAAAGTTCCGCCTGGAACACGCTACAATGATTGGGAAGGCGGAATGAGAGACTTAATTTCAGTCGTTCAGAGTACACATCTCCACCAACCCCTTCTTTTGTTTTTGACCCATCTGTATAGAAGTGGATTGACTCGTCTTCCAGGAATGTCCTATCCTCCCAAAAAGATCTGGGAGGTATAGAAATCTGGAAATTTCTGTCGAATTGTAGTTGGGGGATGGTGTAGTCTGTGTGCTTTGGGATTGATTCTAAATAACTAAGAATAACGGAGTGGCCAATGTTGTTGTTAGTCCACTGCGACGAAGCTTTGAGGCGAATAGCAGAACTTGCAGCTATTTGTTATTATTTGTATTGTACTATTCGTACAATGTTCAAAAACATTCATTGCAGCTATTTGTTTGCTAAAGATGTCAAGAGGTGTTAGGTAGAGTAAGGTGTCCAGTGCCGCAGATGGGGTCGTGCGAAGCGATCCGCTTATACATAGGCAAGCTGAACGTTGGACTTTATTTACTTTATCTCGGTTTATACCTTTTTCTAAAGCAGTCCACCATACTGCCACACCGTACATTAAAATCGGTCTGATTACCGATGTGTATAGCCAATGCGTGATTCTGGGTTGCATGCCCCATTTATTACCGATGGCTTTTTTGCAAGAAAAGAGAGCTACAGTAGCTTTTTTGACTCTTTCCTCTACGTTGCGTTTCCAATTTAGTTTTTTATCTAAGACAAGACCCAGGTATTTAGCCTCGTCTGAGAATTTTAATTGGATTCCTTTAATATGGGGAGGGTTGACAAATGGAATTTTGTATCTCCTCGAAAATAAGACCAAATCGGTTTTGTGTGGGTTAACACCCAGTCCACACCGATCAGCCCAAAGTATTAGTCTATCTAAGGCATTTTGTAAGAGTTCTTTTAACGTGTTAAGATGCTTTCCTGAAACTGCTATAGCAACGTCGTCCGCATAGGCTATCACTCTGAAACCCTCCGCATCCAGACCAGTTAGGATTTCATTCACCACTAGGTTCCAGAGGAGAGGGGATAGAACACCACCTTGCGGTGTCCCTCTACTAACGAATCGTCTGCCAGAAGAGTTGCCCAGTTTTGAGTTAATTATTCTGCTAGTAAGCATTAAATGAATTAACGTTAACACCAGCGCCATTCTGGGACCAGACAGTCTAGAGAAGGCAACAGAGAATCTCACTGAGACTCTGCGTAAGGCGTTTGAAACCAGTTGCCCAATCAAAACAACTGTGAAAAAAAACAGTAAACCCCCCTGGTGGACAACAGAACTAACCAACATTAGAAAAGAAACAAGAAAACTTTTCAATGCTGCAAAAAGAACAAGACTCGAAAGTGACTGGGACTGTTATAAGACTAGTCAAAGAAAATTCAAAACAGAAACCCAACGAGCCAAACGGAGCTCGTGGAAAAATTTCTGCAGTAATATCGAGTGTACCAACGAGTCAGCTAGACTCAGGAAAATCCTTTCGAAAACCTCCACTTCTGTTGGTTCTCTAAGGAAACCCGACAATGACTGGACTGAATCAGGTCGCGAAAGTCTAGAACTCCTAGTTGAAACTCACTTCCCAGGTAGTAAACCTAGCCCTGAACGCGAACCAGATTACTCTTCAATCTTCGATTATGAAATACCTACGGATGTTATAACGGAAGAAAAGCTAAACTGGGCTATTAACTCTTTCTCCCCTTATAAATCTCCAGGCCGAGACGGCATTTTCCCAATGATGCTGCAAAAGAGCACTGAGTTTATCACCCCACACCTGATAAACATCTTTCAAAGTAGCATTAAATGGGGGTATATTCCCAAGACATGGCGTGAGGTAAAAGTCGTTTTTATACCAAAAGCCGGCAAACCCAGCCATACTGAACCTAAGGACTTCAGACCTATTAGTCTTACGTCTTTTGTACTTAAAACACTAGAAAGACTTATCGACATATACATCCGCGGTAATTTAAAACCGGAAACCATATCACCCTTTCAACACGCCTACACAAAAGGTAGAAGTGTAGAAACGGCACTACACTGCGTAGTTAGAACTATAGAAAAATCACTTGACGTTAAGGAATACACTCTTGCTTCATTCCTGGACATTGAAGGAGCCTTCAATAACGTCCACAGTATTGCAATCGAGAAAGCACTTAATGATCAACACATAGAAGAAGTAGTTATCAAATGGATCATGTGTATGCTGAAAAACAGACTAATACATAGTGAGCTTGGTAACGCACATTTAGAGATGTACGCATCTAGAGGAACCCCGCAAGGGGGAATTCTCTCACCATTATTATGGATCTTAGTGATGAACGAGATCCTAATAAAACTTAGGAACCACGGTATAGTAGTGGTAGCCTACGCTGATGACTTAGCGCTTTTGGCGACGGGTAAATACCTTACCACTATTAGCGAACAATTACAAAACGCATTATCAAAGGTCAGCAACTGGACCAAGAAATGCGGTCTTAATGTAAACCCCCTTAAAACAGAACTGGTTCTTTTTACAAACAGGAGGAAGATCCCTCCGTTTATAATACCAAAAATATAATAAAAAATATAATAAATATAACACTAAAAATCTCCGATCGAGCTAGATACCTCGGAGTTATATTGGATAAAAAACTCAATTGGGGTCCAAATATCCAAGAAAGATATAAGAAAGCCACAATCGCACTCTACTCATGTAACAAGATTCTGGGTAGAAATTGGGGACCGAACCCCAAAATAGTAATGTGGATGTACACTGCCATAGTCAGACCGATTCTAACTTATGGCAGCTTGGTTTGGTGGAAAGCGTTGGAGAAATCCACGAATCAAAAAACACTTACCAAAGTACAGAGAATGGCTTCTATCTGTACTAGTGGTGCGATGAGGACGACCCCAACTGCAGGTCTAGAAACGATCCTCAATCTCCCCCCAATAGATCTATTCGTTCAAGAATCAGCAGCATACAGCGCCCTCAGGCTCAGTCAAACTAACATCTGGCAAACTAGCCAGAGTGGCCACGCAGCTATTCTTACGAAATACGTAGACAAAAATATCTGCACAAATTACATGAGCCCCTACTTAGATTTCAACAAATCCTTTAGTACTAGGTTCCCCAATAGACTAGATTGGGAAAATAGTGAGCCCTACAAAAACGACTCAACCATTACCATCTACACCGATGGCTCTAAAATGGATAATAGAGTAGGTGCAGGCTTTTACTCTGAAAGCCTCAACCTTGCCAAAGCATTCAGGCTCCCCGACTATAGCAGCGTCTTCCAAGCTGAGATCTTGGCAGTGAAAAACGCTGTTAAACATATATCCATGATGGCGATATCACACGCGGACATCACTTTTTTCATTGATAGCCAAGCAGCAATAAAAGCTATCTCTGCCACCCAAATCAAGTCAAAGCTTGTCTCTTGCTGTCGCGAAGAGCTAAAGGTTCTTGGCACACAGCATAACGTAAGACTCTGCTGGGTTCCTGGCCACAGTGATGTACCAGGCAACGAAAAGGCGGATGAACTTGCTAGGGAGGGCTCCACACTGGAACCCTCTCGGATAGACCACCATATAGGGATACCGTTATGTGAACTGAAACATAACGTCAGTAAAACCATCATTCAAAAATCCAATGACAGATGGAATCTCCTGGAAACCTGTGTTAACACCAGGAAGATATGGCCTAGATACGATAAGAAAAGATCCGACTGGATCTTAACTCTAAATAAGCCCTCCCTAAGATCCCTCATCGGCATCATTACAGGTCACAACCTACTCGGCTACCATAAGAAGAAGATGGGGCTCAGTACTGATGACCTTTGTAGAGGCTGTGGTGATGAAAACGAGCATGAAGACACTGCTCATTTTCTCTGCCACTGTCCTTCACTCTGTCTTGCTAGGAAGAAAACTCTAGGCAACTTCTTCTTTAATGAACTGGAGGAACTATCAGAACTGCCAGGCAAAAGCTTACTAAACTTTGTCAAGACCTCTAAATGGTTTAACGAACCACATGATTCATAGGTTTTTATATCTTTTCAGGAAGTTTCAACACTTCGGGGTACCACAATGGATCTACACTGATCTAAGTGTGATGGTAACAACATCAACCGTCAGCCCGTTCAACCTAACCTAACCTGCTATACGGTGCAGAAGCATGGACTATGACAAAAGCGGATGAAAGCACCTTGGGTCGTTTCGAGAGAAAGATTGTTCGTGTGATCTACGGTCCCGTATGCATCGAAGGGGAGTGGAGGAGAAGATGAAACGACGAGCTGTACGGGATGTACAGCGACGTAGACTTAGCCAGAAGGGTAAAAGTCCAACGACTAAGATGGCTGGGTCACGTAGAGCTCATGGAAACTAATGCTCCGGCCCGGAAAGTCTTCGAATCCACACCCACAGGACAGCGCAGTAGAGGAAGACCGCGAATTAGGTGGCGCGCACAAGTGGAAGGTGACCTCACCCAACTCGGAGCCCGAAACTGGAGACATCTAGCTAGGGACCGAGCTAGATGGAGAAGTTTGTTGGGTGAGGCCCTAGTTCACACAGGACTGTAGCGCCACCTTAAGTAAGTAAGTAAATAACAATTCAAAAAAGTTTTAAGGCTTTTAAAGCTATCCATCGAACATCAGTGCATTAAAAGTTTCAAATCTGACTCACTCATTAACTGACTGTCCAACCAGCAACATGTTTCACTTCCCAAAATCTTAAGATCTTAAAATTTTCCACAGATTTAGGTCATGTGGTGTAAGGAAAAGTAAAAATGAAAAATTGTGGTTTTTAGTTTAAAGGCGTGGGATGCACCTACTTTCTTTTATAAAGTGTAAATTAAAATAATCAATTGTAAGTGTCGTTGAATAATGAAATTCAGTGAATATTAAGAACAAAAATCGTGTACTAAGATTAAAATACTTGGCATCAACCCACGTTTTACGTATTCCGTATCGTTTATATGAAATATTTTACTGATTCTTGTAGAATTTTTAAATTCAGCAGAGTGGAAGTGCTTAATGTGTATTTAAAGACAAAAATGTGAGGTTATAACATATACATGAGTGGTACTTGCATCGAGGAGACTGAACAGCTATCAGTCCTTGGTATGTGCATTACAAACCACTTGTTGACATATTTGACATCGCCAAAAATTCTGCTAAGTGTTTAGGTTTTCTCCGACGATGCAAGAAGTTTTTTACCCCTTCTGATCTGGCTATAATTTATAAAGCCTATATTCGTCCAAAACTTGAGTACAATTCCCATATTTGGGCAGGTGCTCCTATAACCCACTTGAGTCTACTGGACACAATTCAAAAGAGAGCTCTAAAAATGATAGGTGACCGTTGTCTAACTGAAACTTTTGCATCTCTTGAGCACCGTCGCAAGGTTTCATGTCTCTCATTATTTTATCGCTACTTCCATAAGCAATGCTCTAATGAAATAGCCAGTTGCATTCCTCCCCTCAAACAATAAAACCGTAATACTCGTTCTTTTAGGAATGCCCATCAGTTTACCCTTGATCCCAATTTCGGACGTACTATAAAGTACAGAGATTCTTGTTTTAGTCGCACTACACGAATGTGGAATGCTTTACCAGACTCAATATTTCCCACTCATTACAATGTGCAGGCATTTAAAACCAATGTGCATCTTTATCTCCTTTCAAATCCTATCCTCCCTTCCTAATTACTCGCACTGTGTATAATCATTATAAGGGTATTCATATCCCCTTGAGTGCGCGTACAATATAAAAAAAAAAAAAAAAACATTTACCATATTTTGAATCTATTTCATAATTTACAATTTTGAAACAATAATTAACAGGAAACTGTAAATATTTTGTGTAGCAATAAATCTTATAATTGCACTGAATGCACTCTTCAAAAAATTAAATACCATTAAATTAATAAAAAAAAAAACGTTAGACCTGTTTTTTTTATTGATTCTGTATATAGGTATATAATTTTTCAACTCTCGTTTAAAAATAAAATTTTTGTATGCAGACCCACTTTTATCGACTTCTCTACCATCTTAATGTTTAATTGAACTCGAGTTCCAAATTTTTTACGAATGCAATACTTGCAATACAATTCTATATGTCGCAAGTAAAAACATATTATAAAGCAAAAAACATACAAAACAGGCATTCGAATTAGACATTGAAAAAAAAAGCTGGGATGGGACTTACACTGATAACTTTCCTTCCCGTTTGTTGGTTTGTCGAAAAGTTTAACAAAATATTAATGTCAACATTTTGGGTGAGATGAAAAAAAAAATGAAATCAATATCACCAATTTTTCCCAATTCCTTGAAAATTTTTATTTCTTATAATAAAAAATACAGATTGGAAAGACCATTATTTTACGTAAAAACAATAAAAGTAATCACAAAATGAAATCATTTTTAAGTCAATACCTTTATTTATTCACCAGATATCGAGAACCGAACATCGATTTTTACCAATTTTGTGTGAATGAAAAAACTGAGTGTTGAATTAAAAAAAAAAAAACAAAAACTGAATGTTGAAAGCAATATTTCTTGTAAGATATAAATAGTTTAAAACCAAAATCTTTACTTTTTTCCCAAGATATTCGAGTTGAAAATATATTTTAACCAAATTTTAGTAATATTCTGTTTAGTTTTTTATTTTTTGCCGTTGCTTCGAAAACAGCATTCTTCGCTGCATACAATTATGTTGGAAGTAAAATCATTTTTTTTTCCTAAAATATTCGAGTTGACAAATATTTTTTTCAGTATTTTTGATTTACAAAAAAACAGTTAAAATTGACTTTTCAAAAAAATTATACTTATTTGGTATTACGTCATATCACTTCGTGAGATATTTTGGGTCAACCAAGATTTTACCGGTTCTTGAGATATGTATGTACGACGAAAAATAGTCTCTCTCTAAAAATATTTAATTTAGGTTCTATGTAACTTGAAACGTCGAGAAATGTCAACGTTTTCGATTCAAAAAATCGGACCGATTACCTTATCAACTCCAACTGCAGCTACCCATGCCTACGAAACAAAAAGATCAAGCCAGTATAATTATTTCTTCTTAGAAACATATATGTATATATTCTTTGTTGTGGTATTTATTATTTTAGTGAAAACACTATTTGAATACTACTTGATAGGTTAGGTTAGGTTAGGTTGAAGTGGCTGTCCAAGATGGAAACGGACACACTTAGGCCAGTTTGATGGCCCATTGTGATACCACATGAATCTTGAGGTTTCTTCCTAAGCTCAATGGAACCAGTTTGAGTCTCTTACGAAACGTAAGAGGCTGCTTATGCCGATATGATTTAGATCGTTTAGATCGTTAAAGAAGAATTCTCCTAGGTAATTCTTGCGTTTTCGAGCCAGAGCAGGGCATGTGCAGAGAAGATGAAGAACTGTTTCTTCTTCTTCCTCGTCCATACAGCTTCTGCAGAAGTCATTTGAGAATACGCCTAATCTCATGGCGTGCTTTCCTATTAGACAGTGTCCGGTTATGACACCTATTATCGAGCTTATATGCGATCTGCTTAGAGAGAGCAAGCACCTTGAACGTTTTAAATCCAGTGTTGGCCAGATGTTTTTGTGACTTGACACGTGGTGATGTTGTTCCACCTGGTGCCTGCCCTCCTCACAGCGTCTTGCATTAGCAACAGTTTAAAAGTAGCGATTGGTATGCCAATACGTGCCAAACGTGGTAGAATGGGCTGTACTGTACCGTTCCTGGCGAGTTCATCTGCCTTACAGTTACCTGGAATGTCTCTATGGCCCGGCACCCAGCAAAGGTGAATATTAAACTGTTGTGCCATCTCCATTAGAGATGATCGACAGTTCTGGACTGTTATAGAGTTTGTAGAGACAGAATCCAGAGATTTAATAGCGGCCTGACTATCTGAGAAAATACGGATATCAGATGTTGATATAGCGTTTTCTTTAAGCCAGGACAAGACTTCTTTTATCGCCAAAAGTTCCGCCTGGAACACGCTACAATGATTGGGAAGGCGGAATGAGAGACTTAATTTCAGTCGTTCAGAGTACACATCTCCACCAACCCCTTCTTTTGTTTTTGACCCATCTGTATAGAAGTGGATTGACTCGTCTTCCAGGAATGTCCTATCCTCCCAAAAAGATCTGGGAGGTATAGAAATCTGGAAATTTCTGTCGAATTGTAGTTGGGGGATGGTGTAGTCTGTGTGCTTTGGGATTGATTCTAAATAACTAAGAATAACGGAGTGGCCAATGTTGTTGTTAGTCCACTGCGACGAAGCTTTGAGGCGAATAGCAGAACTTGCAGCTATTTGTTATTATTTGTATTGTACTATTCGTACAATGTTCAAAAACATTCATTGCAGCTATTTGTTTGCTAAAGATGTCAAGAGGTGTTAGGTAGAGTAAGGTGTCCAGTGCCGCAGATGGGGTCGTGCGAAGCGATCCGCTTATACATAGGCAAGCTGAACGTTGGACTTTATTTACTTTATCTCGGTTTATACCTTTTTCTAAAGCAGTCCACCATACTGCCACACCGTACATTAAAATCGGTCTGATTACCGATGTGTATAGCCAATGCGTGATTCTGGGTTGCATGCCCCATTTATTACCGATGGCTTTTTTGCAAGAAAAGAGAGCTACAGTAGCTTTTTTGACTCTTTCCTCTACGTTGCGTTTCCAATTTAGTTTTTTATCTAAGACAAGACCCAGGTATTTAGCCTCGTCTGAGAATTTTAATTGGATTCCTTTAATATGGGGAGGGTTGACAAATGGAATTTTGTATCTCCTCGAAAATAAGACCAAATCGGTTTTGTGTGGGTTAACACCCAGTCCACACCGATCAGCCCAAAGTATTAGTCTATCTAAGGCATTTTGTAAGAGTTCTTTTAACGTGTTAAGATGCTTTCCTGAAACTGCTATAGCAACGTCGTCCGCATAGGCTATCACTCTGAAACCCTCCGCATCCAGACCAGTTAGGATTTCATTCACCATTAGGTTCCAGAGGAGAGGGGATAGAACACCACCTTGCGGTGTCCCTCTACTAACGAATCGTCTGCCAGAAGAGTTGCCCAGTTTTGAGTTAATTATTCTGCTAGTAAGCATTAAATGAATTAACTCCCGAAGCGAACTCTCTACATTTAGAGATGTTAGTACAGATGTGATTGCAGATGTGTCCACGTTGTTAAAGGCACCTTCGATGTCAAGGAAAGCAACTATAGCGTACTCTTTATGATGGAGGGAATATTCGACGGTGCGTACTAAGGTGTGTAGCGCTGTTTCCACCGATTTACCTTTACAGTAGGCGTGTTGAGACGAAGACAGAAGTCTTGTATCAATACTTACCCTTAAATGGATATCAATCAATCTTTCCAAGGTCTTAAGAAGGAATGATGATAGACTTATAGGTCGTAGATTTTTAGGGTTGACTTGCGAGCATTTACCTGCCTTGGGTATAAAAACAACTTTAACTTCTCGCCATGCCGAGGGAACATGGACCAGGTAAAGACAGCTCGTAAAAATTGCCTCAAGGATTGGTGCAATTATGTCAGAAGTCTTCTGTAGGTCGGCTGGTGTTATTCCATCTGGTCCTGCAGATTTAAATGGTTTGAAGCTGTTGAGAGCCCATTGTAGCTTGTCCCTTGTAATCATACCTTGTGGATATGTAGTATTGGGACTTGAACGTATATAACCGTTGCAAGTCTCGGTAAGAGAACTTCCAGGAAAATGAGTATCCAGTAGTAAGTTCAGCGATTCATTACTTGAATTTGTCCAGGAATCGTCTGCATTTTTCAAGCAGCTTGGCATCGCTGGATTAGTTGAAAGAATTTTCCGTAACCTAGAGGCTTCAGAAGTTTCTTCTATCGTGCCACAGAAGGATCGCCAAGAAGATCGTTTAGATTTCCTTAGTGCCTTCTTGTAAATTCTTAGGGATTCTTTGTAAGAATCCCAGTGAGAGGCTAGTCTTGCGGCTTTGGCTCGGTTAAACAGTTTCCTGCATTCTTTCCTGAGCGAGTCAAACTCTGAGGCCCACGATTGTGGTTTCCTCTTTCCTCTTATGTGTATAAGTGGACAAGCAATTTCTAGCGATCTGTTCATAGCTGAGGTAAGGTCATTGACTTTAATGTCAAGTTCATTAGCGTTAGAGGAAGGACAAGATAGTCCAGGTTTTAGTAAACTCTGTAATGAGTTCCTGTATGAGGCCCAATCAGTTTTCCGATAATTTCGAAAAGTCAATGGACTCGGGTTTTCATCCACATTGATATTGAACTGGATATATCTATGATCAGAGAACGAGTGTTCTTTGGATACTTTCCAGTCCAAGATCATATGGTGTATAGTATCTGAGACAAGAGTTATGTCTAGGACTTCTTGTCGAGTTTTAGTTATGAAGGTTGACTCATTCCCAACATTACTTACTAAGAGGTTAGTACCAAGAATATAATCAAAAAAAGACTCACCTCTTTCATTGATATTGGTACTTCCCCATACCGTATGATGAGCGTTGACATCGCTCCCAATAATTAGGCGGATCCTCTGCCTTTCCGCTTCAGCGACGATCTTCTCCAGGGTTTTTCCAGGGAGAGGGCCAAGGTGGTCATGGCCAAGATACGCCGACACTATCCAGAAACTTCCCTTGGTTGTTTCCAGCCTAGCTACGGTGGTATCTTTGTCACTGAAATGATGGAGTAAAAATACATTAATGCTACGTTTCACTAGTATGCAAGATCTAGGTTCACCTCTATCTGTCACACACAGTGTGTAGTATCCAGGAGTCCTGAGTCCACGAACAACGGATCTCACAATCCATGGCTCTTGGATCAGGACAATGTCTTCCCCGTTTCGCGTCAGCCGGAGAAGAAGTGAGGCCGAGGCCTTTACGGAGTGCTGGAGATTAATCTGTACTAACTGCAGCATTTTGGCTACAATTAGGCAGATCAACCTCCACCACAGTTTTGTTCTGATCCTCTGCGTCTGAGGATGAACCCAAGAGTTCGTCCTCACTCAAAAGGATCATGTTGAGGTCGTCCTCAGTCTCCATTAAGGATGGACTGTCTACGACTTTTGTAGAGGGTGGGGTCGCTATTGGAGAGGGCATTGGTGCATCGTCACCTTCAGTTAAGAGAGAAGACGATGTCCCAGGCCCACCAACCGCTAGTTCACCCTCGGTTGTTTTTGGAGGCCCGCTTTCCGCGTTAACCTCATCTTTTTTATAGACTCGAATTTTAATGGTTTCGAAGCCATAGTTTATCGAGCCCTCGTTTATGGCTAGAGGAGCCAAAGATTCCTTATTGAGTAACAAAATGGCGCTCCTATAAAGATTCTTTACCTCCTCTAGCTTGGCTATCTCCCAGTTGTGCGTCGGAAGGGACGGGTTACAAACTCTGATCATCTCGAGAATTTCATCGATACCGGCAGGTTCCATTGGCATCCAAATGCGGGCTCTAGGTCTGCTAGGAATGTCTTCCTTAGCGACAACCTCGAGCTTCGCACCTGGCCAAACTTCACCTAACCGGCTGACAGCGAGCTTATACAAGTCACAAGACCTCTGATTGCCACAAACCATGAGTTTTACGTGGCCTTGATGCCAACTTCCATCGCTTATGGAAGGAAGTGGTCCTGGAAGCTCCCTCAAAATGCTTAAAAAGCCACCCGAGAGCTTAACCTTGACCAACTGCCAACGATCAGCCGATATTGTTCCATCGTCATCACTCCTGTCAATGACCGCAACCACGACTTTGCCCTTCGCGACGTCACTGAAACTGGATTTCTTGATGGGATTGAGGGGAGTGCTGGTGTTGTGCACCCGAGGCCGTTTTGGTATCGGTATGGCCCCCTCGAGAGACCTTTCTCGTTTGGACGTAGAGTCCTTACTGGTCTTAGTTGTAGCAAGTATGCTTTTTGCCCATTCGACGCTAGCGGTTGGCTGCGGTGTCCTTTCAGCCCCCGATGATGCACCAGAGGCCTTCAGGATTTTCGCCGTTTGCCGCCTTTGTCTATATTGGCTTTTCGAGAGTTTCCCTTTCTCTCATTAGTAGTGGTAGGGCCATTTTTCACAACCCTGCCACTACTGAAATTAGGTATCACTACCTTCCTATCCTCGTTGCTGCCAGCTGCAGAGGAGGGTCCATGGTTAGCCACTACTCCCTTCTCTGTGCTGGCCGCAAGAGATACGGCAACAGGCTTTGACGCCAAATTGCCGCCCGGTCCTGAAGAGATACCGGTCTCATCATCCTTTAAATTTTTGTTTACTACTTGATACTTCTTTGAAAATTTAAATGTAAACTTATTTTTTTATGCCCAAATATTTACATGTCTGATCCTATTGAAAAGCTTAGTAAAATAAAAAGCCTATTTAAGCCACGTAAGTATAGTTTTTGTCATTATTTAGCCAAATATTAGCATCACTTTCTGTAGAACGTTGTTACAACATTTCCGAACGTGGAAAAATGCTTGCAAAACTTGCAATCGCAATGACAGAAGGTGAAACTGACCTTTAAAGAAGGGGGAAAAAAGTCTTCAAATCCAAAAATCTGGAAGCAGAATGTCCCAAACAAAGAGGTAAGTTTGCTAAAGAAAAAGTTAAGGGACTACCTTCCCCTAATCGTTGTAAGTTGGCTTCCTCAACAAAACTTAATGAAAATTTAAGCACTGAAATGTTAAAAAATTATTAGAATCTCGCTTCTTTTCAACGTCAACGCGATTTCTTAAATTCCTACATCGAACAAGTGCAGTTCAAATGCCGTCGCATATCTCTATCTAAAAAAACACAAAGGAATCAAAACTGTGTCAGAGTATGCAAACGATTTTTGACAAGTACTTTTGCAAAGAGGAAAGAGTAGTTCGAACAATTATTCAGAACAAGGCTCTAAGTGGAGCTTTCATTGATAAAGGTAAACGCAGCAAGAATTTTAATCATCCGAAACTTGACAGCAAAATACTTGATTCTATAAGGGTACACATAAACTCCATTCCACTAACCTAAATTCATTATTTGAGAGCTCAGACTTCAAGGAAATACATAGTCGGCGGGTTGTATATTGCTGAAATATATAGGCATTATAAACGGATCGAGCAAAAAAAAATCGTGGACAGTTATGACACATACTCAAGAATTTTCAATAAAGAATTCAATATTGCATTTTGCGTACTAAATCAGTGCGATATTTGAGAATCCTTTAAAAATGAAATAAAAGAAAGCTCTTACAAGCTACACCAGGAAAAAAAATATCAAGCCGTGAAGAAAAGACCAATGATAAAGAAAACACATTCAACATTGTAGTAGCAACGACTTGCAAGCTGTTCTTCCAGTTCTTATTGGACAAACATCTGCGTTTTTTTATAAATCAAGGCTTAGTTTATATTTTAACTATTAATGTATTTACTTTTATTATATTATACTATCGGAGATGAAATAATGCTCACACTTTATGTTATTTCTGGCACGAAACATTAGGGAACAGAGATTCAAACGATATTGGATCTTATGTGCTTATGTTTCAAGAGCTATCAGTCAATTGTGCAGGTTCAGATGTTGTGTACATACATCGATAACTGTGGTGGGTAGCAGAAAAATAGTTGAAACTATAACTTTAACTTCGAAAACTACTGTGTGCTGTGGAAAATCTCGCAATAAAGTCTACAATACATACATATCTTATTCGAGGAAACACACAGAATAAAGGGGCTGTCGTTCATGGTGTTATTGAAAGGTCACTTAAGAAAGCCAACAAATCGGGACTAATATACGTGCCCGACCAATATGTTTCTATCATAAGAACGGCAAAAAAAAAGGATACGCTTTCATAGTAAAGGAATATAAGGATTTTTTCAATTTAAAGTCGTTTTCTGAGGAAATTTACCGAACCAATTCCAAAAATATAAACAGCGACCCAATAAAATATCGAAAATGAAACTCTTACGCTCTGAAAACGACAGTTATGTGTATACTCACTATTCATACAAAACCAACTATAAAAACATAACTTGGGAACAATCTCTTTTTAAGACGATAAACTGGCGCTCTTCTGCTAAGTACACAATTAAAGCTCGCATACTCATCAAAAATACAATTTGCACCAAGGAAAAAAGCATGCTAAAAAGTAATAGGGGCCGTTCAAATATTACGTAAGCAGATTTATTACAATTATTTACCCCCCCCCATCCCACTTGTCAGCAAAAGTAAGCAAAGCTCTTACCCCCTCCCCCCATGCTTACGTAAACATTTTTCAATTAAAAATGTATTTTCTTTATATTATAATTATAATGTTATATTTATTATAATTTTAAAAATAAGAAAATAGATTTAGGATAGAGATTAGATTTTACTGATACAGTATTTAACATAGAGTAAGTGACAAAAATATTATAATCTTACGAACATAACAAACTTATTTTAAATTTTTGGTACACATATTAAATCCAAATTAACAGTCTTCAGTCCATGAAACCCGGATCCATGATTCTAAGTTTTCGATGACATTGGATTGCTTGGATTGCTGCTCAGTGTTGTGAGTCTGCTCACTTTCATCCGATTTTGGAATGTCTACGTCGTTCTCATCAAGCCATTCAACATCATGGTGCTCTAAATTTTGAATAATGCACATCAGTTCATTAGCACGACGAGCAGCGACTCTTACAGGTCTAACTTTCCTTTAAAGCCGGGAATCAAACCCATCACATACAGAAAACTAACACCCTGTATTTTGTGACCAATTGACGGAGTCAATCTTACGAAATAAATGTGTATAATGAATATTACCTCTATACTTTGAGATAGGCCATAATATTTTTTAATCATAAAATGTCTAAATTATTGTTACAAAATGTAAAGAGAAACTTTTTGGCGATTTCTAATATTTCTAGTACTCATATATAGGTACCTAAAATGATTTCGACACTCACCTTGGAAAAAAAATGTAGTAGATTGGATTTATTCTTAGTCGCCGCTTGCAATTCTTCTTCAATTCTATTAGATACAATAATATCTAGTTCCTTGTCGGACTTTGCTTGTAATTTATAATTTCGCCACACTTCATTAACTAACTTTTGTACGTTTTGTACTTTCGTACTTGTATGAGATTTTTTAAAACTTTCAAACAATTTTTGGTATAACTTGGATTTGTCTATTCGACACGACATCTTATTTAAACGTTAAACTTTGGCCAATGAAATCAACGGTAACACAAATGTTAACTTGCTTTGCTATGCTTACAATACGTCTACTCGCTATAGTATCCAAACGAAACAATACACTGACAGAGGAAATTTAAACAAGTGAACAGCGCGTGGTAATTCCCCTAATCGGTTCTAAAGAGAGTACCTAAACGTATGCGTTTATATTTGCGGGAATCCCCGAAAATGCGTTTCGTTTTCAAGCATAGACAATGTGAGGGTTACCATTCGTGTAAAAAAGTAAATAACTACCTGTTGGAAGTTATGGAAGGGTGATCAAGAAATAATCAATAAACAGTCGAATTTGTATTCAAAAATATAACTCAGTTGTCTTTATTCAAAAGACGAATTGCATTTAGAGAAAACGTCCTTACACTTCAGAGAGTCGTCCAGAACTGACTAAAAAGTTCAAACTAATTGTAAATAAACACATGCAGTACTCTAAGGATAGAGTACCAAAACTTATTAAAGAAAGAGTCCTTTGTATGACTCAAGTGTCCGAAGTCATAAAACAGAGTTAGGACTAGCTTTTCCTGTTTACAACCAAGTGTTGAGTCTTGAGCATAAATATCATATTTTAAAACTATAAAATAAAATGAACTAAAATAATACAGAAATATCAACTAACTAAGATTCATTTTTGTTCAGAGAATCCAACACTACCGATGACGTAATCATCATCTAGACTCCCCTACCCCCCATGTCATCCAAAATAAGCAAAACAAAGACCCCCCCACCCCCGCATAGTGCTTACGTAATACTTGAACGGCCCCATACCATTCATAGCCACTAAGAGTCTTTTTATGCTAACATTTCTTAAATTTACTTATTAAAATTTAATATTACCTTTATTTATCCTAAAATTTTTAGTAAAAATGCTTAAAAAAAATAACTGAATTGCCGATAGCTATAATTAATTTTCTTTTGATAAAAAGTCTGGTCAACAAAACATTTTTTTTTTAATAAACAACGTTTTCAAAATGTTCAATCGCTTTTTCTGAAGAATCGAATTTTTTGCACTTACGTCGTTGTACCACCACCGGAGAAGGTGCGATATATTCGGATGTCAGATATGAGCGGCGTCATGCTTTCGTTGCTACTCGGCTTGACGGGTTGGGATGGTTCTTGCCCATTCTAGACATCTCCCTTCTCCACAAACTAAAAACATCATGGCTATTTAGGTTCCAGATAGGTTAGAAGGATCCTAAATAAGGAGCTCATGGTGTAGGAGTAACACAAATTTACATACCTATGTCCGTGCAATAGTGAAAGAGTGGGTTTTTTTAACTTCACCGCATTTATATATATTTACCCATTCAAACGTATATAATAGGTTTAACTGAAGAAAATGGTCGAATACCCAGACTAAACAAATTACCATCGTACTTGTGATATTTTACTGTTCAATAAAACCCGTTCTTTTCTTGTACTTATAATGTTACAATTTATTTTAAAAGAAACTCTAAGTCTAAATAGATAATTGACATAACAAGTAATCTCGTTGACGAAGCGAACTGACCCCAGCGAATGTTGCGAGCATGGCTTATATATAGCACAAAAAGGGCAGTTACTTTACAATTATACTTCAATATCCCCCTTAGTTCGCTTTGTAAACGATTACTTAAATAATTCAATTAATAAATAAATCCAGGCAAAAATACTTATAATAATTCATTAATAGCTATTTGTAACTGATTTTCAAATTTCTTTCTCTTAATTTATCTCTATAAGGAGAAGAAGCTTTATGTACTGAATTCACAGAAGGTGAACTTTCAATCGTATTACTTGTATTATTTGGAGGTGCTTCATTTTTTTGAGTTGAACAAACTACTCGTTCACTTGAATCTTCCAAGTGCTTCGATACATAATTTTCATTTAAACTTTTATCTTTTACATAGATATGTAATTGATTAATATGTCTTTTCGATATAATATTATTCTTACAACATTTAACTAAATAATATTTTTTTCCTAGAACTCTGATAACTTTAGCTTTTAACCAACTTACTTTACCCGCCACGCTGTAATCTTTGCAAGTACATAATCGTCAACACGCATATATTTTGCCTTCCCGCGATAATATTTTCTTTGCTTCTCTTGACTTTTTTTAACATTGTTTTTAGCAAGCTCGATGTCAGGCAAATCTTTATGTGCATGCATCGGATTAATCAAATCTAATCTCCCTCTCAAATTTCTATTGAGCATCAGCTGAGCAGGAGAGTAACCAGTGGAGCAGTGAATGGTATTTCGATAATCCAACAAAAAGTTCGACATTGATTTAATTAAGTTACCATTACTAGTGTTGTGCAAGGCTCGTTTAAGAGCGAGTTTAATCGTCTTTACGGCGTTCTCCGCCTGTCCATTGCTTGCAGGGTGACCAACCGGTGATGTTAAATGTTTGATACCATTAATCTGTAAAAAAAATTCAAATTCTTTTGAAACAAAAGAAGTTCCATTATCAGTTACAACATGTGTTGGTGACCCAAACCTAGCAAATACCGTGCGGAGAGCATCTATCGTCCGACTACTAGTTATACTGTTTCCCATGGCAATACACTCTAACCATTTAGAATGCGCGTCTACTATTAGTAAAAACTGTTGATTAAATACAGGACCCATGAAGTCTAAGTGGATTCTTGACCAAGGCTGTTTCGGCCAATCCCAATTAATTAAACTAGTTTTCGGCTGTGTAGCCTTATAAGGTAAACATTGTTCGCATGATTTGGAAACGGTCTCTATATCTGAATTTAAGCTTGGCCACCACAAATATGAGCGAGCCATTAGCTTCATTTTCACAATTCCGGCGTGAGATTTATGAATCTCACTCAAAACAGCTGCTCGTAAAGAAGAGGGTATAATTAAACGAAATCCCCAAAATAGACAGTCATTTTCCAGTGATAACTCGGACTTCCTCATGAAATATGGTTTAAGTTCTTTGTCCGTAACTTTTGATGGCCATCCTCTCAACGTATAGTCGGAGACCTTTTTTAAGATAATATCTTGTTTCGTCTCTTTCTTAACCACATCAAAAGTTATAGGTAAAGCACCTGATCCATTAATGTAATTCATGTTAATGTTATTTTCACATTCAATTACCTTATCATTGGAATTACCTACTGGATTACGAGAAAAGTAATCAGCTATATTTTTCTTTGAATTGATATACTCTATATCAAAATTGTAGCCTGACAAAAATAAGGCATATCGTTGAAGTCTGTTGGCAGTCATTTTAGGTATCCCTTTTTTCGGACCAAATATGGAAATAAGTGGTTTGTTGTCGGAAACCAAAACAAATTTTCTGCCAAAAATATAATGGTGAAATTTTTTTACAGCAAACACTATGCCGAGCGCTTCGCGCTCAATTTGCGAGTAACTTTGCTCAGAGCTAGACAATTTCCTAGAGATATGACAAATTGGGCGCTCAACACCATTTTGATAAACGTGAGCAAGAACTCCTCCGAGGCCAACCGGACTTGCGTCCACAGAAATTTTTATTGGAACGGAAGGATTATAATGCGCTAGCATTTTATTCGATGTTAAAAGACTTTTTACCTCTGCAAATGCTTCATCTTCTTTCGATCCCCACACAAATTGACTGTCTTTTTTTAAGAGATCGTACAAAGGCGCACATACTGTTGCTACGTTTGGACAAAACTTCCTGTAATAGTTAAATATTCCTAGAAACGATTGAAGTTCGGCTACATTCGAAGGTTTTCCGATGCCAACAATCGCATCAATCTTTTCTGGGCTTGGGTGTAATCCTTTGCTATCAATCATATGGCCTAAATAGGTTACTGACTTTGAAAAAAACTCACATTTGTCTTTAGCTACCTTTAAACCGGAACCTTCCAAGACACTCAAAACTGATTCTAATCTTTTAAGATGCTCCATCTTATTTCTACCAGTAACTAAGAGATCGTCCATAAAGATAACAACACCTTCTATGCCAAGTAAAAGTTTTTCCATTGTTGACTGGAAAATTGCAGGTGCAGACGCTACACCATACACGAGACGAGTATACCTGAACAGACCTAGATGGGTGGAAATGGTTGTCAAATCCTTAGATTTTTCATCTAACAAAAGCTGCTGATAAGCCATTGACAGATCGAGCTTCGTGAACATTTGACCACCATGTAATTCCGCAAATAGCTCTTCAACTTTAGGAAATGGGTGTTGAACTACTTTAAGTTGAGGGTTAAGTGTAACTTTATAGTCACCGTAGATCCTGACTTCACCAGTCTTTTTAAGAATGGGAACAATTGGTGTACCCCACTCCGAGTAATCAACATGCTCTAACACTCCTAACTTAATTAACTTAGAAAGCTCATCTTCTACTTTGCCTTTGATTGGCAAAGGCACTTGTCGTGGCTTAAAAAACTTGGGTTCCGCGTTTTCTTTTAATTGTAGCGAAACTATCATTTTATTAAAAGTGCCTAATTTTCCCTCGAATAACGAAATATGCTTATTAAGAACCTTTTTTAATTCACAATCTAAAGTTTCTAAAAAATTTATTTTACCAAAACCTATGTTGAATTCATTCATCCAATCTCTGCCTAAAAGTGGCGGGCCACCATTCGAAATAACATATATATCTAGCAATCGGATTTGATTCTCATACCTGACCTTCATTCGGCAATATCCTGCTGGTTTAATACTTCCACCGTTGTAACTGTTCAAAACCAAACTCGTAGGAAGCAATGGACAGGAGGAGAACCGCAAATCGTAACACTTTTGTGATATCACCGACTTTGATGCACCGCTATCTATTTCCATAGCTAACAAAATACCATTCACTTCCACATCCACGGTCAAAGGCTCTAAATTAGAAGATGTTTTAAAATGAAATAAAGGTAAGGATTCAATATGATTATCACTACAACTACTGTTCTTAAAAGAACTTAAATTATAATGCAGCGACTTGGAACTGGAATCAGCTTTCTTGCACATCTTCTGAAGGTGACCACGTTGTTTGCATTTTTTACATCGGTAGTTTCGAAATTTACATTGGCTCTCCAAGTGATTTGTATATCCACAAACTGTACACTGCATCGGTTTATCAGCTTTGCTGACCACATGATTTTTTATAGGTTTACGGGATCCCATACGGTACAGTTCAGAGTCTGCTGGTTCAGATTTTACCGCTGGCACTAAGTATTGGTTTCGTATGCACTCCACTGTCTGCGTAATTTCGATCGCCTTTTCCAAAGTCAAGGTTTTTACATTTTCAAGGAAAAGCTTGTCCTTCTCAGGACCTTTTTCGAGACCCATGATGAATTTATCTCGCACGGCAATTGTGAGAAAGTTGTCGAAATCACAATTAATGGCAAGCTCTCGAACACGCGCTGCCCACTGTTGAATAGTCTCTTGCTTTGATTTTGAGGCTTCATAAAATTTGTGCCTCTCTGCGACTCCAGAAGTTGATGATTTAAAAAACTGATTAAATGCAGCCTTTATACTTCCTGTGGTGGACTCATCTGGCTTAGTAGGATGTAGCAGATTCTTAAGCAATTTGTAGGAATTCTCATGCAACGCGTTAAGAAGAATGGCTTTTTGCTTGCCCTTTGTATCATCGATGTCATTTGCTAAAAAAAATTGTTCTATTCTTATTAAGAATATATCCCAACAATTAGTAGCACAATCGAAGGTTGGAATAGTACCGAAAGACATTTTTTTTTGTTGCGCACGTGTTTTAGATCTTTTTCGATTTTTTTTTCGTTTTTACCTCGTCGCCACTGTGATATTTTACTGTTCAATAAAACCCGTTCTTTTCTTGTACTTAGAATGTTACAATTTATTTTAAAAGAAACTCTAAGTCTAAATAGATAATTGACATAACAAGTAATCTCGTTGACGAAGCGAACTGACCCCAGCGAATGTCGCGAGCATGGCTTATATATAGCACAAAAAGGGCAGTTACTTTACAATTATACTTCAGAAAAAAACAATGAAAAAGCCAAGTAGGCAATAATGATGAATGAACTCCTAATTCAGAGCTCGTCTGTGAAGAGTTTTTAATAATTCGCTCGATAAAATATGGAAGAAAATTGGCACAGACGGTAGAATGCCTCACATGTAAAAGAAATTTCCGTAAATAACAACTATACAAAATATTTTTAATTTCGGTCAACCTATGAAAAAGGACAAGTTAATATCTAAATTAAAATCATCTTTTATCTGTTTAAATACACTTTTTACAAAATGAAATAGGTACACAAATACAATTCAGTGACTCTCAAAATAAGATTCAGTGAATTTACAAGTTATTAGAATACTTTATAAATCTAAAACAAAACACTAACACTCAACCCTCTCAAATCCATAGAAAAGATAAATAGATACATTCGAAGGACGACGACGACGACGCTGTGATCGTTACACATCCATTTCGAATGTGGGTAGTATAACTCCAACACTAAACAAGTACAGCAACCAAAGTCAAACAATTTGATCCATCATTTTGAAAAGTAAATTAATTTGAATAGAAAATAGACGCATTGATATACATATATGCACACAGAATTGAAATAAAAGAATTGTTATTTACAAATTTTGGAAGATTCTAATCCTCTTTCCAATTATACAAACAATTAAGGCAACTATTGTTCAAACGAAAAGTTATATCCTTTTATAACGCTTTTAAAACAACTTTGTACCTAAAAATCCCGTACATATTTAACCTCCTTTGAACCATAATAACTCAAATCCAAAATGCAAATTTAACAACTAGCTATAGTCCGAATAAGAAACCATCTAGCAAGTGAATTAAACTAATGAATATATGTATGTAGATCCTACATGCAGGCCGTTCAAGAAAATCCAAGCAAATTATATTGAAAACAATAGGGATTTTCAAACGCGAGCCTCGGAAATCTCTCAATATTTTTAAATAGGAGTAATTAACCATTTCTAAAGAAAGCTTTATTTATAAACCCCAAGAGTAATAAATATTTGAAGTCTTGGAAATAATATCTTATTCCCAAAAAATGCCAAGATTGGAAAGCCTTTTTGCATAAAGGCGATGACTTAGGACAATCAAAAACAAGATTTATTAAATAAAGGCGTTATAAAACCTACATTTCCGATTCCACTAATAGATGACATAGGGGAAAGGTTGGAACAGTGAGAAAGTACGAACAGTGAGACATTCTATTTTTTAGCTTCCCAAAAACATGCCAAGACATGTCGATGCAGACAATAACGTTTCTTTTCCATTCCGCAACTTTTGTTTCTGTTCCGCACAACAGCCAGTTGCGCGTGTGCTTTCAGTGAGTGAAGATCGAAAATAAAGAGTAAAAGTATTTTTTTGTTCGTGTTTGAAAAATTTGTGTAGCAACTTAAATTATTCAGGTAAGTGAACTAGTGTTTTTTTTTAATTGGTTTGTTATTATGTGTGCTATCACTGTTTAAAAAAAAGTATTCGGTAGCTTTACCAGTTTTTTGTAAAAAAAAAGTTTTTCTTAAAAGTGACACAAATTAAACAGTGAGACAGATTCAAAGTGAGACATGTCTCAATGTTCGGCCTTACTTCATGATCAATTTATTTATTGTTTTTTATGTTATTATACTTTATATAGCTTTTTCGGTATCCTTGACATCCTGAGGCAGTAAATTATGGATAAACTGCTCAGCTACGGGAAGACCCCTCCAGATGCCATGAAAAAAGCTGTTGAAATGGTAAAAGATGGATGTTCCCTGCGAAAGGCTGCAGAAGTTCTTTATCTCCGTAGGAATGGAACATCCAACTAATTTTCAGAGCCCTTGGTTGAAGATGTTGCCTCTTTTAAAATTGATGAAATCAAAAGAGTGTTGCCAACACCGGCTCTTTGTGGTCACACCAGCCGACAAAAATCATCGGTAATTTTCGAGGTAGACTTCCAAAGCTATGGAAGTAACCTCAAATAATTTTTTTTTATTTTTTTACAAATAACCATTAGGTAACTAACTGAAATGTGATTTTTAATTTATTTTTTTTTATTTATTTTTATTTATACCTATTGCTAAATATTTTTATTTAAAACAAATGAAAAATATTATTTACCAACTCGTATGTGATTTATTTTTATTTTATAACAAACATGTCGTTTCTGAGTAGAGCTACCAGACGCTTACAACAAACGAATGGAAAATTTTGTCAATTACCCTTTTTTAGGTACAAACCACATTCTTGTGACGGACAAAGCTTACGACATTCGAAAAAGCATAAGAAAAGTAATTTATGTAAATTTAATGTTATTAAAACACACACAATTTAATACTTTTATTTAGATATTTTATAGAAATCATTTTAAAATTTCACCATAGCAACAATGAATTGTGAAAATTATATTCTGAAATTGTTCAATCGAATTGAATTGAATTGAATCAGCTTACATAGACGGGAAACTCGGTGATAGTCGATTTGATTATCAAAAATTTGATAGTCAATTGCTGCAAAGACGAAAGTGGAAACATCATAGTGGAACCGCAGTCAATGCTGAGGATATGGAAGGGCCACTTCTGCAGACTGTATAACGGCGACGACGAACCGAATTCCGCTGTCAGGCAGGATGATCCATTCAACATAGACGACGAAAGCCAACAATCCCGTCCTTCCGACTTAGACGAAGTAAAGATTGCTATATCTAAGCTGAAGTCTAACAAAGCCGCTGGAGCGGATGGCTTGAATGCCGAGCTCTTTAATGCAGCTGGAGATAAGTTGGTTAGGAGCATGCACCAACCTATGTGTAAGATATGGTCGGAAGAAAGCATGCCCAATGAATGGAACCTCAGTATTGTTTGCCCGATCCTGAAAAAAGGAGACCCTCTAAACTGCACCAATTATAGAGGAATCAGTCCACTTAAAAAAAAAAAATCTTCTCTGCCGTAATATGTGAACGTCTAAAGCCCATCGTCAACAACCTGATAGGTCCTTATCAGTGTGGTTTTAGACCAGGAAAGTCCATAGTCGATCAAATATTCACATTACGGCAGATCCTGGAAAAAACCCAAGAACACCAAATCGACACCCACCATCTTTTCATCGATTTCAAGGCCGCATATGAGTATCTACAGGGACGAACTGTATAGAGCCATGTCTAGTTTTGGCATCCCTGCCAAACTCGTCCGTTTGTGCAGGATGACCATGGAGAATTCACGCTGCTCCATAAAGGTTGGAAACAACTTAACAGAACCTTTCGATGTAAAAAAAGGTTTTAGACAAGGTGATGCGCTGTCATGTGATTTTTTTAACATCGTACTTGAAAGAATAGTGCAAAGCTCACACATCAACACTAGAGGCACTATCTTTCAAAAGTCTGTCCAATTACTAGCATATGCTGATGACATTGACATAGTCGGAAGAACTCAGCGTGATGTCAATGGGGCTTTTGTGAGTATTGAGGCAGAGGCGGCAAAAATGGGTTTAACGGTTAATGAGGGCAAAACAAAGTACATGCTGTCATCAAGAAAGGACCTACAACACCGACGTCTTGGTCAAAACGTCACCATCGACAGACGTAACTTTGAGGTAGTCAAGGCCTTCGTCTACCTAGGCTCCACAGAAAACAACACCAGCGCTGAGATCAAACGAATAATAACTCTTGCTAACCGCTGTTTCTTTGGGTTAAGAAAGCAATTGAGTGGAAAAATCCTCTCTCGAAGGACCAAAGTGTCGCTATATAATACCCTTATCATCCCGTCCTGCTATACGGTGCAGAAGCATGGACTATGACAAAAGCGGATGAAAGCACCTTGGGTCGTTTCGAGAGAAAGATTGTTCGTGTGATCTACGGTCCCGTATGCATCGAAGGGGAGTGGAGGAGAAGATGAAACGACGAGCTGTACGGGATGTACAGCGACGTAGACTTAGCCAGAAGGGTAAAAGTCCAACGACTAAGATGGCTGGGTCACGTAGAGCTCATGGAAACTAATGCTCCGGCCCGGAAAGTCTTCGAATCCACACCCACAGGACAGCGCAGTAGAGGAAGACCGCGAATTAGGTGGCGCGCACAAGTGGAAGGTGACCTCACCCAACTCGGAGCCCGAAACTGGAGACATCTAGCTAGGGACCGAGCTAGATGGAGAAGTTTGTTGGGTGAGGCCCTAGTTCACACAGGACTGTAGCGCCACCTTAAGGGGTTCATCCCATGTGACGGCCTGTATTTTAAGGAATTTTTAGGATTTTTTTTTTACGACCAGTAAATAGATACAACTTTATTAAGTGTATTATCATTTATTAACATAGTTCGACAGTATAAATACAAAATTTGAATTAAAAATATTGTACAGAAAACGAGTTACACCGGTGTGAACAACACCACCTCGAAAAAATGGGCTCGCACTTCCTCCACGATTCCGGCTGATTGGCTTATCTAAAACAAAAAAAGTAAACGGCGTTTTAATCTGTGAGCCTAAATGCATAGAATGAACTATCATCAAATGAATATACCAAAAATTGGACTTTTGGGAGACATTTGAAAAAAAAAGTCGCGAATTTTGCGTTTTTTTTTTTTTGCTATAAAAAAATCGAAATATTTGGAATTTTTGCATGTCGATAGTTCATTCCATGCGTTTACATGTGCTGAATTCAACCCATCAAATTTCAAGTCATTCGGTCAAGCCGTTTTTGAGATACGATGGAGGAAAGTTTGAAAAACACAGTTTTGAGAAAAACTCGTTTAAAGTTTCAAGTCCTCTTAACTATGAAAATATCAACTTACCTTTCAATTGACGATGCCTGGTTCATAGAGTATTCCTTCTGGTTCTTCTTGAAACTCTTTCAAAGCAGATTGTTCAGCTCTTGAATCAATTCTGGCTTGTTTAACGGCATCACTTACGCGCCGCTCAGAACGTGAGATTCGCTTTTCATCACGTATCTCAACATAAGTATGGGCTTCGCGGCCTATAGGGCATCTCATAACCGACAATTCTTTCAAATTACCTTCGAAACCTTCATTAAAGATGATAAGTAGGATCCCTTTGTAAGTTTTACTGTCACCATCGCCGATGTATGTAAGATACTTTACCCCATATTTTTTTTTTTTTACACTTCAGAATTTTCAGAAAGTAGTTAGCTTATAGCAAGCTTCAAACTACGATCAGAGGCTCATCATAAGTGCATGTGTTAGTTGTTAGTAAGATAATAATACAATTAAAGCCTAACACACGCACAAAATACAAAACATAATTAACATTTAACATGAATTATTACAGAACAACAAAAAATAAAATAAAGACGTTTACGATAGTGGAGCACTGGTTCTAAACATGGACCTGCTTTATCTTTAAAACGACTTCGAATTTTGAAAAATCCCTTTACTACCGTATTCTAGACATATTAAACAAGCAATTTATGAAAAAAAAAAAATCGATTTTTTGAACCCATCACATGGGATGACCCCCTTAAGTAAGTAAGTAAATAACAATTCAAAAAAGTTTTAAGGCTTTTAAAGCTATCCATCGAACATCATTGCATTAAAAGTTTCAAATCTGACCCACTCTCACTCATTAACTGACTGTCCAACCAGCAACATGTTTCACTTCCCAAAATCGTAAGATCTTGAAATTTTCCACAGATTTAGGTCATGTGGTGTAAGGAAAAGTAAAAATGAAAAATTGTGGTTTTTAGTTTAAAGGCGTGGGATGCACCTACTTTCTTTTATAAAGTGTAAATTAAAATAATCAATTGTAAGTGTCGTTGAATAATGAAATTCAGTGAATATTAAGAACAAAAATCGTGTACTAAGATTAAGATACTTGGCATCAACCCACGTTTTACGTATTCCGTATCGTTTATATAAAATATTTTACTCATTCTTGTAGAATTTTTAAATTCAGCAGAGTGGAAGTGCTTAATGTGTATTCAAAGACAAAAATGTGAGGTTATAACATATACATGGGTGGTACTTGCATCGAGGAGACTGAACAGCTATCAGTCCTTGGTATGTGCATTACAAACCACTTGTTGTGGAGTGATCACATATTTGACATCGCCAAAAATGCTGCTAAGTGTTTAGGTTTTCTCCGACGATGCAAGAAGTTTTTTACCCCTTCTGATCTGGCTATAATTTATGAAGCCTATATTCGTCCAAAACTTGAGTACAATTCCCATATTTGGGCAGGTGCTCCTATAACCCACTTGAGTCTACTGGACACAATTCAAAAGAGAGCTCTAAAAATGATAGGTGACCGTTGTCTAACTGAAACTTTTGCATCTCTTGAGCACCGTCGCAAGGTTTCATGTCTCTCATTATTTTATCGCTACTTCCATAAGCAATGCACGAATGTGGAATTCTTTACCAGACTCAATATTTCCCACTCATTACAATGTGCAGGCATTTAAAACCAATGTGCATCTGTATCTCCTTTCAAATCCTATCCTCCCTTCCTAATTACTCGCACTGTGTATAATCATTATAAGGGTATTCATATCCCCTTGAGTGCGCGTACAATATATAAAAAAAAAAACATTTACCATATTTTGAATCTATTTCATAATTTACAATTTTGAAACAATAATTACCAGGAAAATGTAAATATTTTGTGTAGCAATAAATCTTATAATTGCACTGAATGCCTTCAAAAAATTAAATACCATTAAATTAATAAAAAAAAAAACATTAGACCTGTTTTTTTTTTTATTGATTCTGTATATAGGTATACAATTTTTCAATTCTCGTTTAAAAATAAAATTTTTGTATGCAGACCCACTTTTATCGACTTCTCTACCATCTTAATGTTTAATTGAACTCGAGTTCCAAATTTTTTACGAATGCAATACTTGCAATATAATTCTATATGTCGCAAGTAAAAACATATAATAAAGCAAAAAACATACAAAACAGGCATTCGAATTAGACATTGAAAAAAAAGCTGGGATGGGACTTACACTGATAACTTTCCTTCCCGTTTGTTGGTTTGTCTAAAAGTTTAACAAAATATTAATGTCAACATTTTGGGTGAGATGAAAAAAAAATGAAATCAATATCACTAATTTTTCCCAATTCCTTGAAAGTTTTTATTTCTTATAATACAAAATACAGATTGGAAAGACCATTATTTTACGTAAAAACAATAAAAGTAATCACAAAATGAAATCATTTTTAAGTCAATACCTTTATTTATTCACCAGATATCGAGAACCGAACATAGATTTTTACCAAAAATCTTTACTTTTTTCCCAAGATATTCGAGTTGAAAATATATTTTAACCAAATTTTAGTAATTTTCTGTTTATTTTTTTATTTTGTGCCGTTGCTTCGAAAACAGCATTCTTCGCTGCATACAATTATGTTGGAAGTAAAATCATTTTTTTTTTCCTAAAATATTCGAGTTGACAAATATTTTTTTCAGTATTTTTGATTTACAAAAAAACAGTTAAAATTGACTTTTCAAAAAAATTATACTTATTTGGTATTACGTCATATCACTTCGTGAGATATTTTGGGTCAACCAAGATTTTACCGGTTCTTGAGATATGTATGTACGATGAAAAATAGTCTCTCTCTAAAAATATTTAATTTAGGTTCTATGTTACTTGAAACGTCGAGAAATGTCAACGTTTTCGATTCAAAAAATCGGACCGATTACCTTATCAACTCCAACTGCAGCTACCCATGCCTACGAAACAAAAAGATCAAGCCAGTATAATTATTTCTTCTTAGAAACATATATGTATATATTCTTTGTTGTGGTATTTATTATTTTAGTGAAAACACTATTTGAATACTACTTGATACTTCTTTGAAAATTTAAATGTAAACTTATTTTTTTATGCCCAAATATTTACATGTCTGATCCTATTGAAAAGCTTAGTAAAATAAAAAGCCTATTTAAGCCACGTAAGTATAGTTTTTGTCATTATTTAGCCAAATATTAGCATCACTTTCTGTAGAACGTTGTTACAACATTTCCGAACGTGGAAAAATGCTTGCAAAACTTGCAATCGCAATGACAGAAGGTGAAACTGACCTTTAAAGAAGGGGGAAAAAAGTCTTCAAATCCAAAAATCTGGAAGCAGAATGTCCCAAACAAAGAGGTAAGTTTGCTAAAGAAAAAGTTAAGGGACTACCTTCCCCTAATCGTTGTAAGTTGGCTTCCTCAACAAAACTTAATGAAAATTTAAGCACTGAAATGTTAAAAAATTATTAGAATCTCGCTTCTTTTCAACGTCAACGCGATTTCTTAAATTCCTACATCGAACAAGTGCAGTTCAAATGCCGTCGCATATCTCTATCTAAAAAAACACAAAGGAATCAAAACTGTGTCAGAGTATGCAAACGATTTTTGACAAGTACTTTTGCAAAGAGGAAAGAGTAGTTCGAACAATTATTCAGAACAAGGCTCTAAGTGGAGCTTTCATTGATAAAGGTAAACGCAGCAAGAATTTTAATCATCCGAAACTTGACAGCAAAATACTAGATTCTATAAGGGTACACATAAACTCCATTCCACTAACCGAAATTCATTATTTGAGAGCTCAGACTTCAAGGAAATACATAGTCGGCGGGTTGTATATTGCTGAAATATATAGGCATTATAAACGGATCGAGCAAAAAAAAATCGTGGACAGTTATGACACATACTCAAGAATTTTCAATAAAGGATTCAATATTGCATTTTGCGTACTAAATCAGTGCAATATTTGAGAATCCTTCAAAAATGAAATAAAAGAAAGCTCTTACAAGCTACACCAGGAAAAAAATATCAAGCCGTGAAGAAAAGACCAATGATAAAGAAAACACATTCAGCATTGTAGTAGCAACGACTTGCAAGCTGTTCTTCCAGTTCTTATTGGACAAACATCTGCGTTTTTTTATAAATCAAGGCTTAGTTTATATTTTAACTATTAATGTATTTACTTTTATTATATTATACTATCGGAGATGAAATAATGCTCACACTTTATGTTATTTCTGGCACGAAACATTAGGGAACAGAGATTCAAACGATATTGGATCTTATGTGCTTATGTTTCAAGAGCTATCAGTCAATTGTGCAGGTTCAGATGTTGTGTACATACATCGATAACTGTGGTGGGTAGCAGAAAAATAGTTGAAACTATAACTTTAACTTCGAAAACTAAAGCTTCAACGGGACTTTGATTTCAGATTCATAATTGGAATATATCTGTGTGCTGTGGAAAATCTCGCAATAAAGTCTACAATACATACATATCTTATTCGAGGAAACACACAGAATAAATGGGCTGTCGTTCATGGTGTTATTGAAAGGTCACTTAAGAAAGCCAACAAATCGGGACTAATATACGTGCCCGACCAATATGTTTCTATCATAAGAACGGCAAAAAAAAAGGATACGCTTTCATAGTAAAGGAATATAAGGATTTTTTCAATTTAAAGTCGTTTTCTGAGGAAATTTACCGAAGCAATTCCAAAAATATAAACAGCGACCCAATAAAATATCGAAAATGAAACTCTTACGCTCTGAAAACGACAGTTATGTGTATACTCACTATTCATACAAAACCAACTATAAAAAAATAACTTGGGAACAATCTCTTTTTAAGACGATAAACTGGCGCTCTTCTGCTAAGTACACAATTAAAGCTCGCATACTCATCAAAAATACAATTTGCACCAAGGAAAAAAGCATGCTAAAAAGTAATAGGGGCCGTTCAAATATTACGTAAGCAGATTTATTACAATTATTTACCATCCCACTTGTCAGCAAAAGTAAGCAAAGCTCTTACCCCCTCCCCCATGCTTACGTAAACATTTTTCAATTAAAAATGTATTTTCTTTATATTATAATTATAATGTTATATTAATTATAATTTTAAAAATAAGAAAATAGATTTAGGATAGAGATTAGATTTTACTGATACAGTATTTAACATAGAGTAAGTGACAAAAATATTATAATCTTACGAACATAACAAACTTATTTTAAATTTTTGGTACACATATTAAATCCAAATTAACAGTCTTCAGTCCATGAAACCCGGATCCATGATTCTAAGTTTTCGATGACATTGGATTGCTGCTCAGTGTTGTGAGTCTGCTCACTTTCATCCGATTTTGGAATGTCTACGTCGTTCTCATCAAGCCATTCAACATCATGGTGCTCTAAATTTTGAATAATGCACATCAGTTCATTAGCACGACGAGCAGCGACTCTTACAGGTCTAACTTTCCTTTAAAGCCGGGAATCAAACCCATCACATACAGAAAACTAACACCCTGTATTTTGTGACCAATTGACGGAGTCAATCTTACGAAATAAATGTGTATAATGAATATTACCTCTATACTTTGAGATAGGCCATAATATTTTTTAATCATAAAATGTCTAAATTATTGTTACAAAATGTAAAGAGAAACTTTTTGGCGATTTCTAATATTTCTAGTACTCATATATAGGTACCTAAAATGATTTCGACACTCACCTTGGAAAAAAAATGTAGTAGATTGGATTTATTCTTAGTCGCCGCTTGCAATTCTTCTTCAATTCTATTAGATACAATAATATCTAGTTCCTTGTCGGACTTTGCTTGTAATTTATAATTTCGCCACACTTCATTAACTAACTTTTGTACGTTTTGTACTTTCGTACTTGTATGAGATTTTTTAAAACTTTCAAACAATTTTTGGTATAACTTGGATTTGTCTATTCGACACGACATCTTATTTAAACGTTAAACTTTGGCCAATGAAATCAACGGTAACACAAATGTTAACTTGCTTTGCTATGCTTACAATACGTCTACTCGCTATAGTATCCAAACGAAACAATACACTGACAGAGGAAATTTAAACAAGTGAACAGCGCGTGGTAATTCCCCTAATCGGTTCTAAAGAGAGTACCTAAACGTATGCGTTTATATTTGCGGGAATCCCCGAAAATGCGTTTCGTTTTCAAGCATAGACAATGTGAGGGTTACCATTCGTGTAAAAAAGTAAATAACTACCTGTTGGAAGTTATGGAAGGGTGATCAAGAAATAATCAATAAATAGTCGAATTTGTATTCAAAAATATAACTCAGTTGTCTTTATTCAAAAGACGAATTGCATTTAGAGAAAACGTCCTTACACTTCAGAGAGTCGTCCAGAACTGACTAAAAAGTTCAAACTAATTGTAAATAAACACATGCAGTACTCTAAGGATAGAGTACCAAAACTTATTAAAGAAAGAGTCCTTTGTATGACTCAAGTGTCCGAAGTCATAAAACAGAGTTAGGACTAGCTTTTCCTGTTTACAACCAAGTGTTGAGTCTTGAGCATAAATATCATATTTTAAAACTATAAAATAAAATGAACTAAAATAATACAGAAATATCAACTAACTAAGATTCATTTTTGTTCAGAGAATCCAACACTACCGATGACGTAATCATCATCTAGACTCCCCTACCCCCCATGTCATCCAAAATAAGCAAAACAAAGACCCCCCCACCCCCTCATAGTGCTTACGTAATACTTGAACGGCCCCATACCATTCATAGCCACTAAGAGTCTTTTTATGCTAACATTTCTTAAATTTACTTATTAAAATTTAATATTACCTTTATTTATCCTAAAATTTTTAGTAAAAATGCTTAAAAAAAATAACTGAATTGCCGATAGCTATAATTAATTTTCTTTTGATAAAAAGTCTGGTCAACAAAACATTTTTTTTTAATAAACAACGTTTTCAAAATGTTCAATCGCTTTTTCTGAAGAATCGAATTTTTTGCACTTACGTGCGTCGTTGTACCACCACCGGAGAAGGTGCGATATATTCGGATGTCAGATATGAGCGGCGTCATTCTTTCGTTGCTACTCGGCTTGACGGGTTGGGATGGTTCTTGCCCATTCTAGACATCTCCCTTCTCCACAAACTAAAAACATCATGGCTATTTAGGTTCCAGATAGGTTAGAAGGATCCTAAATAAGGAGCTCATGGTGTAGGAGTAACACAAATTCACATACCTATGTCCGTGCAATAGTGAAAGAGTGGGTTTTTTTAACTTCACCGCATTTATATATATTTACCCATTCAAACGTATATAATAGGTTTAACTGAAGAAAATGGTCGAATACCCAGACTAAACAAATTACCATCGTACTTTGAAAAAAACAATGAAAAAGCCAAGTAGGCAATAATGATGAATGAACTCCTAATTCAGAGCTCGTCTGTGAAGAGTTTTTAATAATTCGCTCGATAAAATATGGAAGAAAATTGGCACAGACGGTAGAATGCCTCACATGTAAAAGAAATTTCCGTAAATAACAACTATACAAAATATTTTTAATTTCGGTCAACCTATGAAAAAGGACAAGTTAATATCTAAATTAAAATCATCTTTTATCTGTTTAAATACACTTTTTACAAAATGAAATAGGTACACAAATACAATTCAGTGACTCTCAAAATAAGATTCAGTGAATTTACAAGTTATTAGAATACTTTATAAATCTAAAACAAAACACTAACACTCAACCCTCTCAAATCCATAGAAAAGATAAATAGATACATTCGAAGGACGACGACGACGACGCTGTGATCGTTACACATCCATTTCGAATGTGGGTAGTATAACTCCAACACTAAACAAGTACAGCAACCAAAGTCAAACAATTTGATCCATCATTTTGAAAAGTAAATTAATTTGAATAGAAAATAGACGCATTGATATACATATATGCACACAGAATTGAAATAAAAGAATTGTTATTTACAAATTTTGGAAGATTCTAATCCTCTTTCCAATTATACGAACAATTAAGGCAACTAGTGTTCAAACGAAAAGTTATATCCTTTTATAACGCTTTTAAAACAACTTTGTACCTAAAAATCCCGTACATATTTAACCTCCTTTGAACCATAATAACTCAAATCCAAAATGCAAATTTAACAACTAGCTATAGTCCGAATAAGAAACCATCTAGCAAGTGAATTAAACTAATGAATATATGTATGTAGATCCTACATGCAGGCCGTTCAAGAAAATCCAAGCAAATTATATTGAAAACAATAGGGATTTTCAAACGCGAGCCTCGGAAATCTCTCAATATTTTTAAATAGGAGTAATTAACCATTTCTAAAGAAAGCTTTATTTATAAACCCCAAGAGTAATAAATATTTGAAGTCTTGGAAATAATATCTTATTCCCAAAAAATGCCAAGATTGGAAAGCCTTTTTGCATAAAGGCGATGACTTAGGACAATCAAAAACAAGATTTATTAAATAAAGGCGTTATAAAACCTCCATTTCCGATTCCACTAATAGATGACATAGGGGAAAGGTTGGAACAGTGAGAAAGTACGAACAGTGAGACATTCTATTTTTTAGCTTCCCAAAAACATGCCAAGACATTTCGATGCAGACAATAACGTTTCTTTTCCATTCCGCAACTTTTGTTTCTGTTCCGCACAACAGCCAGTTGCGCGTGTGCTTTCAGTGAGTGAAGATCGAAAATAAAGAGTAAAAGTATTTTTTTGTTCGTGTTTTGAAAATTTGTGTAGCAACTTAAATTATTCAAGTAAGTGAACTAGTGTTTTTTTTAATTGGTTTGTTATTATGTGTGCTATCACTGTTTTAAAAAAGTATTCGGTAGCTTTACCAGTTTTTTGTAAAAAAAAAGTTTTTCTTAAAAGTGACACAAATTAAACAGTGAGACAGATTCAAAGTGAGACATGTCTCAATGTTCGGCCTTCATGATCAATTTATTTATTGTTTGTTATGTTATTATACTTTATATAGCTTTTTCGGTATCCTTGACATCCTGAGGCAGTAAATTATGGATAAACTGTACAGCTACGGGAAGACGCCTCCAGATGCCATGAAAAAAGCTGTTGAAATGGTAAAAGATGGATGTTCCCTGCGAAAGGCTGCAGAAGTTCTTTATCTCCGTAGGAATGGAACATCCAACTAATTTTCAGAGCCCTTGGTTGAAGATGTTGCCTCTTTAAAAATTGATGAAATCAAAAGAGTGTTGCCAACACCGGCTCTTTGTGGTCACACCAGCCGACAAAAATCATCGGTAATTTTCGAGGTAGACTTCCAAAGCTATGGAAGTAACCTCAAATAATTTTTTTTTATTTTTTTACAAATAACCTTTAGGTAACTAACCGAAATGTGATTTTTAATTTATTTTTTTTTATTTATTTTTATTTATACCTATTGCTAAATATTTTTATTTAAAACAAATGAAAAATATTATTTACCAACTCGTATGTGATTTTTTTTTATTTTATAATGTGAATTGAATTGTGATTTTAGTTTGTATTATTTTATTTTATTCTTAAATGTGGGTTTTGTTTGAATTAATTGATAAATATACGCAATTCGTAAAACAAATATATTTCGTGTTTTTTTTTTAATCAGAAATAGTTTAAAACGAGTTTTTATCAAAAATATTATGTTGTCCCACTGTGCGGCCTACGCTGTCTCAGTCTTCGAACCCCCGCCGAACAGTGAGACAGTTTGACCTTCTACAATAATTCAACTTATAAGGAAGTTGTTTTTGATTTATTTAGTTATATTTTTAAGGCAAAACGTTGGGGTAATATGTCGTAAGATACCATCAAAAATTCATTTTCGTAGCTCAAAAGAATTCGAAATTATAACAGTTTGAAAAAAAAGTGTCTCACTGTTCCAACCTTTCCCCTACTAGATAAAATGGGTCGAGCAAACTACTTCACAACACTCGACTTAACTGAAGATTTTCACTCGATAGTAGATTTAGAAGATGATTTTTAGCACATTATCTGGACATTATGAATTGATGGGAATGCTATTTCGCTAAAATGCGACCGCTACATTTCAAAGGATAATGAATGTAGTCCTTAAAGACTTCTTCGGGAAAATTTGTTATGTCTACCTTGACGACATAATCATCTTCTCCACAACTCTCGAAGAACATATAACATAAATATTCGATAAATTTCAAAACATAAACTTGAAAGTTTTTTTTGAACAAGGTTGACTTCATTAAAAAGAAAGCAAATTCCTAGAACATGTTATAACTACAAACGGAATAAAACCAAATCACACTTAAATTAAAACAATACAAATTTTCCCTTACCTATCCTTATCAAAGAAATTCAATCATTCTTAGGTTTGATAGGTACTACAGAAAATATATCCAGGATTACGGTAAAATCATAAAACTTTTAACCCTTTGTTTAAAAAAGGATAGAAAAATAGACGTAAAAACTACTGAATACATAGAAGCATTCGAAAAATGGCAAGAGTACGATAACTTAGGCGACAAGATATTATAACGGAATTTTTTAGAAGAGTTAAAAATAAGCATTTTTTCCTATGGGAGGGGGGGGGTCTATATCCCCCCGTTTAGGCAGGAGGGGCAATTTAAAAAAATTATTACTTAAAATGGAAAAAAATTCTTAAAAAATAACGGTGATACTTACAATTAAGTTGTATAAATTTTTTTAAAGCCAACATTCTGTTCTATTAGCCAGTTTTTAAATCAAGTCAAAACTATGCGTAGTTTTTGAAAAATTTAATTTTAAACTCAAAATTTGAGTAAAAAAAGTTAAAAAAAGGTTTAAAGTGTAACTTTTTCAATACTTCAAGATTATCTACCATTGTTTTTATTTCAGAATTTATTACTCTTATTTGTTTTTGATCAAAAACTGGAAACTAGATGATTTTATGTCTTTTAGTTTCTGAGAAAATTGAAAATAAAAATTTTATTTTAAACTCAAAATTTGAGTAAAAAAAGTTAAAAAAAGGTTTAAAGTGTAACTTTTTCAATACTTCAAGATTATCTACCATTGTTTTTATTTCAGAATTTATTGCTCTTATTTGTTTTTGATCAAAAACTGAAAACTAGATGATTTTATGTCTTTTAGTTTTTGAGAAAATTGAAAATAAAAATTTAATTTTAAACTCAAAATTTTAGTAAAAAAAGGTTTAAAGTGTAACTTTTTCAATACTTCAAGATTATCTACCATTGTTTTTATTTCAGAATTTATTGCTCTTATTTGTTTTTGATCAAAAACTGAAAACTAGATGATTTTATGTCTTTTAGTTTTTGAGAAAATTGAAAATAACCACAACTACTATTTTAATTTAATTCTTTTTTTTTGCTTGAGTGGTCTTATTTTGATAGTAATAATGGTATTTGCGTATGCGTAATGCGAGTTTGGGTGTATGCAACAGTGGCATCCGTAAGGGTGGCATGCTGCCCCCCTGCAACCCCCCTGCTTGCTTGGGCACACTATAGGATTTGGGGTGGGTGCAAGTTGGAGTGTGTGCAAGGTGGGGAGGGTGCAAGATGGGGTGCAAGCAAAGTTTCTTTTGCATTTAAAGAAGCTGTATTTAAGAAAAATTAATTTACCCTAGATGTATCTTAATCCATATATTCCATTATTACTATCAAAATAAGACTACGTTAATACTTAAGCAAGGAAAAAGTAATTTAATTAAAATATTTTGTTTTGGTAATTTTCAATTTTCTCAAGAACTAGAAGACATCAAGTCATCTAGTTTTCAGTTTTTGATCAAAAACAAATAAGAGCAATGAATTCTAAAAAAAAAATAGTAGATAATCTGAAAGTTTTGAAAAATTACACTTTAAACCTTTTTTTAACTTTTTTTTGCACAAATTTTGACTTTAAAACAATTTTTTTCAAAAACTATGCATAGTTTTGACTTTATTTAAAAACAAGCTAACAGACAAAAGTGTTGGCTTTAAAAAAAGGTATAACACTTAATTGAGGGTATTACCGTTATTTTTTAATTATTTTTTTTCCATTTAATGTACATATTTTGTTTAACTGCCCCTACCGCCTAAACGGGGGGAGATAGACCCCCCCCCCTCCCATAGTAAAAAATGCTTGTTTTTAACTGTTCCATACAAATCCGTCATTAAACTTTGTCGCCTAAGTTATCGTACTCTCCCCCGAAAAATTAAAAACAGCCATGTCTGACAATGAAAAAGGCATCGAGATTTCAATAAAAAAAATTTATTGACAACAGATGCAAGTAACTATGAAGGAGCATTCTTAGGATAATTCAATTATCATTTGCTTCACGCATTTTTAACAAACACGAGTGTAATTAAAGTACCATCGAAAAAGAATTGTTTGGGCAACCAACAAATTTAGACATTACACATACGGAAGAAGGTTCAGGATCTGAACTGATCATAGAAATTTAGTTTCAAACTGTTGAAAGGACAAAATTTGAAACTCTAACCCTGGAAAAAAAATTGGAAACCTATGACTTTCAAATTGATTACATAAAGGGCAAACAAAAGGTTGCTGATGCTTTGTGTAGAATAAAAATAATCGACGTGAATGGAAGAATCCGTTTTTGATTCAAAAAAGAATTCACAGAGGAGACTCTTCAATTTTCCACCAATAGACTGCAGTTGTTAGTAACAGTAACATCAAGTTCATCCCGTCATAATATTTTTTTGGCCTATGGACCCACTGTGCAATGCTTTCTTTAAGGAATTACCTGGAAAACTTGTCTGCGCACTTGATCTTTCACTTGATTGTCGAACACTTGGTTTGGTGAAGAGAATTTCCCCAGAGTTCTGTGATCCATATGTTTTTAAGATTCTTTATGTTTTTTCGTTCATGTTGATAGAAGGGAAAGTATTCAACGCAGATTTAAAAGATTTGGCTTGATTTTACCGCTGGAATGATAGACTTTTATTACCTCCATACACTCAATGGCTTCCTTTTCCTTTGATAAATCTCGCATCTCTTTATGGTCACACTGAGTATTTGCAGTTCTGATTTTTAAATGGAATTGTATTTCAATCTGAGACAAGCTAGCTTAAGAATAAATTTATCCCCTACAACTTTCTTGCTTTCCTCCAGTGCTTCTACAGAACTCTTCAATCGAATATGTTGAAACTGCTAAAAATCTAGGTATGGTGTTTAACCGAACTTTAACCTGGAACAATCACATAAATATTGCTGTGGGTAAAACATATGGCATTCTTCGAACCATGTGGGCCACACAATCCTTTACGGCTTTAAGAGTGCGGATGTTATTAGCAGGAACGCTGGTTTTGCCTACACTTATTTATGGTTGCGAGATTTATTCGCATTGCGATTCCGTCAGCAAAAGAAAACTAAAGGTAGCCTTTAACAGCCTGGTACGTTATATTTACGGCTTAAGAAGATATTATGACAGTGTATCCAATTTTTCCAAAAACCTGTTAAATATGACTTTTGAAAATTTCCTAAAGTACCGAGCATTAAACTTACTCTCAAAGATACTCCTTAATCGTGAACCCCAATATCTCAGTGATATAATAACTAGGTCAACCTCGCATAGGACGCGAATGCTTACCCACCCGCGCTATGCCTCTCTCACATCCGAGCGTCAGTTTTTTGTATATTCAATTAGATTTTGGAATTCTCTTCCACGAAACATAAGAGAAATAGACGATGTTTTGAAGCTACAGAGCAAAATTAAGCTTCACTTTTCACAACGATAAAATCATCATTTTCATACAATGATAACAAATTTATTGTTTTTCCCTCTTTTCCTTCTTTTTCGTTTGTTTTTCTTTATATGTATGTATCTAAGTAACAAAATTGTCAAATCCTAGCTTTCATAAAATGTTTAACTGTAGCCTGTGCCTAAATTATAAGACAATACGTCTTAATGTGTATAGGTTTTTCATGAAATAAATAAATAAAAATAAATAAATAAACTTACAACGCAGAAATCGCAGAATACGCCACAGATAAGAAATGGTCTATTTGGAGTTACTCGATCAGCTTCTCAGTTCTCCATGACTTGGGTCATCAGGTGTGGTTTTGTTCTCGTGCAATTATAAACTATGTGTCGATCGGATTTTGCCTTAAATTGGCCCCAACTATTGACATAAAATGGACAGCAATGTTTTCATTCCACTGTGATTGTGGTCGTCTTGTTTTAATTTGAATAGCAATTTTGTAACTGCTTCGGAATAAGTGTTGGATGTTTTGCATACACAAAACTAGAAAACTAGATTTGCAAAGGCCTTTACGGTTTTTAGGATCTTAAATTTCACCTTATAGTCTTCTATCCTAAAATATATTCTTTTGTCGCTTGCATTTTATGTTCATATTTGATATGCAATAACGCAATCGGAATAAAAATTCCTTCCTCTTGATACACTACACTTTGGTCTTTTTTAAAAGGGGTAATAAATTCTTAAGAAAATATTGCTTTAAAATAATCATAACTTTGCGTAGAAAGTCGAATGGTCCTATTAATTTTGGTATCATTGGTTTCGAAAAAAAAAAAAACAGTTTTAAAATAATGTTTCGCGTCCTTACTCCTGGAAATCCAGGGACGATTGCGTAATCTCTAGAAGTTTATGGCCTAACACAAATGAAAAGGAAACTCGGTATATTCTATCGCTGAGTAAAAGGAACATTAAAATCTTGATAGGTGTACTAACAGGTCATTGCGCCATTGGCACAATGGCTAACAGGATAGGAGCATTTGCACCCGATTTTTGTAGGAGCTGGATGAGGAGGAAATAGAAACCATTAAACACCTGCTCTGCGACTGTCCGAACCTCCAAACCGGCCGACTCCGTCATTTCGGAAACAGGTTTGTTGGAGAACTGGTTGATCTAGCACAGGTCTCAATGGCAAACATGAGGAAATTTTTAGATAGCACAGGCTGGTTCGTTAACGAGCCAGTCTACACTAATCGGCAAATTGAGGAGCATCGATGCTAAAATTTTTACTTTTACAGGGGATCACAATGGACCAGTAGGCCCCCGTGTACGCAACAGCTTCATGCTGTGCACACCCCTTATAACCTAACCTAACCTAACCATCGCGTCCTTAAATTTAAGGAAATAAAATATTTTTACTTGATTTCTTATAAATTTTAAATAGAATATATTAAAAGCATCCAATGGATATAGAAAAACTGTATAAATATTTAAGAGAGGTAAAACTATGTATCTACTTTATCAATCCTTCAAATACATTTTATGAGCCGGTCGTTAGATCAAACTCATTTTTAGAAGAAGTTTTTTTCTGTTGAAAAACGGCATGTTAAGTCAATAAATAGCAATTTATAGTATATCAAATCAACGATATTATATTCTAAAATATCTGCTTTAGGAAGTCAGAAGTAAAATTATTTCAAAAGGTGTCCGAACTATAGAAATACAAATAAAAATCTTTTCACGGAAAAAAAGTAGTATTGATATGATGATGAAAGACTACTTTATTATCTTTTAATTGCAAAACAAAGTCATTTTATTCTTACATACTATATTTCGGAAGTTGTGAGCTTTTGTCGCAAAAAATGTAATTAAAGCAATTATCTCAAACTCCCAATATACAATTTTAATCTTCTAAAGGCCACCTATCTTCACACTCATGGTCCAAAAATGCCCCATCTCCTTAATATACATATATTTTCAGATGAATCAAGTTTTTATACCAGAAATTGAACGCCGGCCGCGCCAACTAGGTATCATTTTCGATACTATTTGTTACATATACACGTGCATAATATAACATACCCCATTCTTCGAATTTTCGAATGCACTACTGACTGGTTTTGCTTTTGGCTCATATGGTGATGTTTTGTTGTGCATAAAGCAATACAGTTCCATTCAAATATGCAGGGTATTCTGTGGTTAAGGTGATGTCTGATGACGATGGTTTGCAATCGTAATTTTTCAGGCAGACGAGAGAATGCCACACACAAAACCGAACTGAGCTAAGCTTTTACACTTCCATTCCACTTGCTACCCACCAAAGGGGTGATGGATGACAGGTGGCAGGGTTGAATATAAATCGCACATTTTCAGTGTATGGGTTAGGCGGGTTTTATTATAGAAGTCTATGAATATTGTATCATTTTCGAGTTTCTACTCGACTAAGGGTGGAACGAAGAGAGAGAAAAGCAGGACGACATATTTGCCGAGAGAGGAAATATACAAATACAACGACTATACCGATAAAAACATTACCAACGTTTTTCGAAGAGAGTCTGATGCCAACAGACTCCTCTTCCTCTGTCCTCTAGTTCCAATACAATGAGTTAGGTTGAATGATTTTCAAGTAAAGTCACCAGAGATACAAAATTGGTGTACAAAAACGAGGAAATGGTTTTTTGAAACTCTGAGTTTACTGCTTCAGAGAAAAGAAGATACATTTTAAGATTCAGTCATTTTAGTTTCATTTCAGTCACTGCCGGCTTTTCAAACTGTTTGGACGTGTTATCTCCGAATAGATAAACAGACTTGCTTTGCTAATAGTATTGATACAGTTTATTTAGAAGGCTTTTGTATTGTGATTGTGAAAGTGTGGGTCAATGAATACCAATAAGGTTTGGCCAACCCAACTTATACGTACCTACCCCTTATCATTCAGATAAGGTTGTGTGAAATTATGTCTCCACTTTAATAATACCATCCACCCATAGCCCCTGGCATTTGCAATCAAGTTAATACCTTTCAGTGATGTTCTTATTTGGGGTAGTTTGAAAGTGCGTTTAAAGTTCATGTAAGCTAAAGTAAATTGTGATGTGTTCTAGTCATCATCATTCATAGTAAAATAATAAATAGAGAGGGTCTAAATTTTAACTTAATTAATTGGTAATCCGTACTCAATTTGTTGTGTAAATAGTTTTTATACTTTTCAAATCTAACAGTCAGTTTCTTCCGGTTTTACGGTTTTTTTTTTTATATTACCAATTAGAATCCATGTTTATTAAAAAGATATTGTGCGTATTCCCAGAATAAAATGATATCGTGAAACCTTTTGTGCATCGTCCCTTTTTTTATATAAATACCTAATCCCTTTTCTAAACTTTGAGTCACCAATAAAGCGAATCAATGTCGGTACTATAAGTAAATATGTAGCAACATACATATATAGTTACATTGGAAAAGAAACTATTATCGAAACACAAGCAAGAATTGACAAAAGGAAGATATGCTCGTATTGTATCCATGTTCCGTTAACTCCAAGAAATGATAGACACTGATCTAAAAAATTCCATTAAATCGTTCGTGTGTAGTATACCTAGTTTTTCTTAGTTCATGTGCCTCGCATTCCGAAAGACTATGTAGATGGAAAGTCAAACCTAAACACCCTTTATGAGGATTTTTATAGATATTAACATAAGGTCATTACATTGAGCCCAAAATTTTAGAATTGAACAAAAGGTATGTAGAATCTCAGAATGATAATAACTCTAAACGATGATACCTATTACAAATCATTAAGAATTTTATTCAACCTTTTCACCAATGAAACTATTATTTCACCTTCTGCGCATATCCACTGTCTGATTTATTTTCATGGATTAGTATGGTTTATTTTCGGAAGGCTTAGCAAATTTTAATTTTTAAAATTATTTTTGAAAATTATGTTTTAAATATTTTGTCCTCTTTTTGATTTAAATAGGTACTATGAGGAGGAATCACTCTAAAAAAAATTTATTTTGTTTTTTTTTGAACTAAAAGGTTAGTCACTTAGTCAAACGACTGCAGTTCAACCGTCGAGGTTAACATAACTACAGGATAACTTATTTGGACGTACATATATTGTTTACTTATTTACTCACTTAAGTTTATGATGTCCAACGGATGCACTCAACGTCATCCTGGACCTTCTTCCGATTGACCTCTTTATCAAAGAAATAGGCTGCTGGAAACCTAGATCTTACGGGCACTGCAACCAAACAAGCCTGATACCATCAGACATCCTATCCACAACCACCGATTACTGCATCCCTGCCCTAGACACCTCAAAGAAGTTTAGAGTCTTGCTCCCGTCAAGAACCGACTGGGAGGAAGGCGTTGTGACCAAATACACATCAGAAGCAAATCATAGGTGGAGTAGTTTAACGAGTTGCGTTATATCCAGGAAAATCTGGCCCGCCTATAACAAACCAAAATCAATCAATTTAATTTCCAAACCAAGGCATGACATAGCCAGGATTGTCGCTACCTGCACAGGGCATTGGCCTGTAGGGGAGCATGCGGCAAAATTTGGTATACCACATAACTCTTTCTGCCGTAGCTGTGAGAACCGGGATGAAAAAGAAACAGTCCCACACTTTCTATGCCATTGTCCGGCCCTGGCCAGGAAAAGAGCACTCCACTTGGGTAAGGAATTCTTCAACGGTATTGAGGAACTCTCAGAATTCAAGATCAAAGATTTGATCTCATACCTAAATAGCACAAAGTGGCTTTAACCCCCTCCCCCCTTATTTCTCCGTCACTAAATGGTACTATGAGATAATAGGCCGTAGGGTAGGAGAATAAAATTACATTTTATATTTTACATAGGACTGCACGTGCGGAACGTGCACCATCCATAGCCCATTTTCAAATCAATTCAGAATCTCACGAGGTATGGTATCAAAACGGCGCACTCAGCGCCTATTGTGTCCTGCGCGAAGCAGGACATCCATTTCTACCTACCTACCTTATGATGTTTATTACCATTCAAATAAAATGTGTGTTCTTTAAAAAAGAAAAACAATTTAAAAAAAATACAAAATGAAAATTTGGTGTTACTTATGAACTGTGTGCGTCGACGCCGGCCGTCGGCATCCATTATATATTATAAGTAATGACATTACAAATATGTTCTTTATTTCATCGGATCCACTTTTAAGTTCTTTGGAACAAGAGCCAAAAAGAAAATATTAGAAGTCATTAATTTAGAGGTTCTTGTAGTAACAGAATAAAACGAAACTTTAGAGCAATGACTATTTTTATATTTTTAAGTTTATTAAATTTAAAATGATAGTCAATTATTTATTTATAATTTTCAACATTTTATTAAGTCAAGTAAACCTATTAATTTAATACAGTTGTAATTATACAAAAAGAACACTTCAAATATACGTATAATAAAATAAATTAGGTGGCGCAAAAGTCCGTTGAGAACCAGGGCCTAGTGACTTACAACTCTCAACCATTCCTGTGTGCGAGAAATGTTGTCAGAGATGGAGGGAACCTACAGTTTTAAACCGATTCCGAACGGCTAATTTCAGAAAGCACTTTTCATGACAATAATTACTCTTATAGGATTTGCCAATTCATCGCAAGAGGCAGTACCCGTGAAAAAAGTTAGGTGGTAAAGGCAGGGATTAAACCCAAGACCTCTTGCATGATAGTCCAACGCACTTACCATCACGCTACGGGTACTCAAATATATCTATACGTATATTTCAACAATTATTTCTTTGAATATTTAAATCAAATTTGAAGTATATCATCTTTGATACCCACGCTTTCATTTGAATTACCTTTTTTAAACTTGTTTTTAGTACTAAAATGTGTTCCAAAGTTAGGAAATACTACACGTTTTTGGCATGATTTGCACATTTAAAATTTCTGTAACTTCTTCATTTCTTTGAATAATTAAGTGAATGGATGGGATATATTATCTCTCATAATCACTCAATCATTTAGAAAAAAATTATATTGGTTTTTAGTACTAAATTTATTTCTAAAGTTAAGAAAAACGCGATTTTGGTATGATTTGGACATTTAAAACTTCTGTAACTTTTTTGAATCTTTGAATAATTGAATCAAATTTGAAATATTTTTCTTCTGATGTTAAGTTAATCATTTGAACATCTTTTTTTTAAATTAAGTTGGTTCTAAGTACTAAAACCTTACCTAAGGTCATTTTTGGCTTGATGTAAACATTTTAAACTACTGTAACTTTTTTGTCTCGTCGAATGAATCAAATTTTGAATATATCATCTCTAAAATCCATTAATCATAATAATAATAAGTTTTTAGTACTTACATTTTACCTTAGTTAAGAAATTTGAGATTTTGGGATGGAATAAATGTTCAAAACTTCTGTAAATATCTTGTTCTAATTTTTTTTAATTTTTCAATTTACGTACATATATCTTCAAATTCATACTCAAAACTTATTTTCATAAAATTTGTGTCTAAGAAAAAGAACAAATATTCAGGTTTTTAAGAAGAAACCTTGAATAAGAGATCGTTAATTTTATATTAAGTTGCCTTTAAATTCCTGGGGGAGAGCACGATAACTCAGGCGACAAAGTTTAATAACGGATTTGTATAGAACAGTTAAAAACAAGCATTTTTTACTATGGGAGGAGGGGGGTCTATCTCCCCTCGTTTAGGCGGTAAGGGCAATTTAAAAAAATATGTACATTAAATGGAAAAAAATAATTAAAAAATATTGGTAATACTTACAACTAAGTTTTATACATTTTTTTAAAGCCAACACTTTTATCTATTAGCTTGTTTTTAAATCAAGTCAAAACTATGCATAGTTTTTGAAAAATTTTAAACTCAAAATGTGTGCAAAAAAAAGTTAAAAAAGGTTTAAAGTGTAATGTTTCAAAACTTTCAGATTATCTACTAATTTTTTTTTAGAATTCATTTCTCTTATTTGTTTTTGATCAAAAACTAAAAACTAGATGATTTTATGTCTTCTAGTTCTTGAGAAAATTGAAAATTACCAAAAAAATATTTTAATTAAATTACGTTTTCCTTGTTTGATTATTAATTTAGTCTCATTTTGTTAGTAATAATCGAATATGGATTAAGATACACCAAGGATAATTTAATATTTCTTAAATCCAGCTTATTTAAATGCAAAAGAAACTTTGCATGCACCCCATCTTGCACCCACCGCACCTTGCACCCTCCCCACCTTGTACCCACTGCACCTTGCACCCACCCCAAATCCTATAGTGTTCCCAAGCAGGGGGGTTGCATATACATCCCACTGTTGCATACATCCAAACTCGCACACACCTTACTGTTGCATACACCCAAACTCGCACGTACCATTATTACTATCAAAATAAGACCACTCAAGCAAAAAAAAAAGAATTAAATTAAAATAGTAGTTGTACAATCATCTAGTTTTCAGTTTTTGATCAACAACAAATAAGAACAATAAATTCTGAAATAAAAACAATGGTAGATAATTTTGAAGTATTGAAAAATTACACTTTAAACCGTTTTTTAACTTTTTTTACTCAAATTTTGTGTTTAAAATTAAATTTTTCAAAAACTACGCATAGTTTTGACTTGATTTAAAAACTGGCTAATAGAACAGAATGTTGGCTTTAAAAAAATGTATAAAACTTATTTCTAAGTATTACCGTTATTTTTTAATTATTTTTTTCCATTTTAAATAATATTTTTTTTTAAATTGCAACTCCTGCCTAAACGGGGGGAAAAAATGCTTGTTTTTAACTGTTCTTAAAAAATCCGTTATAATATCTTGCCGCCTGAGTTATCGTACTCGTGCCAATTCCTGAAACTAGCCTCCAATTCCATCTTATTTTTTTTGATGCACATAAATACTGAACATTGAAGTGATTTTTACTTGCGACATACATATATGAACTATATGGCAAGTATATTGCTTTCGTGCAAAATTTCGTACAAAATTTCGAATAGAAAAGTCGAAAAAAGTGGGTCCCCCGATTCCGTCCGTCTGTCTGCCTGTCCTGGCCCCTACAGCCTAAGCCACTGTGCCGATTGAAATTCAGGTTTGCTTTGGTTTAAAATCGAAAACTCGAATTTTTTCAAAAATGAACCGATAGATTTTTTTAAAACTTTCTCTATTTTGTGTGTTCTTAATTCGGCTTCTTTCTACAAGAACAACATATTTTGGTATTGCTCCAGAAGAGTACCCCTTATAAAAACGTTTTTTTGTTTTTAAGTTTTCTCAAGAACTAATCGACCGATTTCAATAATCTTGTCGATGTCATTATTTTTTTTTTTTGAGTTTTAAAAAAATATTATTTTTTTACAAAAATTGATATCTCAGAAAGGAGTGACATTTTTTTAACGGAATTTAAATGTAAAATGTATAGCACTAAATAACTTCATACCAAAAATGTTTTAAAGACAAAATTTAAAAATTATATATATAAAAAAACTGCTCTAATGATTTTCGAAAAAAATTAAGTTAATCTTGGTTTTTTTTGAAAAATAAAATGGCATTTAAATTTTTGTGAAAAACTTTTTTTGCAGGTAAATTTTTAAATCTTAAAATATAGTAAATATGTAGTTTTAAACAAACATTTTTGAAAAAACACAATGCACGTTTTATATCTATTAATATAAAAGCTTTGAATCTCTTGACAACTTTTGTAGCGTTTCTCGAATTAATAGATATGGCAACAAAAAATAATATATTCTTTTTGGAAAAAAGCTAAATTTCAAAACAATTTCTTACATTTCTGCGTGAAAGAAACAAAAATGCTCTAAACTATTGTGTTTTGCTCTTAAATATGGCATATTTAGAAAACTGTTGGAATCTTGGAATGCTTTCATATGTATAGAGTCGACCTAATTAAAAAATTAGACTATACCTTGATGGACAACAGCGTTCTAAAATAATTTAATAACTAAAGTTGTCACTTTAGCCCTTGAAATGTGTACATTCAAGGTTAAGATACACATGTTATTTAAATTTTGTTAGCCTCCTTCACAGAACATTAAAGAACATTTTTAAGCGGTGATTAAAAACTCGTCTATATATTAAGCGTGTGACCCTCCCTGATTAAGAGTCTGGATCCGCCCTTGAGTATGCAATGCATGCTCACCAAACTTTTCATGATAAACGGTCAAACCAAAAACTATAGAGGTATAACTGTGTTAAACTCATTGAGAAAATTGTCCTTACAATTATTATACGTTAGGCTAACGAATTGGATTGAACAAAACAATATGATCAGTTGCTACCAAGCTTGCAACTATTGCTCAAATATTTGTGTTAAGTACAGCGGCCAAGCGATTTATTGTTACAAAAAAATGCCTACATACTTTTTTTGTTGACGGAAAGCTGCATTCGACACAGTAAATAGGCAAACATTGATCTACAAGCTTTCAGTAATAGGTTTATCAACCAAAATATTAAAATTCTATTAGAAGATGCTTGAGAACAATATTGCATGTGTCAAAGAAACAAATTGAGATACTTCAAATGCCAAACAAGTTATCCTCAAGGCTGTGTTATTTTCCTTATTTATTAATGATGTTGAAAATCACATCCCAGTAGGTATTACGACATGTGATGTTGATATTAAGGACCTCTTTCATGCAGACGAACTCGTTGTAACCCTTTTATTATACAGCTTCCAACCAATAAGCTACAAAAGAACTGCGGTCGTTGGGATCTCAAAATAAATACCTCAAAATGTAAAATCATAGTTTTCAGGTCATGCAACAGATCTAAAGGTTATCTTCGCAACTGGACTCTTGGCGACGAATTTAAATATCTTGGTTATATACTTACATATAACTTAAATGTTCATGAACATGCTTAAATTAAAACGAAAGTTACCAATGTTGCTTTATGTATATAGCATGTGATCTAAAACTATGTTGATACAATTTCTAAATTTAAAGTCTTCAACGCTACATTGAAAAAGCCTCGATTTGTCAATTCTTATGTAAAATATTTCCTAGATAAAGAATTTTGTCCAGAATTGATTGGTTCCAATTGGCAACACGTACAATTTGTAACATGCACAGTGCTATAACAGAAAATTTCATTGTCTTGGCTTATAGATCCAAGAATTATTTTTGGGTAGGTAATTTCATTCAGGTTAACATTTACATTTTGTCTTAAATTAAGAGACTTTTTTGAAGTTTTTTTCATTAAAAAATTTGCCTTCTTTTGTTTCTTTCCCATTTGTATACTAGATGAATCAATGTAACAAAAGTTTAGCTGAACTGATTAAAAGTAAAATTTTATGTGCATTCAAGGAACACAATATTTTCGTCAAATCGTTTGTAATTTTGTGTGGATGATTTTTGTTGTAAAACTTTCGAATTCTTGTTTTATTTTTCTTTAAATCTCGATTTTTTCCTACAATACGTATAGACCCCAAGAATTCGACAAGAACGAACTAGGTATTTAGCTTTTGGTTTAAATTAAGAGAGCGGATAAGATGGGACTTGATATCAAATATGACTTCAACGTGAGATTGAGATGGGAGGGGTTACATTTAATACAGTTAAAATAATTTAAAAAAAAACTATTTAAAGATTCAAAATTTTACCTGAAAAATAAGTTGGTCTTCAAAAATTTAAATGCCATTTTATAAATCAAAAAACCCTTGATTTTTCAATTTTTTTTTTCCAAAATCGTTAGAGCGGTTTTTTTTTTTTTTTAATTAATTTTGCATAATATATACAATTTTTCAATTTTGTTCTAAAAATATTTTTGGTATGCAGTTGTTTAGTGATTGTAAATATTCGCTCTAGTAAGTAAGTAAGTAAGTTATTCATTTATTTACATTTCAATATAACAAATAGAATACAAATCATGAATTTAAGAGCTATGGCTAAGCCGTCAGCCTGGTTGGCAAGTTTATAAATGTTTATTTTAAAATTTAATTAAATTTTCAATAATCAACAAAAAAAAAGAACTAAAGTATCAAACGTATTCTGATATTAATAACATCCTGTACTTGTAAACTGTTTTTAAGAAATTGCTTAGGGTTTTCCAGTCACACTCGTTTAGAAGTTGGATAGTTTCCTGCATGGTTATACGCTCTACATTTGAAATTCGTAAAAAAATGTTGGCCCGTTTTTGAGATATAGAATTTTGAAAAAAAAACATATTTATTAAAAATCCAAACAAAAAAAAAATTGGACTTTTGATAATCAAATATTGTTAAGGCAATATAAGAGCTCGTTCAAAAAAAAAATTATTGAAATCGGTTCATAAGTTGCTGAGAAAATTAAAAGACAAAATAACGGTTCTATGAGCTATCAAAAATATGTTTTTCTTACTAAAAAAGCCAAGTTAAAAAATAAAATTTTAGAGAAAATTTTAAAGAAATCTATCGGTTTGTTTTTGAGAAAACTCGAATTTTCGTTTTTTGACCAAAAAAATTGTATAGGGGCCACTGTTAGTTTTGATCTTAAAAAAAAAATGAAAAAATCACCTCACGCGAATATGCTAAAAACCTTAACTTCCAAGTTTCAACTCAATCGATCCAATGGTTTAGGCTGTAGGAGCGTGGACAGACAGACAGGACAGACGGACGGAATCGCGGGACCCACTTTTTCGACTTCTCTACAATCGTAATATCACGTTTGATTAAAATCTCGAGTTCGAAATTTTCTACGAATGCAAAACTTGCCCTATATGTAGTTCCTATATGTCGCAAGTAAAAAAAGTGGTCCTATGTGACTACCCTGGAGAACTCTTGATTTGAAAATGAAGAGGTTGGAGAAAGAACTTTTTAATTTAACTTGATAATATCCATACAAATCCATGCGATGAATTGAGGAGGAAACTGAACAATCAGTGTAAATAAAATCGAGCGCTCGACTGAGTTTTAGGGTATTTCAGCACTTATGCGAGTAAATTTGTAAGTGTCGATCTTTTCCTCATAAAACCATATGATATATAACTTACTCTAAAAGTGTGGTAATATACACTTCTAGAGATGAACAAAATCAAATTGTCGATATAAAGAATTGTGCATATGGCTCACTTACTGTAAGACCGTTGGGCTAGTAAAATAAACTCCTGTTGAGATGACCTCAATGATGCTTCTATGTAAGTAAAACCTGTCATCTGATGTGAGCCAGCTAAAGGCACAAAAAAGAAGACTACTATCATCCTAACCAGAAATGTGTGTATTATGGTCAAGAGCTTCTACTTGAATGTCGAACTTGTCGAGTTGTAGAAGCTGTAAGGTCGTTGATTCTCGAGAACTTTCTCCAGATGAGTACTGAAACTAAAGGATGTTCATATCTCTCTACCTTTCCAAAATCATCACCCCCTCCCACATAAAAAGGCATACAAGCCAACGCTTATGTCACCAACTCCCATCCCACCTCCCACGATGTAATGGCGAAAAAGCTAGACAGCGTTCCTCTCTCCGGTGCTCCTTCCCACCCTAGGTAACATAGCTCAATTGCTGTTTACCGATCCTAATCATTTCCTTACATATCAGCATGATGATCTTAATATCAACTGACTCCTTACCCTACATATTACTTCCAACCACCTCTTATCTTTATTGGGCTGGATCTAAAGTATTAAACGACCCGTGCCGATGATCAGCCTGGCTGCGGGCCCAATTCAAAATAGCTCAGTCTCTAACGGAGTATCCGGATACCTGGCTACATCCGGATTAACTAGAGTTATCTGTATAATGTGCGAATCTCTATACAGACGGACCTCTCTTTCTTCGCAACTCGTGGGACCAAACTATGAATTCAAAAAAAAAAAAAAAAGATGAGACCGGTATCTCTTCAAGACCGGGCGGCAGTTTGACGCTAAAGGGCTAAAGCCTGTTGCCGTATCTCCTGCGGCCAACACAGAGAAAATAAAAAAATTCGATTTGTTAATCCTCCCTATATTAAAGGAATCCAATTAAAATTCTTAGACGAGGCTAAGTACCTGGTTCTTATTTTAGACAAAAAACCAAATTGGAAACGCAATGTACAAGAAGGAGTCAAAAAAGCTACTGTAGCTCTGTTTTCTTGCAAAAAAGCTATTGGTAATAAATGGGGCTTACAACCATCATCAATCACGCATTGGTTATACACATCGGTAATTAGACCGATTTTAATGTAGGGTGTGACAGTATCGTGGACTGCTTTAGAGAAAGCGACAAATTAAATAAAGTCCCACGTTCAGCTCGCCTATGTATAATTGGATCGCTTCGCACGACCCCATCTGCGGCACTGGACACCTTACTCTACCTAACACCTTTTGATATACATATTTAGCCAACAAATACTCGAACCCATTTTAGAATACTTATACATACTATATTATTAGCAACTTTCATTTTTTATTGTTCACTTCATATTAAAAATTGTAATGAAATGTCACATCAGGCAGACGGCAGAAAAGCCATGCTCTTATTCTTAAGAAATGAAATTTGTAAACCATTTTTTGTATAATAAAGAATTAATCTATCTATCTATCTATATATACATATTTAGCCAACAAATAGCTGCAAGCTCTGCTATTCACCTCAAAGCTTCGTCGCAGTGGATTAAGAACAACATTGGCCACTCTGTAATTCTTAGGTATTTAGAATCAATTCCAAAGCACACAGACTACACCATCCCCTAAATGCAATTTGACAGAAACTTTCAGATTTCTATACCTTCCAGATCTTTCTGGGAGGTTAGGGCATTCCTGTAAGACGACTCAATCATTTTTATACAGATGGTTCAAAAACAAAAGAAGGGGTTGGTGGAGTTGTGTACTCTGAACGACTGAAATTAAGTCTCTCATTCCGTCTTTCAAATTATTGTAGCGTGTTCCAGGCGGAACTTTTGGCGATAAAAGAAGTCTTGTCCTGGCTTAAAGAAAACGTGATATCAACATCTGATATCCGTATCTTCTCAGATAGTCAGGCTGCTATCAAATCTCTGGACTCTGTCTCTACACACTACTATAACAGTCCATAACTGTCGATCATCTCTAATGAAGATGGTACAACAGTTTAATATTCACCTTTGCTGGTTGCCGGCCGGGCCATAGAGACATTCCAGGTTACACGTGTATTCTATATGGGACAACTTGAAATGCCATGCGCGTGTACAAAATATTGAAAGCTCAAATATTCGAGCAATATTGGTTTGAGATTTTGAACAAGTTTCCACATGAAACCCGAGAACAAAAATAGTAGCAAAACAAAAACACCCTAATATACATACGGATGTATATGACAATTTCGGGAAACGAATATGGAACACTAGTCTAAAGCTACAATTACTCGGTCAACTTTGAGGTTCAACGTGTTGATTTCACCAAATAATTAAAATTTTGTATGTTAACATCCAAGTATCAATGCATCAATGCTTTGACATTTTTTTTATTAAAAGAAGCCAAATAGGAACAAATTAAAAAATCTATCGGTTTGTTTTCACGAAAATTCGAATTTTCTATTTTGACTAAAATATTTGTATGGGGACTTGCAAATCTATTATTTGATTAAAATCTGTGTTCGAAATTTTGTGCGAATGCAGTTCTTGTCATATATAGTTCCTATATGTCGCAAGTAAAAATAAAATACATACCTACACTACACACATTACATTCTAAACATTGTTGACTGATTGAACGTTTAAACATTCAAATTTCAAATATAAATTTTTTTTAGATATTTTCTATGACCTTAATTTTACTCGAAAAAAACCTTTGTAGTCACTGAGAAAAATCTTAAATTTGACATAATGTGCATAATGTAGATATGACTTTTCTCCATATGGAATGTACATTTTGGTGTTAAAAGATGTGAAGTTTCCTGTCAAACCAAATAGGTTAATTTTCACTTCACAGCATTGCATTTCATGTTCGGTGGGAAAATTCAGGTAATTTAAAATAGGAACAGGTCTAAACCCTAAATGACAACGTTATCATACCGCACCTCCGGTGGTACAATGACGTAAATGCAAAAAATTCGGTTCTTCGGAAAACACGATTTAACATTTTGAAAACGGGTTTTATTAAAAAAAGCATACATTTTTTTTTATGGAAAAAAACTATTTATTAAAGGGTAATTAAACACAGTTTTTGGAAGTACAATCATTTTTGTCTGCTTCTAGCAGTGTTAATAATAATTTTAGTACAAATAAACAAAATAGTGATTTGTAATAAATAAACTTAACACTTGTGTCGATGTCTCACTGAAATATTAGGAAAATATTTAAAAAATTCAACAAAAAAATTGTCATAACGTGCACTTACGACTTTGTTCGACCGAAAATAATAAAACAATTATACAAAAAGTTTTGGAACTCATACAAATAGGTCGTTGTCTGACTAATCAAAGCAGTGTTCGTTGCAGATTTGAAACACAAGTGACAGATAAGTCAATGTACTTGCGATACTTTAGTTTGAAAACATTGTAACGGTACAAAGACATATCTGTCCTCTGGACACAAATAGAACAATTTCAATTAGGTCTTTGTTTTATTGGAAGCAAATACCTTTTTTAAGAGTTGTGACATACTTAACTGAGAAAATTCAAAATTTGCACTTACGTCGTTGTACCACCGGAGGTGCGACTATAGGTATGTAAATGAAAAATACATATCATCTTCCTACGATATTAATACTGCCTTTTTTAAACATTTTATAATTTTATTTCGCTATACTACTTAGAAATAAAAGACTCCCGAAAATTGAGTCCGAAAAAAAATACGTAAAAAAAGTCATACAATTCTTCATATCCGATTCTGTTTTTTTTCCTACGAAAAAAGATCAAATTTTTCTGGTAAACTTTCTCATGTTCTGGGTTTTTGCATCTATATTTTTGTAACGTTCTTCGCATCTTTAGAAATGCCAACAAAAACAGATTATAAATTTTTTGGAAAATAGCTACTTTTCAACACAATTTCTAATATTATTGCTTGAAATGCACCAACAACCCTCTAAACTGTAGTATTTTGTATTTTAGCTCTTAAATGGCATATTCAGGAAACTTTTGGAATCTTGGAATGTTAACATTTCTGGGAACCGTCCAAATTAAATAGTTAAATCGTATCTTGCTGGACAACAGTGTTCTAAAATAATCTAATAACTAAAGTTGTCACTTTAGCCCTTGAAATATGTAAATGTTAGGTTAAGATACACATTATGTTAGTTAAATTTCGTCAGCCTCCTTTAGAGAACATTAAAGAACATTTTAATGCCGTGCTCAAAAATCATCTTTATGTTAAGTGATGTGTAACATGATTAAAAGCGTTGATCCGCCAAGGACTTGATCATAGTCATCCTTAAATGGAACAAATCTCCAAATGCAAAAATAGCCGTGGTCGTAAAACAAAAATTTGCGAGAGTATAAAGAAAGGAAAGTAAAGACTGAAACCAGGACTTATTAGGTACTTCAAGCAAAAGCAATAGCAAAGCACAACAAAAACTCCATCTCTTTCCTGTATGGAGACAATTGGTGATACCACAAACAGAAAGAAAAATTCATGGAAGGAGTTTCAAGGATAGAATAGAAAACAGAAACAAAATATTTTAGAAAGAGCTTTGATTTTTTGTAGGAAATATCTATTTTAAAAGCTTTTTAAAATACAGCTTTTTTAATTTCATAGGTCAATCTTCTCCATAGGCGTGAGACATCTTTATATGATTATTTCTGATGTAAGCTTCTTACGTAAATACAGTGCTTGCATCGAGCATTGCGGCTTATAAACAGTGAGGTGTGTACAACACCAGTGGTATAGAACATACATATATCATAACATATGTAAACAGGACATAATGAGTTCTTTTCTACTCATAACCATACAAATTTTTTCACATCTGAAGTGTTACCTAATAACTGTTTGCATTTTTCATCCTACACCCTTGCAACAAATAATGAGTACCAAGAAGCTATGGCATTATATTCCTTTTATGCACTTTTTCCCCACTCAATCAACACTCGACCCCTAAGCCGAAAACCACCCTGTTTTCAAAATCCGATGGTGTTCACTCGAGATAAACCCATTTGCTGTTGATAGAAACGGCAACGATGATGAATGCAACGGAAGCTACGATATTGCTGTATGAAGGCGATAAATATGATGTGACGTTAATGGCGATGAAGATCTCGGTGCAAGGATAATAACTGTGTGCACACTCTAAACTCAACCAACACCAGACCTGCTTTCTGATGCAGTGTTAACGAAAAAGGTGACGAATATTAAATGATTCAAAAGCCACAGGAATATAATGACGTGAAATGCTTTTATTTTGTTTTTTATTTAGAAAAGTCCATTTTCATTTAAAATTCTTAAAAGCAAATAGTACCCACTTGAAAGTTTTCTTTTTCATGACAAGCATAACCTAACATAACATGCTGGTAATGCGATGGAGGCGGACCCGGAATAACAGTCGATAAACGTCTAGAATACTATTAAAAGAAGCACAAATAAGTGGAAATTCATTTTTTCATACTTTCCGTAAAAGTTGGGGCCCAGTGCGTACACGCATAAGTTACGTACCAAATGAAAGCTTTTGTTTCAAAATCGGTTTAGGGGAATAGATGTTCGAGATATTTGAGCTTGAAGTTGAAATAGTACAAATCAAGAAAATCGTTGTTTGGTTAGTTCATAACGCTCCATAAAGGTTGGAAGCAACATAACAGAACCTTTCAATGTCAAAAAAAGGCTTTAGACAAGGTGATGCGCTGTCATGCAATTTCGTTAACATCGTTCTTGAAAGAATAGTACAGAACTCCCACGTGTACACTAGAGCCACTATCTTTCAAAAGTTTGTCCAAACATCCGCATATGCTGATGAAATTGAAATAATCGGAAAAACTCAGAGTGATGTCAATGAGGCTTTTGTGAGTATTGAGGCACAAACAGAGGCAGATTCGGCAAAAATCGGTTTAACGGTTAATGAGGGCAAAAAAAAGTTCATGCTGTACGTCAACATCGAAACGCGTGACTTTGAGGTAGGTAAGGACTTTGTCTTACTAGGCTCCGCTACGAATGCAGAAAACAGCACCAGTGCTGAGATCAAACGAACTCTTAGTAACCGCTGTTTCTTTGGGCTAAGAAAGAAATTGAGTAGGAAAGCCCTCTCTCGAGCGTCCAAAGTGTCACTAAATAAGACCGTTATCATCATCGTCCTGCTGTACGGAGCAGAAACATGGACTATGACAAAAGCGGATGAAAGCACTTTGGGTCGTTTCGAGAGGAAAGTTCTTCGGGTGATCTACGGTCCCGTATGCATAGAATTACTTTGGAGAATTTATCAATTCCTCGGAAGAGGCAGTATCCGTGAAAAAAACTTTAGATGGCGTAGGCATGGATCGAACCCAAGACCTCTTGCATGGCAGTCCAACGCACTAACCATCATGGCCACGGGTACTACAACAAGCCTGGGATACGGACGGATTTACTGTTTTTTTATTTCGCTGCTCCTATAAAATAGTTGTATTGTATTACCCTGTACCTCCATTTTTTGTTGCAAAAAAAGCTAAAGACTGACCTTTTATCAATGCTCTTTTATTTAACCAATCCCAAACTTAAACAATGTCGTCAAAGTGCTGCGTGTGTAATATCGACTCTAAAGTTGATCGCTTTACGTGATGTGGAGGTCAGGGGGACTTTAGAAGTATTGCATAAGAAACATCCTGCGTCAATCCCAATCAAAAGACTTCACGAATTAATTATTGCGAGGTTCTGGTTATAATTTTGATAGAATTCCCAGGCTAATTATGTATAAATGTATGTTTGTTAAAATTGGTTTTAAAGGAAAATTGAGATCTTTCTTTTCAATATAAGTATTAATTCTAGAAAGAGTGATTATGTTTTTCAAATGATATCATGTCTTTAATTTTGCTTAAATCTGTTTCTGTATCCAAAATGACAAAGTTAGACATTTGTGACAATTCACTTTAGTGGATTTAATGGCTCATTCTTTTTCCGTTTTTAGTTTACAATTATTTACAATAGTGGAACTCTTTAAATTGTTAACTTTAAAAGTACGGAAAAGCTAAGTATAGATTGATTGTAGATTGTTGTATAATTATGTATTCGTTAAGTCGTAGAAAACTTGGTAAACATTTGTGAAACACATACATATGCACGAAATGTTTTGTATAAATTCATACAGATATGTTCTCTCTGTAGTACCCGTGGCTTGATGGTTAGTGCGCTGGACTGTCAGTCGTTCTTTGACTTCCTTCCGCACAGAGAAGAAGTAATTAGCAGCTAAATTTAAATTAAAAAAGAAGTGCATTTGTAGTGTTTGCGATTTAGAAGGCAGTGTCCGAACACAGCTCCAAGGGGGCTCAAATCCCGTGCGGAGTGCACTAAAAATATTGTAGCTTTTTTTCACAATCGTGCAATCGTAGATTTTATAGATTGGGAAAAAAGCAAATGGAGAAGGAGAGAAAGCAGGGGTATCTGCCAATATATCAGGTGATGTTACTGTGGTGCCAGCAGCGGTACCGAAAATCACAAAAACATCATCGGACCATACAACGGACCTGGCAGCAACAAAAAAGAGGAAGAGGCAAACTCCCAACATGGTGAAGCGAACCAATCCTGCTAAGCGGAAAGCTAATAAAAAAAATGCAGGAAAAAACGAAAGGTGTGACGTTAGATCACGAAACCTCAGAGAGTGACGACTCTGGGAGCCCCGATTACGTCTCAGAGGGAGGAGAAGGGCGGTTTAGGTATCCGAAATATAGGAACAAGATATCATCGGAGCCAAACCCGTCAACAAATAAATCGTTGTAGGTGGAGGTAGAGGTGGACCATATCCTCCAAGAAAAAAATCAACTGATGGAGGCCCTGCAATCTAAACAGGCAGCCATCAGTACATTTGAAGACAGCTTGAGGAAACTAAAGGAGGAAATGGAGTCGAACAGTTCGACAGGCTCCAACACAAAAATTCGTGGATCCTAAATTTTCCTACGCCCAAATGGTGTCAGGGAATGGGAACACGAGACAGGCTTCACCAACGGTTGCCCCAAAGGCCCCAGTGCCTAAGGCACCAGAGGTGCAGCCTGACATTGTAGCCTTGTTGTTGAGTATTCAAGGTCAACTAACAGGGCTGCAAGGACAGATAAAGGAGCAGGGCAAAAGGATAGATCATCTCTACTCTTTGTTGCCTGGCCTGGCGCAATTTAGACCATAATGGGCGCGCTGCCGGAGACGCACCTAAAAGTCCTAGCTGTGAATGTAAAATCACTGATTAGGATTGAACGAAGAGCCAACATGTTCCAATTGTTGAAAGATTACAGTCCCGATGTGTTCATAGGTAGCGAAACCAAGCTAAACCACAAACACAAATTGACTCATAAAAATTACAATATCGTAAGAAAAGACCGGCCCGACACCACTCAAAGGGGCGGTGTCGCTCTCCTTATACGAAAAGGCATTAATTATAAAGTCGTATACAACAATGAATTGCGAAAGCTCAAGACGCTAGAAGTTTGCGTTGTATGCATCTCTCTCACTCAAGGGAAGCGGATGTATATGATTGCGGCTTATGCGGCTGGAGCTCCGCAGGTTACTTACTTTGCTTCAGAGCTCGAGATTCTTTTTAGGGAACTAAAGCTGAGCTTGGAAGAAAACTATTTCATTGGCCGGTGATTTGAACGCAAAACATAAAGATTGGGGAAATCAACATAGTAATCCCAGACGTAACCATCTTCTTAATTTGATGAATCTTTGCAGCGTTGAATATGGCGTCGACCTGCTGGCTACTGAAAAGCCATCGTATTCAAGAAGCAGCTTCTTTCTCGATCTTTTGCTGTACGGCACCAGACCGACAGTTACAGACAAAGTGGGTAATCACCCTCGAAACTGCTTACAGACAGTCAAGTACGACAGTGATCACTGCGGACTGGCTGCTGTAATGCAGATTCCGAACGAACGCGTAGAGTTGGAGGAATACGTTGCAACGCATTCTTACAATTACAGTAAGATGCGCTGGCCTCGTTTCACCAACGCCCTAGCGAGAGAACTTCGTTCGAGTGACATAGCCTCACTAAACAATAGAAACCCGACAAATGCAGAAATTGACCAACATTTACAACAGATGGACGAAACAATAAAACGAACGATGGAACGGACAATACCAAAGTACAAAGATTGGGACCAAATGGACGCTTACAGAAACGCGACTATTGACGCACTACGTAGGCACAAGAGTTGCTTACTGTCAAGACTCAAAAACTTATACAGACGACTTACAGACCCACACGACTTGGAGGTTAGGACACTGAAGTCGTCAATATAAAATATCAATCTGTTGATCAAGTAGAACCACAGTTTATCAATTAACAAGTACTGGGACCACAAGATCCGGTCAGTTAATTCCAGTGATCCTAGTATGTTCCCTAAAACCAACAAGATATTCAGGAAAAAGAATAACAATGACCTTCCGTGTCTGAAACTCCAAGGAAATGAAGAGAACAGAGACGTACTTAGGACAGCCCAAATAGATCCAAAAGAAGCCATTTTTGACGATGACTTTTTCATAATTGAAGATCCGAAGGAAAAAGTGGAGGCGGTGGGAGCTGGTTTCCAGCAAATGTCCAAGGTGAATGTTAGCATTCGCCCCAACCACGACCTGGAAAACAAGCCCTACTTAATCACTTTTAAATTCGAAATGATATAACACAATGACGATCTGAGAACCGCGGTTTCATGCGGTTCAATTACTATTCCTTGGCAAATGCCATAATCGACGAGCAAACGGGACCAAGTCCCTTGTTAGTGACGAAGGTTGAGCTTCAGCTCATCTTCAACTCAATAAAAAACAAAAAGTCAGCAGGTGTCGATGGTATATCCAATGTTGTACTAAGACATTTACCGATGGAGGCAATTGACATTTATACCACAATCTTCAATAATGCACTGAATAATGCATATTATCCAGTGCATTGGAAGACCGCTGTGGTTCATCCTCACCCAAAAACGGAAAGGACAACTCCAGCCCGTCAAATCTTCGGTCGATAAGTCTTCTTCCGAACATCAGCAAAGTTTTCGAAAAGATCATCAATAGGGCTCTGACTAAGTGGGCTGCGGACAACAAAATAATTCCGGATAAACAGTTCGGGTTCAAGGCGGGTCATGACACAATTCAGGCTGCGTCTAAACTCGTTTCTGATATCCAATGGAATAAATCAAAACAACAATGCACAGGTGCTGTTCTGGTTGATTTGGAAAAGGCCTTTGACACCGTATGGTTAGGGGGTCTTTACCTAAAACTGAGCAGGTTTGGCATAAGCAAACCATTGTTGTATATACTTTATGATATGATTAATGGTAGAAAGTTTGTTGTCAAAAGTGGCAATGTAACTTCTACCACAACATTCTTAATTAAAAATGGTCTTCAACAGGGAGCGGTGAATTCGCCGATTCTCTTCAGCATTTACATCAGCGATCCGATAGGTAGTCTTACAAAGGCAATTGCGTACGCCGACGATCTAATTGCGTACAGAACGGCCCGAAAGGTTGAGGTTATTAGTATTCTCATGCAATTCTGTTCCGGACTCCGTTGGCTAGGGCCACGAGGGATACGTGCAAGAATTGGCGAAAGATGGTCATCGTTGATCTTCACGGGCAGCGATTAGCGAGCAACAGTGTAGTGAAGTACCTCGGTATCTGGTTAGATCAGTATTTATATTTCGACAGACATATAAATGCTGCTCTGACCAGGGCCAGAGGAGCCTTAGCTGTGACGAAACGGCTGTTTTACAGAAGTCGGCTTGACCCCAGAGTGAAGGTATTTTGCTACATGGCCCTCATACGGCCGATGATCGTTTATGGTTGTCCTGTGTGGTTCAACGTTGCCCCTTGCCAGATGGAGAAGTTTCGGGTGTTCGAGCGGCAGTGTTTACGACGCTGTACCGGCTTATATCGAACAGCCGAATCTTCTTCGTGCATTACTATTCCAACGAGGTTCTATACAACGGGGCTTGGATCAACAGAATTGAAAATTTCGTGATAAGACTCGTTCGAGGTCACATTGCAAGAGCTATGTCTTCGACCAACAATTTAATTTTCGGGGCGTTCTATCCGAACGACGGCTTCATTCCACCAGAGCCATTCCTCTTTTTAGACAGATGCGGTATGATACAGGATAGATTGGCAGTTCCGCTAATCTACCACGTCAGCCGACGGACCGTGTATAGGCGACTCCTGTACAATCGGGACGTCATGGCACAAGGCAGAGCAGAGCTCCTTCGGTTCAGTAGGGCTGTGTCCGAACGGGACCGAACTGATAGGGTGAAGCAGGAGATCCAGTTTTGGTGGCTTCAATCAGCACTTGATAGTGGGTAGTCGGGATGAGGTTTTAAGCCTTGGCCGGCTTACATACTTGTTTTATAGTTGTAGGGTTTAGTTTTATGTAGCATAGGCATGGTGGGACAAAAAAAATACAAAAAAAGAAAAATAAATAAAAAAAAAAACATGGAATAAGAAAAAAAGGACAACAAAATATGAAAAACAAAAAAATGTTAGATAGTTATATTTGCTGTAGTTTATAGGTAGAATAGATAGTTTAAGTTAGCTTTAAGTTTTATATTAAGGACCTTATTTTAAGTAAAAATTAAAAAGGATATTGTTATTAGTTTTTTTTTTCAAATTTTCTAATAAATACAAAAATAAATAAAATTTAATTGAAGTAAAATAGATCTTAGGGCCGAAAGGTATTAGTATTAAGTGTTATAATTTAACTTAGAGTGTCCGTATGGGACCAGTTAGTTAGTTGTAAGTTATGGTTAATTAGGCTAGTTTTATGAATTTTTGTCTAGCTTTAAGATAGGTTTAAGATTGAAGTAATACAAATGAATTTAAAAAAAAAAAGTGCGTTAGACTGTGATGCGAGAGGCCTTGGGTTCCATCCATACCTTTCTCCCTACAGTTTTTTTCACGGGTACTGCACTACTGCCTCTTGCGAGGAATTGACAAATTCTCCAAGAGTAATTCTTGACATGAAAAAGTGCTTTCTCAAATTAGCCGTTCGGATTCGGCATATAAACTGTAGGTCCCCTCCATCCCTGCAATTACTCGCACACACAGGAATTGTTGAGAGTTGTAAGTCATTAGGCCCTGGTTCTCTACGCTGTTGCGCCATCTAATTTATTTATTTTTAAATATGTTCTCTTGACGATTGCACACAATTAGAACTGTGGAACAAGAAATGGCGAGATCGTTCAGTATATTTCAAATACTCTTATACTATAACTGAAATGTCAAAATGGACTCAACGAAATATAATGTTTGTTCAATAACTTGAAAATGTTATTTAGCTTGGTTTTTCTCTGTGGGAAATTTTGAAAATTTGCATAAAATGTATTGTTTATAAATATATAAACTAACGATTTATATCATTTTGCAATAAAGGCAAAAGTTTAAAAAAATATATTACAGATTACAGATGTTCGATTTAAGTGAATTTATAATTAATCGGTAAAAATATAATTTAAACATTTTGTGAATGCAACGGCTGTGATTTTTGTTGACATGTCATAACACCAAATGGAATAAGTTCCAAATTCGGATAATGGCCTTATTTCTTTTTGTTTATTGCCTTCTGTCATATACCTATAATATAAATACCTATAGTGCAAGTTAACAAATAGACAAAGTAACTAACCAAAATTTCCATAGAGTTTATAGTAGTTGCCGAATAGTTCTTTGAAAGTCAAAATAAATAAAAAAATAACTTGTTTTTGACAGGTCCATATGTTGCCTACAAGATCCTATCCAACGTTCTGTATGAGCATCTTAAACTGTTCTGCAATATTTTGATCGGCACGTACCAGTCTGGCTTCAAGCCATGCAGATCGATGATAAACCAAATTTTCACATTAAAGCAAATCGTGGTAAAGACCAACGAATTTCAAGTCGAGACTCACCACACTTTCTCGAAAGAAAAGGACACGCTATACAAGACTTAAAAAAAAAATAATTTTACCAGTTATACTCTACGGCAATTCCCGACGAACAATTTGTTTTCTTAAACTTCTCTTATATTGGCAATAAAAAAGCTAGTTTTATTGCCTTAAGATTTCTATGTTTTTGTTTACAATATAAAAATTGTTTAGAATCACATTTATGGATTCATTCGTCATCGTCGGTCATTGGTGTATATAAACATGAATTATTGTATTGGACCAATAGCTAATTTTGATCTTCAGAAAAGGTTTAAACTGTAAAAAATCATAATAAATAAGTACAGGAACGTGTAAAAATCAATTCCATTTCTCAATCTATAGTGTTCCTGTCTGTAAAATATTGTAATGTGAATACACTCTTTATCTCTTTTAATATCGTGTTATAAAGGGTGTCCCAAAATTAACGCAAGATTTGAATTAAATAGAAAACGCCGTTTTTAGTCTTTTAATAGTTATATTTTTGCATAGGATAGGGTTATGTATGGAATAACACATCGGACAAATGGCCTCTACGGCTTTGCATGCACATGCGCACTCTTTTGTTGAAATTTTCCATGACCATTCTGCATAAATGTGGCTGAATTTCGTTGATGCAGCGTTGAATCTCCTCCTTTAATGCACGGGTGGTTGTGGGCTTGTTGACATAGACTTGTGATTTCAAATAACCCCATAAAAAGAAGTCTAATGGTGTTAAATCACACGATCTAGGAGGCCAATTTTAATCACCGAAACGAGAGAGTACACGACCTGGAAATGTCTCATGCAGTAATTGAATTGTTTCACGGGCTGTATGACATGTGGCACCGTCCTGTTGAAACCACATATTGGACACATCAATATCATCCAATTTTGGCAGAAAGAACTGTGTAATCATGTCGCGATATCGAGCACCAGTAACAGTCACTGCTTGACCAGCATCATTTTCAAAAAAATATGGCCCAATTATGCCTCCAGCCCAAAATCCACACCATACAGTCACGCGTTGTGGATGCATTTGTTTTTCGACAATCACATGTGGGTTCTCCGAACCCCAAATGCGGCAATTTTGGCGATTGACAAAGCCATCAAGATGAAAATGTGCTTCATCGCTTAGGATGATTTTGCTCGAAAAATCAGGGTCCATTTGTTGATGTTCAATAATCCATTCAACGAACTCTCTTCTCTGCCCATGGTCATTAGGCTTCAATTGTTGTGTTAATTGAATTTTGTAAGCATGAAGACACAGATCTTTGGTGAGTATACGCTGTAGAGAGGTTCTTGAAATTTGCAATTCTTGTCCACGACGTCGAATTGAGGTTCCTGGATTGTCAGCAACACTCTCACGCACTGCTTCGACATTCACATTTGAACGGCTTGTTTTTGGACGACCAGTGTGTTTGGCGTCTCCAACGGATCCATTCTCCATGAATTTTTCAATTAATCTCTTCACAGTTGACGAAGTTAAAACACTATTCCGACCATATTTTGTATGAAATTTTCGAACTGCAGCCGCCAAGCTTTCACTATTTTTGAAATATTCTTTAATAATGAAGACACGTTGTTCTCTCGTGTAACGCTCCATTTTTAATAACCCTATACTGTTAGCTGTCAAATTGCTTTTTTTCAGGGTTGCCAACACTTCACTGCACAAATGGCGGCAAATTCAAATCTTGCGTTAATTTTGGGACACCCTTTATTTTCTAATATTTATTGTTATTGTTACTTTTTGTGTTTTTATTTGTTCCCGCCGACGATAAAACTATAATATCAATAATATATAATAATTGTTTCATGTCTGATATTTTTGTAAATCAGCTGCAATAATAAACCCAATTCTGTCCAAGGGAAGGAAGATAAGACTCCATTTTATTCACAATGAACATAACTTGGCTTCAAAAATATTTTTTGTTTAACTACTTTGGATTAGTGCTTTCTGCAAGAGCGATACTAAAATCGTTGCCTGTCGAATATACCAATGTTCCTCCGCCCTCAAAGTTTCAATAGTTACAGCAAATTTTAATATTGAAGGTACATACATATGTATGTAGAACGACAACCGTCTGGCGAATTTATTGTTTCCAATATCATTATAAAGTCCTCTTTTGAAATTCCAAAACTACAATTGTTTTATTTATTTAACAACAATTAAGAAAGATTACTTATGTTTTGTATATAAAAAAAATGTATATGGGTTAGAATAGATAGAAGATCCGATTCATCTCTTAATTTTCTTCGTAACCGAATTAATTGTTTTTTTTTTTTGAGTTTTTATTGTCATTTTGTAATAAAACTAAATTACACCGAAACTGTTTTACTTCAATTTGCTTAGTTAACAATGGAAATTAATAGCAGACGATGCCTACTTAGCTATAGTGCAAACGCTATCGTTTTGACAATATCACTTTGACGATTATCGTTTTACGTGAAGTGAGACTATCGCCGAAACGCTATCGTCTAACGAATATCGTTTTACGGAAAAGCTGACACTTAAAAACAAATTTAAGCTTTTAATATTTTGTTGTTGCCTTGTTAAATAGCTCTGCACCTTATTTGCTGTTCCATTTCACATAGATTCATTGACAAAAATGTCAGAATTACAAATACCAAAAATAATGTTTACAAATAGGGTTTGAAAGTTAAAACGTAGAAAGGTTGTCCAATTTGGTAATTGAGTATTGTTACTTCTGAGTTCACTTCTGAGATTTATTAAGTTAGTGGTGTATATAACATTTTTAAGTCGAAATTTTACAAAAAAATTTTCGGAACTCTGTTTTTTGTTTTTGGATATCTACTGAATTTCGGCATTCTTTTTTTCTACTAAGCTTTGATATATTTTGAAACTAGTAATAGGAGAACAAGATTTTTAATAGTATTTATCCTGAATAATCGGTGTGGGGAGAGGCTTTCACCTCACCGCAAGAAATGCCGTAGATAGTGCATTTAGCACAGGTATTTGAAAGTTGTAAATTTGGAATAAGATTACAACAACATGCAGAAGTAAATCGATTGTATTTTTTGATCTTAATGTCTAATTTGACTGGGCTTTTAATTGATTGTATCTGTCATGCCAGAGGTAGGTCTTGGGTTCGATCCCTGCTGTATCTTGGGAGGAATTGACAAATCCTCCAAGAGTAATTATTGTTGTCATGAAAAGTGCTTTCCCAAATTGGCCGTTCGGATTCGGCTTAAAACTGTAGGTCCACTCCCTCCCTGACAACAGTACCCACACACAGGAATGGTTGAGAGTTGTAAGTCACTACGCCCTAGTTCTCAACGGACTGTTGCGCCACCTAATTTATTTATTTTTATTTTTTTATCTGTATGAATTAAATTGAATGAAAGTGTATTTTTTGAATGCATAATTGTTTTATATTTTTTTGAAAATACCTTAATTTAAATGGATTCTGTGGTTGTTGTATGGGGAAAATCATCATTTATGCATTTTTGAATAGTTTCCATAAAACTTGATTGGCTTCACAAAACGAAAAAAATAAAAACAAAATTAATTAAACAAAAAATAAGAGTGTCAGTAAGATTAATTAAAAATTAAAAATGTATGATCGTCATAATAAGAAATAGAAAAAAAAGGATTTCGAAAGTTACGTTAAATTTAATACAATGTCCTATTGTCCCTCCGATTTTCCTTATAATTGTATTATTAAAGCATGATTTTTTTCTTTACAGACGTTTTAAAAATTCGCATCAAAGCTCCTATCTTTGGAAAAGTTATTTAAACAAATTTGCAAATGTAGAGCAATGATTTCAACTGTAGCAGTGATTTTGGCAAAGGGTGAGTTTACCATTAAAATAATAAATGTCAATAAGTTTAAAATTGATTTTAATTTGTTCTTCATGATTAAGGTACGTTTCACTCTCAGATCCAACAATAATTTAAAAGTAATTGCCCAGGATTATTTTGGTCTTATTATTATGCAATGTTTGGTTTCTTTTAGATATAATCGTACTTATGCTAGCTATTCTGCTTATTCCAAACACAATTCGCTATAGAACACATTCACGAACTTTAAAGTAGAAGTTGAACCAACCCTTTCCCTTTTAGCACTTTGATCATTTTATATCGCACCTTTCTCTTCTTATGCTTCCTTAAATATAGCAATTAACTTTTAAACATCCCCTCTTATAGATGCTGCTGTTTTTCTTCAACTTATAATTATCTTGGGAGTAATAACACCACAGTGCAAAGCTACCAACGGGTTACGAGTACCAACCTTCATTCAGGAGCCACCACCTAATCTTTTATTTAGCAACGATACGGGCACCCAGGTTTCTTGCACGGCACATGGCAATCCGCCACCAATTGTCACTTGGATTATGAAGGACGGTTCAGTAGCGACACCAGTTTCCGGCTTAAGGTAAGGAAAAATGTAGAAAGTATTTGTTTTAGTTTCGTCTTTCATCATAATTACACTTACTTCACAAGTAATAATTATGTCGTCATTATTCATAGTCAAAAGTGATTTTCGTCAATGCAAGGGGGTTAAAATTAAATTAATTTGATTAATCTATTCCCAATACGAATTTTTCAACAATGATGCCATGGTGTAATTCTAAAGGAGTTGTTATAATATATGTTATTAAAATTTTCAATTGATAATATAATATAATATAATATAATATAATATAATATAATATAATATAATATAATATAATATAATATAATATAATATAATATAATATAATATAATATAATATAATATAATATAATATAATATAATATAATATAATATAATATAATATAATATAATATAATATAATATAATATAATATAATATAATATAATATAATATAATATAATATAATATAATATAATATAA